>VZRV01007351.1:563796-699774 GCA_013398115.1 Falcunculus frontatus
CTCACAGCGGCGGCTCTGGGCGGCGGGAGCCGGGGGCCGCCCGCCCCTCCTTTGCCGCCGCGGGGACGCGGTGCCCTCGGCTCCCGCCCGGGGCAGGCGCTGCCGTGTCCCCGCAGAGCTGCCGGCGCGGCGGCTGCGGGCGGAGGGGCAGCCCGGGGACCCTTCTGGGCGGGAGCTGCAGGGCCGGGGCTCCGCAGCCTGGGGGAGATCTGGGAGAGGCGCCTGCCGCTCGGCTGAGCGCGTCCCCCGGCGCGGGGGCTCCCCGGTGACCGCCTGTCCTGTCCTCCCGTGCGGGGACAGCCGCAGGTTCCGCCTGGGGAAGTGCAGGAAGGGACCCGTAACTTGTCTATTTGCTTGTCCGAGCCATTGGGGCAGAGGAATGCATTTGTTCGAGCACAGTTTGAGAAACGATCCGCGTTTTGGTTTGTTGGCTGCCAAGTTCTTTTTAAAAGCAAAACTCAGGGTTTGTCAGGACTTAGTGGGTTTCGGCAATTTGGCTTAGAAGCTCCGGGAAGTCTGCACAGGCTGTCCGGACTGTTTCCGAATTCATCCTCCATACTTAGATATCTTTACATCTATTTGGTTTCCTTTGGTTTTGCTGACTTGCTTGGACTCGCTTCGTGCTGTTACTGAACTTTAATGGAAGAGTGACGACGCAATAGCCTTGGCAATACATGTGCTCTCCTGCCTGCTCAGATAAAAGGGATGTAGGATAACGGCAGGCTGGGTGAGCTGCATCACGTAACATCTCAATCACGGCACAACACAGTGTGGACAGATGTCTGGAGAGGAGGATGGAACTCAAAGAGGGGCTTAGCCACGTTGTTTCTCTCTCTCTCTCCCATCACTGCCTTATTCTGAAATCTCCTTTGGAGGAGATGGAGCAGAACTTACCACATTCTTGTTCCCTCGAATGCACGACCTATATTGATGGGGAATTTACTGAAGTACTTAACATTTGCTAGAGTTGGCAAGCTTGCAATTTCTCCCTAAATAAAGAGATTAAAGCAAGTCTGAGCCAAGTCATAAAAATAGTAACTACTACGAGAGAATCTGAGGCAGATTTCTGGACTGTTTCAAACGTGAAGTTCCTGCTTTCACATTGTAAATCTTTACCATTTTATTTGCTGTGGATTCTGCATATTTTTCTGTTAGGGATTGCGTTCTTGGAATTTTAAACAAGTATTTGTAGTATCCATGAGATGGCAATATGTGTGTAATATTTCACTGTTACAGTTGCAAACCCAAGACCTACTGCAGAAATATTTGGTACATTTCAAATAATGGCATGATACATCACCTACTTCCTACTAAACAATTTCAGTAAAGATGCATTTGGCAGGACTGAGAATACTCTGATGTAACTTTTGGACTGTGTATTATCTTGCAGTTCATAATGGATTCTGCTTCAACAGCATTTTTTTTTCCCCTTGGCAAAAAAAGGCAGCCCCGTATTCTCAATATTCCTGATTACTTTATTTACTGATAAAATTATTGGCGACCAAAATATTTTGGGGAAGACTGGTGCTAACTTGGAATTCAAATAAAAGATAATTGTGTGGGCTTTGAAGTGCTTATACTCTGGAAAAAAATGTACTCTGGGAAGAAATTTAACTCAACCCAGCTCTTCAGTGAGGTAGAATAGATAGAGGGGAGACAAGGCAGTGTTTGCTGTAGGACTGCCATGAGATCCCTTAGTTTAACAGCTTCTGTGTGGGCAGTGAACACTGGCAAAGTTTTTGCTGGGTTGAAAAGGAGGAGTTCTTGATGTTGGCTTTGTGGACAGCAAGATGAAATCCTTCCCTATGAAATAAATGGTATAGATGCAGGCATCAAGACTTGTATTTCTGTTTGGGCTATTTTTTAATTTATAGGAGGTAAAGGTACCACTGGGTTGTGATACAGGACATTGCTAGCTCAGACTAATAGTTCTGAGGTGCTGAAGTACATTTAACTCTGCTTCAATGAGAAAATCAGATGTTTTATTGTTTCATAGGATTGGTCACTTTCCCTGTAAACAAGCTTTTCAAACTTAGAAGGATGAAAATATTTATTAGTGTAAGCTAGAATAAGTCTTCAGAAATTCCAATAAGAGCACAGCCTTTTAGTATGCTCGTGGTGTCTTCCATCGTAGAATAAGACTAGGAGAAACAGCAATCTGTAAAGCTAAAAACCAGGAATTTTGAAGCTGCTCTGACTCAGACATAGCTTCCTATTTTTCTGTAAAGCATTCATTGTCTCTTCATCTGAGCTCCAGGCTTTCTATAATCACTGCTTCCTCATAAACCAATGGGAACCAGAAAACAGCCTCTCTTTGTACAGCGTAGAATTACTTCTGTGCAAAACTTAATTTTTTTAAAGTTTTGATTCTCCTTTAGAGTTCTGCCACTACTCTCTGTCTAGAAATAAAGATGACTGTACGTGTTTCAGTAGAATTTCACAGCAAATAGAAAAGTGCTGGATTTAGTCAGATGATGAAGTTGTGGTTTCAAGATGATTTTATGTGGTGTACCTTCAAACCTGAGCTTGTTAGGTTTCAGGAGAGAAAGCTCCTTGGACATTTTGGCTACTGTCCTGTTCTGGAGTGACCTGGTATTCCCCTGAAACTCATTTATTTTTTGTCCTACTCCCCAGGAGAGGTCACTGGGAGATTTTTTTCTCTGATTGTTTGTCTCTGCGGGTGTTCGTTACATGTTTGTCCTCTGCCTGCATCCTGTTTCACACCAAATTAGTAATTTAAATCTTTATGAAGTTAGTTCAAAACTCCCAGGATGTAGCAGGAAAAAAGAGCTGCAAACCTTTGTCCAGCTTGTAGGGAACATGAACCACAAAGCTTTGGACTTCTATAAAAGCTTCTAGGTGGAGAACATCAGAAAGTTACTTTTTGGTAGAAAAGATGGAATGGCAGTGTTTCTATTGCCTTGGCCTTTCTCTAAGGCACACCTCTCTGCACTGCCTACTGAGTGTGGGGCTTTGAGATGGGGTTGTTTGGTAGGGGGAAAGAAGTGGGTGAGGGATAAAGATTACAAAGTAGGAGAAGCGTGGGGAAGGCCACAGTTCTATTCCTCAAGAGAAGGCATCAGAAAAACCTGAGCTCAGAGAGAAGTGAAAGGCGCAAGAGGGAGCAAAGGAAAGGGTGGATTTAGGTAACTGAGAAAACAAGTAACTGTAAAAAATTTTAATTAAATAAAATAAGAAAAAATTGCTTGTGAATGAACCTTCAGTCAGGTGATGGTGGGAAATGAAGGAATGTGTATCTACATGGAGTTTTGGGTATCTGATAGCACAGCTTTGCCCAGTACTATAGCCAGGAAAATAAATCTGAATAATGAATTGATGAGAAATGGGCTCCTGTGGAAGAATAGCTTCCAAACTCTTGTTAAAAAGTAACTTCAGAAAATGGAGCAGTATGGTTAAAAGAAATTGGTGGTGTTTGGGCTGTTGGATAAGGCTTTATCCTCTCCCACTGCAGTTTCTATTGCCTGAAATATCCTTCAAATATGTACAGTCTCCTAACAGTAGCTAATCTGTCACTGGAGTGGTCCATGGCAGCTCTTTGGAAGGGTTTTTTTTTGTTGCTGAAGTACTGTCTAAGTGAACCAACTGCTGTCTGGTCTTTGTGTGGCAGACAGTTTCTGAACAAAAAACTCAAAACTCTCCATGTGGGTCAGTATTATGCAATGATATTTCAAATTTCTAGTGCTCTTTCTGCATTTTCATGCATTTTGGTGTTTTAATCAATTAATATTGGCCTGATTGCTTGGCCATTTCATGTCAGAGTTCATATTTAGTGACTATGAAATTTTCCCAAGGCTGTTCTTTTAAGCTGTAGCAGTATATAAAAATTTGTTTGCTACAAACTCTGTTTTGCCTATGGTCCTGAACTTTTAATGCACTTACTCTGTTATTTTTCCAGGCCTTGTGTTATTGATGCCAAATTACAGTAGTCTGTCTTTGTAATTCATCTTCCTTGCTGTGGCTGCTGTCTTGCAGTTTATAATCTCAGAAAGTATTGAAACTTGTGTGAAAAAAATAGCTCTCTGGAGAGAGAAATCAGTTATTTGGAATTGCAACCACAGGTGATTTTTTAAATCCTTAAAATGTCTTTCAGGATGTCAACCCCAAGCCATTTTAAGGGATTTATACTAGTTAATATATACAAATTTTGGTTGGTCAGCAAGAGAACTGACTCTTTCTTTGGGCTTCTGAGTAGCTGGTATGTGGCTGGTGACCGAATATCTGCTATTTCACCCTGAGATATTGCTCTCGTGTAAGTGGCTCTGTTTCCTTGAGATTTACAGTGGTGGAGGACTGGATGTGTGGGGTTCTTTCACTTCTTTTAATTGGACAAATACATTTTCTCTGCTGGTGATCAGACTGAGTAAGGTGCTGTCACTTGGTTGAGGAGGTCAGGGAAAAGTTTAGACCTCTGTGTGGTGTAAATTGCTACTGCAATCCTGGTTTCAAGTGTCTTGTTGATACAGGTGGAAAGTAGGTAAGATTAGAAATGTCCTGATAAGCGGTTGGTTAAAGGAGCAAATACAGCCAACACAAGGATCTGTTATTGTGGCTGACAGTGACCTCTATGTATGTACGTTTATACTTTGGTTAAAAGTACGTACACGGGGCTCCAGGGGTAGAGTGGGAGCAGTGGTCCCCAGGTCCAAGGAAGGCAGTCACAAACTATTTAAAACTGGAATCAAACTCTGAACTCAATGCCATAAGCCTTGTGGAGGAGATGATCTCATGAGCTTCAGGTTGCTACCATGTAGTACAGCTTTGTGCCTCCCAGCCAGCTTGGTTATGGCTGCAGGGATATTAATTCATTAATAACATAATAAATTTGTTAAGAACTCCTTTTAGAAGTCCTAGGGCATGCTTCTACTCTTATGAAAACTCCATGGAGTTCAAATACTGTCACACTAGTGCCCTCTGGAAGTGCCATCTGTTGCTCTTTAGCTGTCCGTTGTCTTTAGCTCTTTTACACTTTGTAGAGTATTTTTGTATTCCCACATCAACTAAAGTAAATAGGCTGTGGTGGACATAAAAATGTGTTTTATGAGAATTTCTATTAGAAATATCCATTCCCTACTACAGGAAGAAAGTATTAAACTAAAACATTTCCTGATGAATTACAACTACAGTTGCAATTCTGCATGATCAGGGTAAATGTCCCTTTATTTCAAGCTATCTAGTACACATATAAAATAAACAATACTTACCATAGGTTTATTTTAAATACTGGTAAAAAGACATCCTGCAGTTCTGTTTACCATATTGTATATTACCAGTAGCTGGAGGGTAATTTTTCAATTCTATCTTATACATGCAGAATTTAATAGAACTATTGCAGTACATTGTTTTTCATCTTTAATGTTGCGGAGTTTATAGGGTTGAGTTGCTAGGCCAGAGTTGCATTAGTTAAGGGAGAAAAATCACCTGTTATTTTCTTCAGTGGTTTTGTTCCCTGTGGATCCGCTAATGTCTTTTTTGACCTAAGTTCGGAACTTGAAAACATTCACGTCTTTTCTGTGAGAGAAGCTGGACAGCCCTAACTAATTAAAATATTGAAGTGGCAAAATAAATTCTCCCTCATTTAATTTTAATAATTAATAAACATTACTTAAATCATGATTGAAAACCAACCACTCAGAAGACAACAGAATGAGCGGGTAAAGTGTATGGAAAAATAAAATCATAATTGTGTTCTTCTTCTAGAGTCCATTTGTTTGAACTCAGGTGACTTGGTTTATTTGTATGAAGCTGTCCGTAACAGTACTGGTTCAAAGCCTTATCAGCAGGTGTGTTTTGGTGAGTTAACAGGAAGCTATCATAATTTAAGGGCATTTCCAGAGCAATTCAGAGAGGTCTCAAGCCTCGTGCAGCGAGATACAGCACTCCTATGTCCATCAGACTCTGTGTGAGTCCATCATCTGGTCCAAAAAATAGCAGGAGCTGGAGTCCAGCATGCAGCAGATTTAAACTGGGGCAGCTTCTGCTTCAGAGCTATTACTGAGAAGACTTTTGTACTGTAAAAGCTTATTAAATGCATGGTAAGCTTCAAACACATCGGTATTCTGTTGAATGTAATTAGACTATTACCACGGTTAAATTAGTACACTTGTTCAGTTTTTTCAGATCGAGGCCTTAAAGAGTAAGTCTGAGGAGAGCCTTTGCCTTGAATATTTTCTGATGCAAATATCCGTAGCAATCTCTTAGCTCCGAGATACACAACATTAATTTTAACACGTTGCTCACACTTGGAAAACGGCGTTGCTAATATGTTGTTTTACCAGGTTGCTAACTGGAAAACAGCGAGTTGGCTCCTGTATTTTCAAAACCACAGATATTTTTGAAGTCTTTAAACTAATTACACCTTTCCAAGGTGCAAGTTGCAGTCCTAAGTCTTGCCTTTCCTGTGTGCCCTGGGAAAATTCAGGTTTCTTGACCTTCCTATCAGCAGGGATTAATCTTTGAAAAAAAGAGTTAACTCTGAGTTCTGGATCTAGAGGACACTGAGTAGTGAGTGGCCTCTTTGTTTAGCACGGTGGGGTTTTGTGTAGGACTTCACTAAGTAGCTGCAAGATCTCTGATGCCCCTAACTGGTGACAACTGCAATATTTCCTTTTTTGAATGGCATTTAGGCATGTCAACAGGAACAATTATTCTCTGCAAAAATCAAAGCCATTGAATAGATGCATCTTAAAATGTAGGTAGGGATGAGCTTAAAGAATCCCACAAAATCAATCCAGAGCATTTTCTCTTATTTAATATCTTAATGCAGCTAATAATTATTTATAAGACAGATTCTTTAACACTGCCTAGTGGTGTTGGAAAGTGAGTTGATATTTTTTTGTTTGCTCACTTGTGATTCAATTGTAAAATTGTAAACACGGGAGAGGGAATGAGCCTTCCTAATTTGGCTATATCTGGCCAGTCCCTTAAAAACAAATACTAGTCAGACCCTTTTATTTTTCCACACATTTTTGGAGTGAGAACAAATGCTTTTCCCCCAGCATTCGTGAGAGACTGTTATATGATGAGCTGTGACTTACTGTTGTTTAAAAAACCCCAAAGTAAACAAAACAACATTTACTCACAAGGAGGCACAATATTTGTCATGTTTAACCTTGTTTGTTCAGTGGAGATAAGAAACTATCTGAAGTCGCCAGGAACCAGGAGATTTTAACTCATGGTGTAATTAATTTATTTTGTTAAAATATGTTTACAATTCCTTTCCTCTGAGGACTGGCCAAGGCAGGGGTACAGATGGGGCAGAGGGTTTTGTTTCTCCCTTGGCAGAGGATGTTTGTTCTGAACCCTCTGAGTTGTGTGTGAGCATGAATTTCTGTGAGAACTTTTTTTCTTTTTAATTAATTCAGAGAGTAAATTTCCAAATATTTTTAATATGGAATTTTAAATGGTGGTAGGTATACAGATAGTGGTGTAAGAAAGGAAATGCAGATTCTTTCTTCACAGCTGTAAGAACAGACCCCAAAATAATGCCTGGAGAGTGACCTCCATATCTCCCACCTGGCACTGCTTCCCTGATTGCATATGTTAAAGAAGAGGGTTTTGTTTTAAAATTCTTCGAATGGCTTGGGGAATGTTGAGAATTGGTTTGAGGAACTGAGAGATTTTTTTGCTTGTTTGTGTTTAGAAGCTCATCAGCATTCTTGTTTTGTACCAATGACTTAGGACTTGTCAGGCTTTGTGTCTGACTGTGGTGATTTGCATTTTTTAAATGATTTTTTTATGTGTGTGAAAATGGTATTTTTAGAGAGGCTTCTTTCCCCAAATAGCAGGTGATCAGGCTACCTCCTCTGGGACCCAGCTGAACTCAAATATTCATGTTGCAAGATTTCTCACAGCCAGCATGTAGCTTGATTGCCTGCACCGGCCAAGTCTTGGTCAGATTGTTTTCTTTCAAACTTAGCACTGCACAACATCTGTTAGAATTTGCCTCTTTGCCTTATAGAAATGGGTTTCTGGACTTAGGAATGGTGCTTCCTTTCCATCTAACTGATAGCATACTTCCTCAACAAATACAAAGCAGTCTAGGTGTCTCTGCCCATGGCAGTGGGGTCGGAACTAAATGGTCTTTGAGGTCCATTCCAGCCCACACTGTTCCATGATTCTGTGATCTGACACTTGTGAGACTGTAACTGTGGAAAAAAAAAAAAAAGGCAGTATTTTCTGTGTGTAGGTGTCCATAAAGTTTGTGGATTGTTTTTTTCTTGATAAATCCATCTTGATTTACATAGAAGAATAAAATTGTTTAAATAGCTGCAATTTCTAAGTATTTAATTTCTGCTGCAAGTGTTTTTTACAAGAAACCACAATACCCATTACAGAACATCAGCTACTCCTTCATCAAATGGATTTTGATAAAATGTCTGGACTTAAATCTTGGGTCTGTAAAGGATTATGATGCATAGGGGATCTGGCCAAGCAATCCATGAAACAACCTGAGCCTAAATTTATAAAGCAAAAGCAGAATGCCTTTTTTTTTTTTTTAAGCTAATCATTGTTGAAATGTATAATTATTTAGGGAAATTTGCTTAAAGATGTGTAATTGTATAGAATGTTTTGTCTTCCTCTGTTGGAAACAGTTGGCTTTATCATGAGAGAGTATAGCACAAAGATGTCTTCAAACCTTGCCACCCCCCAAACCTGCCTGTCCCAGTCTTGGCACTTAGTTCTGAGCCTGTTTATCTGAGTGTTGAACACTCATTTGGGTTGGTTTCTGAATTTAAAAAAAACAGGCAAAGTAAAGAAGTGGTATAAATGTCTTTATACCAGAAGTCTTGGGCTTCTTACATACTTGCAGCATAGTATTCTGTGGCTGTAGTCTCCATTTTTGTTTAGGGTTTTTTTTTTTCAGTATTCTATTTTTACAAAATACTATTTATTGTAAAAAAAAAGTTTTTAGGTTTTAGGTTTGCTTAAAAGTGAGACTCTGGAATCCTAATGTACTTGCATAAAGAATATTCTGCTCTTTTACATGAGCAGTAAACAACTGTTTCTACAAATAAAGCAAGGTTGTTAGTAGCCTTTTTTTTAAAGCAAAATACCTTTTATGCTGCTAATTTATGAAACATTCTTAAAATATAGTGAATACTTCAGAATACTCTGAGGGTAGCAGTGGAATATACTGCTGAATTAATGGATTTTCTGGCTTCTTTGCCAGAAAGATATTTCTTGTAGCAATGCTAATTTTTTTCTGATAGTTTTATGGAAATATTTCATGAGGGAGAAAAATCAAGATAATATTTGCTTGTCCTTCTGCTGTGCAAATGAGCCGGTAAATCATCTGACACCTGTTTGTTTGGCAAATAAGTGAATTTGCATGAACTAGCAGGTGGAATTAAGGATTAGAAAGAGATGAAAGTGGTTTTAAAAGACTACTTCCAAAGGTTTGTGGAGTTGTAGCACTAATGGCCTGTTTTGTTACTAACGCTGAGCAGAGAGAAAAGCTTCCCACCAACAGGTTGTCAGAAATACTTGAGGTTTTCTTTATGAAACACCTCAGAGTGCTCATGGGTATGAAAGTGTCATGGCAATGTAATTAGAAAAGTCCAGCGGAACCTGGTGGCTGCAGCATTTTGCTAGCAACTCCCTGTGGTGATTGAGTGTGCCCAGAGTGGACCTACTTTATAAATAATGGAGAATTAGAGAAGGAAAAGTGGAGCTTTTCAGTGCGCTGGTGTCTGAAAGGAAGCTGCAGCAAGCTGTGTGAAGGAAACCAGCCAAGGTATTTCATACAGAGGAGGTGTGGAGTTACCAAATGATAACACACTATTAGTGAATAACGTTATGATAGAACTGGAGAAAACCAGGACAAAGGTTTGCCTGTCCTTGTCGGCATATCCATGGCAGCAGTGGCACTATCTGCCTTGTTTGTTCAGGTTCTTGCTTGGGGAAACCAGACAGACTTGGAGATACTTTGGTCAGTCAGGCTTGTCTCGGAGGTGCATGATAGGAGGCAACAAGTTCAAGTTAAGAGATGGGAAATCCTGACCATATACAAGAGAAAAAAATAAAATTGAAGGTGGTCAAGCACTGGAAAGAGGTGCTGGAAGGAAAGACTATGGCATCTCCGTCCTTGGAGATCCCCAAAACTTGACTGAGTGGCACTGATTTAATTGACTGTGCTTTTAAGCAAAGTGTAGGACTAAATGTCCCTCCATCCTCAGTCAAGGTTACAATTTCACGTTTGATCTGTAGGAGAGTAGCTTTTAATTCAATCTTCTGTAGTAAGTTTCCTTGGGGAGCGAGGCATGTCACTGTTGTGCCCTGCTCCCAACCTTTTGGGGCTCCTGGGTGCTTCTGGCTTCCCTCGTCCCAGATGACGTCTGGCTGGCAGGGGCAGTGCCTCCACTGATGTTCTCTGGGGAGCTCCTGATCTGTCAGAGGTCTGAAACACGGGGCTTGTTTCAGCTCTGAGTAACAAATAAATCAAAAGCAACTATTAAATCTACTTAGGATTTCTTTGTAGGGATTCCCGAGCTGAGTCATGCAATTCGTAGTCAATGACCCAACCTGTAATTAAGGAAGATGATAGACTCGGAACTTGTCCAAAACTAATTCATATTTAGCTCTCACTCCACAAATCGTATGCATTATCAGCAGTATTTTATTGATTACACTTTTTCATATTAAAAATTGCTGGAGTATATAATCTTAATCTTGGAAAGGCTTTTAGAAGGTACTCAGGAGCACAACTGATAGAGAAATTGAATTGTTGTCATTAGAACAGCTTTATGCAGAGGCAAGGAAAACTCAAGCCAAGCATTTTCTAAAGCATTGTATGCTGCAGTCCTTCATTATAGATTGTTTCAAAGAGGGGAAAAGTGAGAAGCAAAGCACCAACCATATTGTGTTCAGCGCACAGAGCTCTCGCGCTGTGGGATGGGCAGTGTATACTTCCACAGTTTGAGTATTTCCAGGAAGTTGGTCACGTATTTTGCATCTTTTCATACAGTGGGTGTGGTGTGCTTATGGGTTTTGATATATTTACATATTTAGTTCACATTATATATTTACATTTTTATATGTATTTTTATATTATCATATATATACACTATTGTTAATATATCCTCTGTGTGTTCAAGCCCATTGTTTGACACAGTGATGTGACATCATACTAAATTCTTATAGCTCTTCATTGTCATAGAGGAAACATGGTCCTGAGGGAAGGAAGTGCCAAAGTTCTTTATGAGTGGCTGAAACTCTCTTTTCTGTAAGAGGGGCCTTGTTGATTCAAAGAAGTTTCCACTTAATTGACTGGGGCTGAGCAGAGGACTGGCCTTGGAGAAGTTCCCAGAGCGCAAATCAGTGCATGTGAGGATTGTGGATGTTCTCCCTCGTCTCCATCAGAGGTAACAGAAATTCTCAACTTACTTTGAAGTGCTCTGGTCACTGCAGGCCAGGTAGGTAGTGGCTAATGCTGTGTTGTAGCCACGAGATGAATGTTGGATTTATTTTCACACCAGTTAGTAGAGTAACTAGAGTCATATATAATCGCCTTCTTAAAAAAAAAAAAATCTGTCAGAAGTTTTATGCATAGCAAATGTGAAAGCTACAATATGGAATAAATTATCAAATGGCTCAAGTTCAGTGTCTCTTCGAAGGCTACGGGGGGGGGGGGGGTAGAGGAAATTGCACTTTTATTTTACACCTGACAAATTGAATTACAGCAACAAATCTGTATAATTACAATTCAGAGACCAGGATTTCTTCTTGGAGTTGGGTAATTAGAATCAAGACTACACTTGAAGGTTCAAATTGGATTCTTAGAAAGAGTCCCTTACAAGAATATGACCTGTACAGAAATCAGTGTTTTCATCTCTTCTATTTTAAGAATTTTGAATCATAATGTAAAGTGACTCATCCATTATTTCCTCATCTCTTCATCAGCAAGATGCACAAGAAATTGTTCCTTTGATTGTTTCCCTGCAAATGGGAAATCTTTATGGTTTCTTCTCTTTTCAGCAGGCGTTCATAAATCCAATTAACATTAATGAGTCTCACATGTGTGCATTGAGGAGGGGGGAAAACCGAACCTTTTGTCTCTCCAAGTATGTGTTTAACTGCAGAAAATGAAATGAAGAAAAAGCTTTTGGTGAATCACGGGTTACAAAGTCAGTAGCTCCTGTCTCATTTTGCAGTAGCTAACACATTCCCCTGGTTCTCTCTCCCCTGTCAAGGGTCCTTGTAGGAGCTGTAAATGCAGGATGAGCAGTTCTGTTCGTGAGGTGGAGAGCGCTATTATTACCTCCAGTTCTAAGATTAATTACTAATAGGTCACGTTTTCAAGGGAATGGCAGGATTGCAGTAGGGTTAACGTGACTGTGCTTCCGTCTCATGACATAATTCCATGGGAAGGGAGTGAGAAAAAGTAAAAAATATTAACAGCTCAGTGACCTATAAAGAAGAAATACTCAGTGCCCTTGTTCAGAGGTTCTGTTGTCTCTCTGAAGAACAGGATTGATGTTGCAAGAAGTTAGTGACATTTTGCGTTATTCAGCAACATTTCTTGTTTACTTAAGGGCACTCTTAGAGCAGCTACGACTTTCCCAATGACACAGGAGGTCTTGATCAAGCTCAATGCTGTTAGCAAGTGAATGGGGCCTTAGTAAATTAAATACTGCCTCTAGGAAAGCATCTGCTCCTGTTGCTGGCAGAACAGTCTGAACACAGGGTATTTGGCTTAATTTAATTCGTTGCAAATTAACACCAACATTTGATTACTGATTTGGGTATTGGGGTTGGGAAAGAAGACTTCAATTGAGGAAACATTTCCTTGAATTTGGCAGTGCTGAAGTTTGGGGTGGGGTGGGTGGTTCACAGCAGTGTCACAACCCACCAGAAGTCCCACTAAGGTCCCCCTGCAGTCCCCCACCACCCAAACCTGCTGTGTGTCCCCAGAACACCCCCTCAGTCACAGCTGACATGTGAAAAGGCTCCGAAGAGCTCAGTGCAGTATAAATACACTGAAACCATATGGTCTATCAGAATCATAATATCACTTCTGAGGTTTAGAAATAGCGTGTTTATTAGCTGTAATCATTTCAAAATTTTCATTGAAGTGAATAGCTGTTAGAACTCAATATAGTTGTATTTCCATACAAACCCTTCTGCAGTTTGGTTTGGAATAGAAGTGACCATCATTCACCTCAAAAGAAGAACAGTGAAAGGCTCTTTGGTTATCCCCTGTGTCTGACAGCCATCCAGTAGGATCATGATTATGCTTTGACAGAGCTATAGACTGTGACTGACTCCATATAAGATGATCTAATGTGTACATCTCTGTCGGATGCTCTGTGCTTTAAAATAACTGTCGTTGCACTTTTCTTCCAGGAAGAATTGCCTGAAACTATTACTATTTTGCAACTGTGCTTCCTTTGTGTTGTTTGAAATTAAGCCCATTTTGTCCTGACTAATTGCTGTCTCCTTGATGGTTACATCCTTCAGATACTTGTAAGGATCCTCATTACTTGCACCTTTTCCAAGCTTGGCATGCTTAGCTATTTTCCTTCCTTCATATATCTATGAAGAAAACTAGTTCCTCTGGTTTCGATGATAGCGTGGCTTTTATTTGAACTCACTCCAGCATTTCAACATAAATCTAGCGAAATGGCTCCCAGTAGTCCATTTAAAAGGTGAAATTAGAAGAATTCCATGGATGTTGCTAGTGGTTCCTTGATGTGTAGATACCTGGGGGTGGATTGTGCAGTCTGCATTTATTGTGGCATGTGCTTATTCTATACATAGTCTCAGTAGCATCATTGGGACCACTCACTTCATTCTATTCTTACCACTTCCCTATTCCCTCCTCCACTCCTCAGATTCCTTGCCACAAATGCACTGTTTGGCTGTGGGTGGAGTTTTTGGTTGTCTGGAATCTCTACTTGTGCTATGACTTCTCTGTTGCCTTTGATGCATCCATTAGAATTTTCAACTTCTTAAGAAGGTGCTTTGATAAATTCTGGGTTAAAACACTTGTAAGATAAGACTTGTTTGTATTTTGTAAGAATAATGTGATCCTTGTCAGGAGCTGACAGATTTATTTCCTTCTGCACTATTAATTGCTCCAACTTGTGTATGTGTGTGGATATATTTGTTCTTTCTCTTGTGACAGAAGAGAATTAAACATGAATTACTTCTACACAGAGACATAAGTTTTGTTTCTGACCTCTTTGTCTTTTAATCTTTGTCTTCTTTTTCCCCAGTGTGGTTTTTTCTCTGTCTGTGGAAAATCTCCCTAGCTTGGTGATCATTTTGTGTTGTCCTGCTTGGTGCAAACCTCACCTTGGTGGTTCCATTCATTTTGTAGCACAGCTCTTTGACCTCCCAGTCAACTTTAGCTGACTCTCCTAATGTGATTTTTCTGGATAGTGGGATGATCTGAATCCACTGAAAGTTTCTTCTTTGGGGAAAAAAAGCCCAATTCAAATTTGCTACTTTCATGGCAAATATTTAGAAATACATGTGTTTCTTTGAACTTAGATCTCACTGTTGATTCTTATGCAGTTGTACAGTTTAACTTTCTCAATTTTGCCACCCTGACTAGATTGTCATTCTCATCACTTACCTACTGCAACCATCATTTCTTCATAGACAGAATTTTTAAAATTACAGACATAAATTGAATGAAGTTGAGCTTCGCAGCAGACAAATGCTAGTCACCCTAAATGCATTTTTGCTTCTAAAAAAATACGAGAGCAGTCAAGATGTGTGGTTATTTAATCAGAAGAAGCATCTTGCTTTTGCAACATCCGTTTCCCAGGAATGCTGTAGACTGCCAGGCTGCAGAAATACACATTATAGTCAACTTTTTCATAACAGGATTAGCTCTTACATCTGCCTGTTCTCTTTCACCCTTCATCGCTGCAGGGAAGCACAGGACATAACTCGCTGTGATTTTGTATTGCTTTGCTTTGGGGTGACCTTGCTGTTTTCTTCTGTCCCCCCTTCTCTGTGCTGGGGGTGAGGCCCCCGTGGGGTGGCACGGCCATGGTGCTTTCACTCCGGCTAAAGTGCCAACCTTGGCCATGAAAGGAAGGAAAGAAATCATCATCAAACTTTAAAAGGCAGTGCTGATGAATTGTTATGCATTCTTGAACACTTTAAAAAATGAAATAAAATCCTGGGATACCAAGATTGCCTGGTGGGCGATCATTTTCATGACAGAACTCTGTATTTGAGAAATACTTGGGAGAAAATAAACAGATTTAGTGATTACTTTCCTTGAAGTCACTGAACACTTGTTTAAAAAATATTAAAAAAAAAAGTTAAATTTTCATATTTTATGTTTCTTGCTGCTTTATTTCCCTGTTCCATTTCTTTTACATCTGTCATTTGGAGGACTGGGGGCTGCCTATGTTACTTGTAACTGAAAAGATGATTTGTTAAATGCAGTTCTGTTATAGTCCCTGTCCTTCTTTATATCTGTCTGTCCTGGGCTTCTGCTTTGCTTTTCTTTTTCACGTACCTTTTTCCATATTTTTCCTTTCTGCCTATACCTCACTAATGCTTACTTTTTTTTTTTTTTTGCGTGTGTGTGTTTTTTCAAGCTTTATGCCATTTTGTATCCCAGATCTTTGCAAGCTACTTTTCAAAACTGGGTGCCATTTTAGAAGTAGATTAACTGCCTTTGCGCAGTCTGAAAATGAGAATTTGAGCCCTGAGCTTTTGTTTTGACATTTACGTTTTTTTATCAGAAGTAAAGAAGTGTTTTTGATTATGTTGTAAGAATAAGGTCTCTAATACAGCCTTAATTGCTTTGCTTGTTAATTTGTTAGACCTGGTACAGATTTAATGATACCGTTGCAGCTGGCATTTAGCTGATTGGAAAAACATGATAATTTTTGTATTTAGGTGTTGCAAAAGAGAGAATGGTAAAACTGGTTTATGCCACTCTTATTTTGCTGCTCATAATTTGTTCTTATATTCAGGTTGACTTGAACAAGCAGGGTGTGATCACATGACAGTGAAGATACCTCTTCTAGAATTTTCTTGCAATAATGGGATTTTTTTTGTTGGGCTTTTTTTTTTTTTTTTCTGGACAAGGAGATAATGGCAAAATTGAAGTCTGTTAAGTTGTCTGTTCTTCAAGACAGTCAAGCTGTCCTTCATCATGATGGCGAACACTTAACCTGATTTGAATTCACTTTCAAGTCTGTAGGATAAAGACCTGAGCTTTTGTTCATAACACAAAGATGCAAAGAAGTTATGAAAAAGTGACTTTGAAGAAATGAGGGGGGATGAGGAAGCAGAGTAGGACTTGGCTGGTAACAGAGAGTATGGATTGCTTCAATTGCACTGCAAGAAATGCTGAGGTGGGTCCAATGGCTGGTAGCTGGCAGAGGGCAGTGTCCATACTGGAAGAAAGATGGACTCTTCAGAGAAGTCTGTGACTCTCTGGCCATTTCTTGAACAGATCTTAAGGACCTGTGGCGGGATGTAGCTTTGCTGAAGTAAGTTGGGAATTGCTCCTTGTGTTGTACTTGTGAGCTACAAAAAGTCAAAAAATGGAGGAGATACTTAAAGTGTATACTGCAAATTTAAAATTGATTAAACTTTGTGTTTTCTGGAAGGCACAGAGGGAAAACAAGATTGTGAAACTTTGGACTCTTCCTGTCAAATCTCATTAAAGCTTTCTTGAACAGTGTCCTTCTGCGTTTCCCAGCTTGTCTCCCACAATGACAGTATTCCAGATGACAGTAACAATCCAGTACCCTAATAAACATGTATGTGTGGTAATTCTATACACTGAGTGTATACACACTCAGGTGCTTGCTGTCCTGTGTACGTGCATGGTAAATGGTCAGCTGTGAGGAGCCTGGCACCCTGTGTATTGCATTCATCAAGCTGATGTTCGAGTGTGTAGAAAAGCTAAATGGCTGGAAAGCAGCTGCCTTGTTCAAAAAAGCCACTTAGTGAGACATTTACTGAGGAGGTAACATCTTTAAAAATATTTAGTGCCACTCGAAAAAGCAACTTTATGAAATATTTAAGAAACAGCTTCTTTGAGGGGAAAATCTAGCAGTTTTTGTTCAGTAATGTTCCTATCTTTTAATGTTGCAATCACTCAACTGATAGGAAGAACATCTCTTCATTATTTAATACTTAGATCCACTTACCACCTAGAAATACAGTTTGTACTGAAACATATAAATTGTTTAAAAGTGTCAGATTCCAGAAGAGAACGGGCTTCCTTACACAGTATTAAATGTTAGAATACTAGTTGAATATGTTCAAATTGCTAGGCACGCAGGGATCATGGGCCTTTCTAGCACTTGAACACAGCACTCCTGACTCTATTCATGTAAGCAAAAAGTGGGATTTTTGGGAAGATTCCTGCTTATGTAGTGCACATTTGGCCTGTTTAAACTGTATTAAATGCCAATTTTCGCTGTTATATTTAATTTTTTAAAGAATGCAGTGGATTTTCCATTTCCTTTAATGTTGCCTGCATGTAAATAATTTAATCCCCTTGTAAATTCATACATGCACTCAATCCTCCAACTTGCAAGCTTTTGTTGTTAGTCTTGCAAACATTTCTTTATCATCAGACTTGTTAAGTCTTATGTTTTGAGACCAAGACACGTACCAGCCATTCCCATCTCATCCTTCCTGAAGCAAAGTGTCTGTTTCACTCATTTTCAGTGTTTGTAACAACATATTACAAGTTGTCAGTAAGTGACAGCTTTTAAAATACGGTCCTGTCTTGCTTTTTCACTAATAAAATGCACCGTAAATGAGATTTCTTGCATGGTCTGCTCTAACTGGGCAGTGGTGAGTGAGTCACGTGCTTATTTGGATGTTAGTGTTTAATATGTATTTTTATATATCTGCCTTTGGATACATTAGGTGTATCTGACCCATTGAAGAGCCCGGAGATCGCTCCAGTTTCTACCCACGTGGCCCTCCCTGATCCATGTCAGTGAGTGGGAATCAGAAGAGAGATCCTTTTTCCTCCTCTATCAGTAATTGGTGAATGTTTAAGTGAGTTATGGGGCTGTAGGAATGAACCCACTGCCTTGGCTCAGCAGTATTACCCTGTGTTATCTGAGCACGCTTCCAGCCTGGGAAGTGATGTGCAGATCAATCCAGCTTTGCTTGCTTTCCTCCTCAGCCAAGGTGATATAAATGTCCTTGCTCTGCCTCCAGTTCAGGGCAGGCACGAGGACAGCTGGTGTGTGTAACCTTCTGAGAAGCTGGGGCTGCCCATCTAAGCTGTAGGAGCTGCACTGACGTGGCTTAAATGATAAAGAATTATTTTTGCCAGTGCCTGCATTTATAATTTATTTCAGAGAAAGGTTGTAGTTTGGAAGTGAATCACCTTTCCCCCTTTAGCACATGGTGTGATTTGTGTGGCAGTGCTGTCACAGGGGAACTGGATGAGATTAAACTCCTCTCTTTGATTCTACCAAAGTGTAAGTTAAGCCACCAGTAAAGGTCCAGACCAATGGCTGCCCTTTGGATAGCTTTGGAACACATGAGTTGGGTCTAGGAAATTGGAATGAATCTAATTTGAAGTCAAGTCCCTGATCTGCTTATGGTACATGTTTATGTACAAGAACTGCATCAAGCTAGAGATTAATCCTCTTGTGCAATTTCTTTATAATGTAGATGTGGCCATATGTCTGCATATAATGTAGGCTGAGCTATTTCCAGAATCAGCATTTTACTCTATAAGATGAAAGTGCAATTAGATATTATGCTTATAATAGTTATACTGTTTCCTTTGTAGTGTATCAGGTGATAAAGCAAGACAAAAATAAAACATCTAATATTTTTTATTATGTGCTTGCATGCAAACATTCCCTTTTGCACAGATACACACAAAGCACACAAAATTTTATTCCCTATGTTGTTGGCAGTATCTGTTTTAGCAATTAAGGAGGCACAAGACAAGCAAGACTGTAGAGCAAGAGCAGCAAACCCCCCGTGTGTGTGCAGTGATGGACCTGAGGGTGTTTCCTTCCTGCTGCCTCTGATCTGCTCCAGGGGGCTGAGAGGCCAGCAGCAGGTGTAATATGCTAGGTGGGTCCTGGACTACATCTTCCAGTTTCACTTGTGTGCTCCAGGACTTCTCCACGGGGTGAATCAACACGTGGTAAATGAGAACAATTGGGATGTCCCAAGGCGCCCGCTGTGGAAAATAAAGCACTAATGCAGACACATCTGCTCGTGTGCTCATGCCTGCCAAACAGCGTTTACTAGGAGCAGGTTTTTTCTTTCAGGTGAGAGATGAAAGTATGGGACAGGTGATGGTATGAAAGCCTGTAATGTTTTTATTAATTTATATTTGCAGTTGGGTTTGCTTTTTCTCTGGTAGAATATTCATGTGTCCTTTGAAATTAATTGGTCTGCTCATCATTAAAACCAGCAGGGATCTTATTTAAGTAAACACCCAAGAATTAAGCTTGCAAGAAAAGTTCAAGCTCTTCCAAGCATTTGAGAGCAGAATCAGTGCCATGTCTGTCTGTCTGTGCTCTCCTTGGATTGTGTCTTTCTGGCTTCATTTAGGGCTAATTGCGTAAGTAGGAGGAACTACACCTTCACTATCCATCCCCGCAGACTCCAGATCTTCTCTCAGTGATTGTATCTTTAAGTAGTTTATCCTTTCCACTTCACTTTAGTGAGCTAAGTTCACAAAACAAACCTTGTGATTTTCACACTGCATGTGTTTAATTCCTAATCTCTTTCCATTTAGGATTGTATAAACCAGGTCAGAAAAACAAGGCACAATCTTTGGAAATGTTATTTTAAGATAGTTAAACCCTTAATCCTTTTCCATCTGACACTAGGCAGAATTTATTGTAGAAGTTCAGTCATTGAGTCGAATCACATGCTGTGCTTCAGAGCCAGGAGAGGAGCTTGGCACCAACAGAGCAGAGTTGCCCTCTTGCATTTCCTTAGCAGTTGTTCCCACATCACTGTGTCAAAATAACTTTGTGCCTCTGTCCAGCCTTTTCTGATCGCCTCCCTGATCCCAGGCATCTGTAACAGCATGGGGAAGAAATGGACTTAGCTTAAGGATTTAAAAATAAATAAATAAATCCAAGTTGCTTTTGCTCTGTCTCAGGGACAGGAGCTCTGGTGCACCCCTTGGGATGTCTGAAAGGTTTGACTGCTCTGTCTTGTGCTGATGGGACAAGGCCAGGTTTCTCCTGGCTGTGGAGCTCCTTGTGTGGCCAGAGGAGTGAGTGTTACTGCTCCTGATGTATGTTCTTGTTTCAGAGAGTCTCCTCCTTGCTTTGCCAACCTGCAGCAAAGGTGTTTCATCAAAGCTAGTGACAAAATGCCTGTTGACTTTAATGCTCGGGCTCCTTCCTTGTTGTGTTGACTGTTTGTGTGAGACTTTTTTCCCTGATTATGTAAAATATGTGCAAATGTTTGCTTTAGATAATGAAATGTGTACAACATGAACTTCTGGGACATTACTGCTCACTATTGCTGCAGCAAAATGCTGAGCTATGTATAAAAGGCTGCAGTAATTGTTAGAATATTGATGATTTCATGGATTAAGAGACTTATATTTGTGAAATTAAGGAAGATAATGTATCTGTAGACTCCTGACTTTTTCAAAGAAAACCAGTAAGTAGCCAAGCATAGCTTGTGTATAAAAGTATTTTACGCAGAGTTTAAAAGATAGCATTTTCCTGTGGAATGAGGTACGGGTCACTTGTACATATTTTGAATTACAAGGTAGCAAGATTGGTAGAGAGGCATTTTCCTGTTGTTACTGATGTATAACCCGGGCTGGCAGCTCCCCTTGACAACTGGACATAACAGCCCTAAATGGGGTGACTGTTACCTGCCTGCGCCGGCTCCTTCTGTTCAGCTGGCTTTTTGCCCACCTGGAAATTGCTCAATAAAAACTGAGTGAAATATATGAGCCTGGAGTGATCTTTATAAAATCCTTCCTCAAGTACCTTCCTTATTGTACCTCCAACATTTCCTGTTGTTCATTGGCTCACTAATATTATCTGTGTAGTTAAAGTTAGGGGGGAAAAAATGACAGCCTTTTCTCAGTTATAAAGAAGCTGATCAACCTAATTTCCAAATAGATGTGTAAGCTGAAAGAATAATACACAAATTCTGATATGAACTTGAAGTTTAATAGTGGCATAGCTAGAAGCAGTCGTTTATGAACCAAAAATGTTGGTGGAGGGGGGAAATGTTGAGTTGTGAGAATGAGCAAGATCTGAAATTACAGCTCCTGTGACACTCTTTTAAAAGAAAAAACAAATCAAACCCAAACAACTCTTAATTTCTTTTGGCTTTAGTAAATACTGTGTGGGTTGTAAATGCACACTTCTAGTGCAAAGCCATCTGTAATGCTGTATATTTCAGAATATTTTGGTAAAAGTGTCACCACTGTGACTATTTGCTGCCACTTGGTATAAGTGCACTGAAAACCTGGGTTTTGGTGGCTTTTGTTGTTGTTGTTTGGTTGGGTTTTTGTTTGTGTTTTTGTTTCATTGGTTTTTTCCATTTTCTGTTTCTAGCTTTAGATTTTGATGGAGAAAGGCTCATGACTGGGCTCACTTTTTCCAGGTACATCTGAGGAAGATTGGTTGGCTCTGACTCAAAGCGAGCATAAGGACAAGAGCAGTTCAGCACAGCTGGGTGCGGGAGTGAGAAGCCAAAGCCTGGAAATAGCCCTTGGCCATGTCCTGGCAGGCAGGAACGTGAATCTCATGACTCCCAGGCAGGGTGGGAGGGTGCTGCAGCATCTTTGTTGTATGACATTGGAGAAACCTTGAGCTGATCTCATTTTCTTTGCCAAAAAGTGGTTTATTAAAAGCACTTTTGCGTTGCAGTTTCTTGCAATTCCGATAGAAAAGTCCTGTAATTGAAATGAAACAACTTTGGTCTGTATCCTGAATACATCTGTTTGATACTGTTTGAAAAAAAGTGGGGGGAGGGGGAAGAAGTGTTAGGGGAGATAATTAGAGAAAAACTAATTAAATGCATTGCTTTGTATTTTTTATGATCTCACTTTAGAAAAAAATGTATATTAAATACTTTTCATTACTGCCCTCTTCTCTCCTGCTCTCCTCTATATCATTTCAAAGATGCAAGTATTTTATGACAGAAGATTTTAAAATTTTTTTTCAATGCTTTGAGATAGTTCTAAATATTCATCTTTTCTACCAGTTGACTGGACTCTCATCTTCTTGAATGCAAATTCTGATTAGGGCATTCAGATATATGAAAGGCCCGAGATGTATTTAAGCAACAGACTCTGGCTTAATTTTATTTGCCTCTCAACCTCTTAAAAATTTCCAGTATCCGTTAAATACTGGGAATTTCTTTGAGGGAACAGAAATTCCCAGTACCTGATCAGCATTTCTGGATACAACTCAGCAGCCTGATGCCTGAGGTTCAAGCAGCCAAATGTTTGGCAAAGGAGACAGATTCCTCTTGCTCTGTCCAGTACTTCTTCATACTTGTGTCTTTTTGGTCTCATGGAAAAGCAACAGAGTACACAATCAGGCAGTTCAACGTGGAAAGCAAATGTGGAGAAATTTACCATTTTCCATGATGATTTAAAAGCTGCAAAGCTGTGATAAAGTTATTATTACTGTTCTTTGCATGTAATATTTGTTGGCAGGGAAAATGTTCTTGTTCCCTACAGGTTGCTCCCAAACTCCTGACACACCTTCATCCCCAATGCTTGTATCTGTAGTCCCATAGGAACTCAGGTCTCAGAGTTTTTTAGGGGTTAGAGAATAAAAAGGAATGATAGTAAAAAACTGAAACGACACCCCCTCCTCCCCCCCCCGCCCAAAAAAAAACCAAACCCCACCAAATTCAACAGGATATTTATACAGGAAACACAGTGAGAAGCACAAGAGCTCATCAGCTCCTTTATTCTTGTCTTGTTGGGCTGGAGAAGAGGAGAATTTGCCCTTTTCCTTGTAAGTGGAATGTGAGTGGATTCTCATCTCAGAGTGAGCCCTGCTCTACCCTGCTGTAAGGAATTTCTTTTGCTTTGACCAGTTCTGCTCTTTGCAGGTTGCTCGCATGGCCTTGGGTTTTTGCTTGATCTTGGTTTTATTTCTGTTTTATTTAATCTGTTTATGCTTTTAATTCAAAATCTACCCATGGAGTTTAGGGCGTGTAGAATTTATATAAGGTAGTTTAAAATTATAGCACTTTCTTTTTTTCCCTCCCCCCAGATCCCTCAGTAATTATAAGAAGGATAGATTATTTTATCTACAGCTTTTCCAGGCACAGTAATTTAGTCAAGAAGGTCACCTCTTTGCTCCTATTCAAAAATCTGGTTTTGCAACTTTTAACGTTGTATATTCCTGTGGGTATTAGCCTAGTAAAAGAAATACAGGTAAAATTGCAATGATTTTGTGGAGGTCTGCTAAGGATGGAAGAGTTCAATTGTTCACGGTTGTTAAGATAATAACTGTTTTACGTTAATATATGTTATTGAAAATTTACAAATAAATCAGCCTGGAAGTAAGATCTTAGCAGGCTACATAGCAGGTTTAAAGTAAATATTCCTGGAAATGCACTGTATGAGCACAGTCCCACTCATCCCTGACAACTTTAAAACAGATGCTAGTGTTTTACATTCCTGTCTTTTATTACTAAATAATGAACACATAGACACAGTGCATCTCATACGAGGATTTTTTTGTGGGCTGTAGAGAATCACTGACAATTCTGGCTGGATTACATACATAGACTTTTTATCTGACTTTTTATTTTTCTTGTCTATCTGAATGCAGTTTCTTTGGAGCACAGTTGGGATGAATTCTGGACTGGATGACAGACATTTGTAGTTCAGAAATAGGTATTAGTCAATTTTGGGCAAATAAACCAGGAGCAGAATTTTGCTGTTGGGCGGAGGATGGCCCAGTTCTCTCACTCTAGTTTATGCACATTTCCTTTGAGTTTGCTTCCAAGCTTGGAAACAGGTTTGGATGTAGCACAGATCTCACTCTTTGTTGGAATGTGAAAGTATAGCTTTGGGCAGTAGACTTTGTATCGAATCACACACAGGCTGTCTGTGTCAGCGTTAAACTACAGCTGCTGTTTTCTGCCCTGCCAACAGCACAAATCCAGCATAAAATCCATTTCACCTATGTCTTCATGTCTAAGCTAGCCCAGGCTTGATCTCCAGCAGTGATTTGGTAGCGTGTAGGTTTGGCGTCCATAAACATGGATGAATGCATCTTGGGCATCCACTTTGGATGACAGGGATCTGCGGTGCCATCCTTGGCTTAAGAGTGTGCAAGGCAGTAAAGTAGAGGGCTGATTTCTGAGAAGCAGAGGAGGAGGGCTGGAAATACAGGCTTTGTCCTTAAAAGGCTCTGGCCCTCATGAACTGTAGCTCACCTTCGTCTGTGCTGTGGCCAGCTATCCACTGTAACGAAATCATAAAAGATGGTTGGTTTTTTTTTCTGGGAGCTTGAAAAGGATTTTGTGTTAGTGATCCATAATGACATGATTTTATGTTCATATCTTACATGCTTTCAATTTTAATAATTTTTGGAGGCTATATCAGTGAGTTCTTAAGAAGGCTTTGAGTACTGTCAAACTGTTGGATGAGAGGCAAGTGCAATGGGAAATAACCAGTATGAGCTACTGATGGGGTGGGTAAGAATGGATTGGGGCAGTTGACAGTGTTAACTGTCCTCAGCAAGTTGGGGAATTACAAGAAAACATACAACCATTTGTGTATTTTTTCAATCATTGTTATTCTTGCATCAGAATAGAAAAGGGCCAATATATTCTTTAGGGCTGTTGTAAAAGGGAATTAAAAAGACTACAGCAGGTGTTTTTACAGAGGAGAGTGTGGAGATGCCAGGAAAGAGCCAGTTGTGACCTGGCTGAGGATTAAGCACAGTTACAGCACCTCGAGGTAGACAGGAGGTAAAGGTCTGGTCATAGGTTTATCCAGAGGGACACTTTCCCAGGAGAGGGAACTGCACCTGGGAACACCCTGACAGCTTAGCTGGCTGATACTAGTGCAGTGTACTAATGGGCTCATTCTTTAATTCCCAAGGAATTTAAATTCCACTGTACTTAATTTTCAGTTGCTATCGATGCCATAACTTGAAGCAGCCTAAACTGGTTATTTTATAGTATGGTTTCATATATTTGATTTAGATTATTATTTAAAGTTTAGTGTATCTGATTTAGTCTCTCACTGGATAAACCAACATTCAAAAAAGGATGCAGTTCAAGGAGAAGCTTGTAGTTCCTAGTCAGTCATGGCTCAGGTATCTCTTCTTACAGCTATTAAATACTGCTTCATCCCTCTGACTGGTGAAGGCATTTTGGACTTTGCCTTAGACCTGTGTTCTCTTTTCCTCTCCAATGTTTATTTGTTCCTGTAAGCTTTCTACTTTTAATATTTTTTCTTCTGTTGTGTAAGTCAGCTTTTCCCAAATCCTGGATTTGTGGGGATGGGCAGACGTGTAAAGCTGGCTGTATATCTGGCTTGACAAACCAAAAAGGAAAAGTTACTGAACAGTTCAGCTGGGAAATAAAAGAAATGTGTGTTCGGGCAGTTCTTTTTCTTTTTCTTTTCCAGTTCAGGGGAAATCTGACATGTAACAATATTCAGTAACCACACTATTCCCTATTGCTTCCCATATTGCTTATGTAGAGATTTAAAGGAAAACGCAAAAGAATGAAGGAATATGAGAAAAGTATGAAGCAGGATCATTTTATTTTTCTCTGTAATCTTAGGTCTGTTAAAACATCCACCACACCGGGGCAGCAGTCAGCAAGCATAGGTTGTCTGAGCTCCTGCTCTTGTCTCCAGTGTGGAATATTTGGCATTCTGGAGGAGACCAGCAATTGATTTTGATTGTCTGTGTGGTTTCTTTTGAGGCACACTCATCTTCTGATCTGGATTAAGTAGCAGTTGCTAACTGCTTGGGTTGGTGTGTATGAAGAGGAAAAAAGATAAAGAAATATGTTACCAGCTGGTGCTCCTGTCAGCATCTCTCTCTCCAGTGTTCTCATACAGATTGTGAGAAGTATTTTATGGATATGCACGTGGTAAATTAGACACGTCTGCTTATCTGCCAATGGGAGCTCTATGTTTTAAGTTCTCCTGTTTCATCCTCTTTTGGATTGCTGATGTACAAAAGGTAATTTTCCCACTGTAACCTGTGGTTAGAAGGGGGTGTACAGGCCTTACAGGCTAGATTCATTTTCACTCCCCCAAGGTTCATATTGAATGTAAAATCCCTCTCTTTGTGACAGCTGTGAGGTTTTGTGCCATTGACTGTTTAGAGTACATGGTAGGAACCTGGAAGATGGTTAATTCACTGCAGGCTCCAGAGGCTCTTTCCATTGCTGTTGCTCTTCAAGTCCCAAACCTCACTGAGAATGGGCCAGAGTATGAGTGAAAGTGTTTGTGTATATTATTTTGTATTGGTTTTAAATGATGTTAGCATTCTGATAGCCTAACTGATAAACTGCTTGGTTTTTTGAGATTAATCAATCATTTTGATTTTTTTAGAACTGATTTTAATGGACTAAAGGAAATTTTGTTTCAAAAAAAAAAAAGAACCAACAAGAGAAAATTCAGCTTGTCAAGGTGTAGTAGGTGCTTTAATACAAGAATGGCTTCTGTAATATTATTTAAATTACTTAAATAAGTGCATGAGAAAAGCAAAAGTCTTAGGTGAAGTATTTTGCAACATGTACTTTCTGGCTTAATCATGCCTATTCAGGCTCTTGAGCAGGCTGCTGGGATTTACATGCGGATTGAGGGAGTTCATTATATACCTAATGACTCTTTCAGGTTTGGGTCCTTATATTTTAAAGCAGTTGTTATCCTCTGTAGATCTATAGTGTTGATTTAAACTATTGTGTGACAAATCCCATTTAGGTGATGGGTTTGTTATAATCTGTAATAAATCCTTTTCGAAACGTTGTGATTATCCCTGATGTTTTCTCAGCCAATAGATTCTATCATGCAGTGAAAGTAAATTAGTCTGATGAGGGAGGGAAAGTGAGTAAGAATCTGAAAGTCACATGTACAGTTAAACATGCTTGGAGTGTCTAAAGAAGGAATACGAGTATCTTTTGAATGATGAAATTCCATCAAGGCTATTAATAACCAGAGGGAAACTCTGAACTTACTCTTCTTTTTGCTGTTTTGGAAAGGCAGCACTATATGTGCTCCTGGTTTTAGTCCCTGTGCACATTCTCTTGATGTGGAGAGCAGTGTAATATCACTGGCCTGAAATGGTCACTTACGGTCCGGGCCCCTCATGGTGAGAAGACGAACAATTGAATACCTACATATAAAAAAATCCTGATTTCTGTACATACATGTTGTGTATGTGGCAAGGAGCCAGTAAAAAATCTGACCTAGGAGAACTGAAGCATCTGGCTACAACATTATTGAAAAAAATGCAGCGCAAACACGGAAAAAATGTAGTAATGTAGATAAATTAATTAATCTCTGCATGTCTTGGTAAGAGGCCCAGCTTAGTTGTAATAAATCTTGGAGCTTTTTTGAGATGGAAGTTCTTTTGAACTTTCAGCTTGTATGTATGCCTGACAAAACCTATAATTAGATTGGCATACTGAGTAGGTTCTCGCCTCACGATATTGAGAATGCACAGTGGTTTCACCAGACTGAGGATGGAATAATGGTTCTATTGAAGTCAATAAAATATGTATATAAACGTAAGTAGGGTTAGTATTTTATCAAAAAGTATGTAACAGAATTGGCTACTAGTAGCTGTCTCTGTGTATTAAAATTAATTTAAATATTAGATTATTGTTTAAGTGACTTGCAAATCTTGTGATAAGTAGGGATGAGTTATCTATTCCTGTTTTATCTTCCTAAAATAATTACGGGGAGAATGTTTTCTCCAAAAAACCAAGTCCAGTGTCTACACATATTGGCATTGATTATCATCCATCTGTCTGTACTTTATGTGTAGGTAAAATATATGTAGGTGCATATGTACGTGTATGCTTTTTAAATATGTACAGATCTCCTGCTCAACTTTTAACCTTCAGCTCCATAATTTAGGTTACATGTCCCTGAACTATTTGCACAAATATTTTATAGTTACAGGCCTACCTATGTATCGACCTGCTTTGTTCTGCATGTGTCAAACCCTTAAACATTATGTTTTAGTAATGCTGCTTTAAGTGGTCCTCACTGCTTTAAAGCCAGAACTGTCAGCAAACTGCAGGTACATTCCAATGTTCAAAGTATTTATTCTTTCTGCTAAGTCATAGAGTCTTGGAATGCGTTGGGTTAGAAAGGATCATCTCGTTCCACCCACTGCCGTGGGTGGGGGCACCTTCCACTAGACCAGGTTGCTCAGAGCCTGGTCCAAGATGGCTTTCAACACTTCCAGGGATGGGGCATCCATAAAATAAATATATATAAAGTAAATATAATGGGGTTTTTTCCCCCAATGAGAATAAATTGGGCAGAAAAATGTCTCTGCCATGCAAAGATTATACAACATTTTAGTCTTTAATTTTCTCCTGCTTTAAGTCTTAAGCGGTGACCTCCAGGCTGTGTGATGAGCAATGAACAGGGCATAGAATAGTTATTGTACTGTATAATTTTTTTTTCCTTTGAATTTTATGTGTTGGAAGCAGGGCTGTGTGTAGAAGCATGTGGGGTTACTGTGTGTTTTCCAGGATAGCTGTGGTTTTAAAGGAGGGAGTGGGAGAGACGAGTGAGGAAAGGCTGAAGATGTGCATGGATGGTTTAATGTTATTTTTAAAGCTGAGTCGTGAAGAGAAAGTCTGTTGTTTCTGTAATCTGCCAATTAATTGTTTTCATTGTTTGTTTGGAGATTTACCAGCAGTAGGTGGGAAATGCCAAATAATGAAAACATCCTCTCGAAATAATGTTATTTCTAGTGGGGCTCTGGCCAAAGTCTTCCACCCAGCTCCTGTTACACACCCTCACCAAGTGCTCCGGAACTGGGAAATCCTGTAGAAACTTGCATTGTGCAGAGAAGCGTTCCAAAGTCCAGCTGGTTCTAAGATCGAAGCAAAGGCTGCTTTTTAAACCAGTAAAAGAATAGTCTTACTTAATGTCCTTCTGTTCATTGCATTACTCTTAAATGTCTTAGAAATAGATCCAAAACTCCAGAAAATTCCTCTGTGAAGTTCCTTCAGGTTTTTTGAGGACTTTGTCAGAGGATCTTTACTGTGTATTTTTGAAATTTGGTGTCTATTACCACTGATGTTTTCATTTAATTTTTTTATTAGTTTTTCCTTTTGACAAGGTAGCAGTTCTGTGCCTGGGGCTCTCTAGGTGTTCTTATACCTTGCGTTCTCCAGCATAACTCAGCAGATACCAGCAACTTTTGATACAGCTAGTCCTTTTTAAAAAATTATTATGTTTGTGTGTATTAGATTGTATTTTGCCAAACAAAACCTCCAGGATTCTATGCATATTGAAGTGATGTTAAATATTGATAATTTGAGAGGAGCTGTCATTCTGCTGTATTGTTATATTGCAGCTTCTTAAGAAAAAAATAATTTTTTAACTATGTTCACAATATTTAGTCAAGCATTTTTCTTCATAATTTTAGGAGGCAATATCTTTTATGTAGCCTCGTTCCTTCTCTCTTGGATTCTCACTTTCTCTCTCACTCAGTATTTAATTTCTATAGCCTTCCATTTGCAATTATTGGGAATCTCCTAGAGAAAGTAATGGCCAAGATTACCAGAGAAGTAGGGAGCACTTTCCCAAGATTATTTATTTTTCCCCAATTTGCTCTGATTATTGCAGCAGTTTCTTAAGTCATCTGACCAAAATTTCCCTGTCCTTTGAGAGGAGGAGGCAAGATACAGGGAGAAAAACTGATCTGTCCTTGAAGATGCCTGTTTGGAAGCCTTTAAAACATGGAACTTTACTTTTACTCATCAGGCTTTAAATTTATCAATTGAAAACTCCCAAATTGACTTCTGAGTGTTTCAAAACCAGTCTCAGAACACTTACCCAAAATTTCCAAGCATCTTCCAGCCTGCCCCATGGAAGGGCAGGTGGTTCATCATCACTGCTCTCTAGGAGAAGATTTCTGCCGCTCAGTCCTCATTTGTGTCACTGCTAATTACCAGCAACCCTCACACCCACTCAAGGCTGACTGGTGTGCTGAGGATGCTTCTTACAGCAGTGAGCTGATGGGAGCACCTCTTTAATTGGGGGGTTATTTCCTTTGGTGCCATTATGTTTCATTAAAAGACTTCAGATACTCTGAAATGCAGAAATGTGCTCCATTAGGTAAATGGTGAGTTTGTGACCTTTGTGTCTCTCGGTTCTCCATGTTATTTATTCCATCCACGTTAGTAGGTTTGCAGGGCTTTATGTTCTAAATTGCATTTGAAAATTTTCATGTTAATAAATTTGGCTTGTGTGTGAGGACAAACTTTAGGAATTTAGGTGTTTACTTATTTCCAGGTTGAGATGACTAGTGTGATTGTTATGAGTCTGGCCCATGGCAAAATTACTGTTAATCGTTACAACTTCCAAAATGTTTGGATTGATAAGTGTGAGTTTATGGATCGTCTCTTGATATTTATCTATTCATTTTTAAGGAAGTGCTTCCTTTTTTTTTACCATCTGTCCATAAAACATAACCGTGCAATGCGAGTTTCAGGCAGTCCCTATTTTAAGTTAAATAATAAATGTGAGGGTCTATTTGCTTGTGTCAATATGGATCTGGTAGGGGGACAGATGGCCCTCCAGGGATGTCTTGTGTTGTGTGAGGTTCTCCAGCTCACGGTTTGAGGCTCATCCTGGGCCTTGGCTGCTGAAGACTCTGCCTTGTTCTACAAGTCAGCGACTGGGTGCTGTTCTTGGATCTGATCCAGCTGGGGTGGAACCCCTGGAGAATAAATATTGCTTGGGAGAGGAGAGAGCTCTCAGAGACCTATGAGATGTGACAGCATTCTGCTTAGCTGATAAATTGCAGTGTAGCAGGAAGGATGCTACAATGAGTATTGATTTCTTTTGTGCATAGAACTCATTTTGCTCCAGCTTGTGAATTGCCTTCATGAGCTGACAATCCATTAAGGATCACTTTGTGTGTCTCTTCCTTCATTATTGCTTCTTTTACTGCTTTCTGCTTTACTGCCTTTAAAATACATTGTCAAGGCAAAAATAAAATAGGTACAGGAGAAACTCTAATAGGAGCAAAGCAATTTGGCTCTTGGTAAATTACTTTATTGCAAAAAAATATTTTACTAGGGGACAATCTACAAAGACAATTTCAAGGAGCTAAACATATTATATTAAAATTATTTTATAGTAGGGTAACTCACCTAATGATTGCAATTTTGTATCATGAAATGCACCTTTTATTGTAAGATTTTATTTTTTTTCTAAGTCTGAAGACCTAAAATACCAGTTTTATGTGAACATAATTTAGTCTTGTCCATTCTGCATGGCCAGTTGGTGCCTCATATTTTGAATATGTGCCAGTAATACCTTCACAGATGCGATGCTTGGTTTTTTTCATGTCCTGGAGGGTCGTTGCTTTTTATTCAGAGTAAACAGGGAAGCAGTACGTTCCTCTACATTAATTTTTTGCTATTTCAAGGAGGAAACAGGGAAGCAGTATATTCCTCTACATTTAATTTTTTGCTATTTTAGGGAAGTAGACAAGTTTGTGACACAAATGCATTAATAGTAAAATCATATTTTTTTTGCTTGAAAATGTGGTGTTTTCCTTGCTCATGTAATCACATTGTTTAGGTTTTGTCATTATAGGAAGGGTTGGAATTAAGAATGTCTAGATAAGGCTATCAAATGTTGGACTAGCAAATTAAGAGGACCAGTGCATTGTGCTCCATTATGGAAGAAAGTGTATTATTTTTGTCACCAAGATGATTTTTTAACTTACAATAACTTCCCAACTACATTTGTTTTGTATCCTTTTTTGGGTTGTTTTGTATGAGGCAAGTCTTATCCTGCCTCAGGTCTCCTGCTGTTACCAGTGTCTGAGTCTCAGGGACGGATATCGCCTCTCTGCAGAGTGATTTGTGATCCAGTGGTGGAGACTTCCACTGAGAAGCTGGACTCTGCATTTTTAGGAAACAGATGTTGCTCTTGAAAGCTGCTTTAAAAAAACAGAACTAACGTGTCCTGTGGCTATTAAAATTTAGTTTAATGTAGTTAGTCACGCAAGCAGGGTGGCTTTCACATTGCAGGATTTTTCCTTTTTTCCATTTTTGTCCCCCGGCTTGGACATTTGTGTGAAGGTCTGATTCATCTGCCTCCTGCAGCTTCTGGCAGGTCCCAAGTTCTCCTGCCAGGAACCTTGGCCTGGGTTCCTGCCCGGAGTTCTCTGGTAGGCAGTGACCTCATTAATTGCATCTCCTGGCTCTCAGTGCAGCACTGCTCAGTGATTTCTGCCCAAGAGTGACTCTGAGTACATTAGGCTGAGTTGTTTCATGCGAGTGCTTGGCCAGACTCTTGATACTTCCTTGTTTTGCTCCCATCTCCTCTTCCTTGCACTTAGGATTTTAGCATTGGCTGATCAATGTCTTCCCATTGCCTCTGGTTCGTGACCTGAGGAGTAATGTTTTAGTCACTATTTATTTTCAAAGAACAATAGTAATTGAAGCCAGTAAACAACATATGGAAACTTGACTGTTTCTTGGTTTGCTTGGACAACCATGGCAAGGGTACAGAGGTAAAATGAATGTCTGCTTTCTTTAAAACACATGGTGGCATGGGGTGCACTACAGGCCTTCAGCCCTATCTCAAGAGAGGAGAAAAGATGAATTAGATAATGATTTTCAAGGTGAGATTTTTCTGGAATAGACTTTAATCTGCCTTTCCAGTATGTCATACACATGAATATGGGATTATTAGTAGATGTACAAGTGAATAAAATTGGTAACCCCTGCCCTCCCTGCACATGCCAAATCAGGGAAGTTTTAGTTTGGTAAATTAGTTCTAGTGCAAATAATTTCCCAACTTATTTTCCAAACTCTTTTTTGTAGTAAACCATGCTCTCCTGCTGACAGGATTAAACATTGTACCTACTGGACTGTGGAATTGTCTCTAGCTATACCTGCACGGATCCTTTGAAAACATAATACATTTTTTACAAATATGTAGAATAGATCTTGGATGCTGTTTATAAACTCAGCAACATATTTTTTGTTCTGTATTTACATTGACCTGACTTTATTGTCTGGATTTCAGTTGGTTTTGTTTTTCCTTAATCATAGCTTTTTGGTCCGTCTTTTTAAAAAAAAAATTACTAATGGAAAGCGCTTATTTTAGGGGATTTTTTACCTTTTGGTTGGTGGTTTGGTTTTTTTTGGTTGTTTTTTTGGTTTCTTTTTTGTGGGGGGATTTGACTTTTATTGGTGTGTACTACTACAGCATTCACTTTTTTTTATTTGTTTAGGGTCAAATCCTTGGCCATGTACATGGAGCATCAAGAGACACAGAAATAAGAGGTTTGTGCCATTTCTGCATCCCATTGAGTGTCAGGGGGGCTGGAGGCACCTGCTCCATGCTCAGGTCCTGTGTCAGCAGACACCTCATAAATCAATTCTCCTCCCTTCTGATGGTCACTCAGGCAGTCAGATGGGGAACTGGGATTGGAGTGGGCTGTAATTTGCTTGCAGTCCTCTCGAGACTCCTGTGCAGGATGGTTATGGAGCAGCCGCTCGTTCTCTCTTTCCCTGTCTGCATCTTCCCTCAGCCTGAACCCTCTGCTGTTTTCCCCTGATATGTTGGATGTTGTGGGCCAAACCATGGCCACTTTTGTAGCATCATCACTATGAGCTCAGAGCTGTTGAAGTCAGTTTTCACTTCTGTTCTTCTGCTGGTGTGTGTTAAATGTGATAGTTTGTGCTGTGTAAGTGTGTGTATGTCTTTTGTAACACCTCAGCAATGACTCACTTGCTATGGCTTTGGGGTACTGGATAATCTCAATATCCCTGTTGTGAGCCAAATGAAGTTAAATCCCTGGTTTTGTGCTAAAGTCATAAAACTGCCACGGGTAGATTGGAGGACTGGTTTTTTGGTTTAAAATACAGAATAGCTTGAATTTAATATATACAGTACACAACTGTTTTAAATAAAAATTAAGAACTGTAAGCTCAACATATGAGTACAAAAACTCTACAGTAAGTATAATGCCCCACTACCCCCCCCCCCCCCCNCTGTAGTGTGGAATGTATGTTGCAAGATGCTTAGCAAAATGTAGCAGTCCAGCTTAGTTTTACCAAAATATTTGGTAATAAGAAAAGCAGTAGTTGTGTATTTCTTCACAATGAATAAGAACTTTCTCAAATAAAAAAGGCAAACTGGACCTTGTGAGGCCTTTCATTGGGCTCTTACAAACCATATCCAGAAGCTGATGGAGCAGTGGTGGGCAGAATGGAAAAAAAAAGTCTTATTTCAATTGAAAAATTCTTTTACGTTTTGTATTTATCACTTGTCACACAGACAGTCTCCCCATGCCTTTGCCATTTGTACTGATGTGCTGGGTACTAATGTTTCTTTTTTTGATTGTGCAGAAGTAGTTTTAATATTCAAAACATTAGTATGCTGTCAGTTTAGTTCAGCAGTACTTTTGTTTTTTCTCCTAATGCCATCGCTGATTGTTAGACCAGTGCCTCAGTCAAAATCAACATATTTTAGTAAAATCTGTTATGGTTTATGATTTAGAGGATTGAACCTGGTAACTCCCCAAACTCTTAGACTAGTTCTTCTGCATTCACAGTGCATTTGTGTAATAGTTTCTCTGTCAGATAATTAATAAAAAAACTCTTTAGAAGTGTTTTTTCCAAAAAGTCATTCATCTTCCAATTTCTACTGTTACCAGCTATAAGGTTACAAGGATTATGCAAAGAGAACAAATTACTAATGAAGTATTTGGTGATGTATTTTTTCCTTACAGACCTTAAAGCTCCTATAAGTTTGGGATTGGCCACTTTTGGTTTTAATATCCCTTTGCTTAAGGAATGTCACTGCTGAAAGATAAAAGAAAAATAGCTTTAGTACCATGCTTGGATGAAGCAGGTCTGCTTTTGATTTATATTTATTGGAAATCTTTCTGAGTGTTAGCTTGTCCTTACAATTCCTAACAGGCTCTTTTTAAGCTGGGATAGACTTTGATGGCTGAGCGTGCCAGTGAGTTGGACATGCAAAACCACCATGTGTGGTATTTTGTGCCACTCATGAAAGGGTTTAGGAGAAAGGTCACCACAGCAGTTTGTTCTGTACAAAACTAAACCCAGCACAAAGCAGTGACTTTCTCCAGGCTGAGATTTATACACACGGCAGATAAAAAACAATGTGGGCTTGAACTCCACACAGTTCTCATCGCAAAACAAAAGCGGGAGGTCTAAAGGAAGCAGAGAAATCATAGAAAATAACCTTTTCAAGGGGAAAACTACTAATTTCCCTCTAATTTTAATGAAAAGAACACAGCAGATGTTTGCAAGGTGAGGTGAGGTGGGTAATGTGTGTCATTGTGTGAACCTGGTGCTTGGCCAAGGTACAAGGATGCCAGAGGAAGGCAAATGCCTGAAGTTGTGTACGCTGGGTCCAGCCAGGACAATCTCCTTGGTCCCCGTGCTTGGAGCATGCCCTGTGATGCAGCCTGGCAGCAGATGGTTGGGACAGGATGTTCTCTGGCACCATACAGCTGTGGCCTGACTATTTTAGGAGGTACTGACAAATTTCAGTAAAATTCCTTTAAATTCCCCTTGCGAAGTTTTGATCTGTCAAGTCTATTTTTGTGAGGTATGCTGTTTGAGATGCATCTAGCCAGTTTGAATAAATAAAGTCATTAGCACGAAATACACCCATTAATTCAATTTGAATTTAATTTTGTTTGCCTTGAATTCGGGTTTCGTTACTAGTAGTAAGCTGATTGCCTTAATTCAGTTTTATACACCAGTAATTTAAAATACTTTGAAGTATAAGTTTCCTTTAGTGTCATGTTACTGAGAAGGAATGAGAGGAATACATAACTAAGAAAAACTTGAAATATTATGAAAACAATAAAAAGGGCAGAGGAATTTTAGAGAAAAGTTATTATTTAAGTGACTTCCGGTAACACACGTTTAAAATATTTAACTCTTTGAACCATGGTGGTTTGGACTGATTTAACTATACAGCAGCTAAGTTAATGGAGGTTAATCTTACATTTTTACAGTATTTATAGTGAAATACTTGCCCTTTGTTCTGAAGTTCTTCAGAGTTTTTTAGGGCTATATGGGTAATTAAATCCCTTTTACCCGTACGTCAGTTTAGTCTGTAAGGTGATGGTTGAAAGCTGGGGATTAAGAAAATATTCAGTGTAACTTGTTCACAATTGCGATAGCTTTATCAGCAGAAAAAGCAACTATAATATTGGAATGCTGCTTCCATGGTAAGATGCTACTGAACTTACCAGGTCTTTTAAGCTTTATTACTCAGTCTTTGAACTAAAATGTGTAGTTGGTCATTAAGGCATGTGGTCAGGTTTTATTCTGATATCCTTCTGATAGCTGTTTTTAAGGTGACAGATCTGTGTGAGGACTGTGTTGTGATAGCCCAGAATGAAAGAATATGCAAATATTTGAAGAGACCCCTGGGGCTTTTGGCCATATGAGGCTGCTTTGTGCTTCAGTGAGGATGTTGGCTTTGATTTCTGATTTCTGTGGCTTAGTGACTTAACCTGAATGCAGGAGATCTGAATGCACCTCATGAATTCATCCTTGACCTTGAACAGGAAAGTAATAAAAAAAAAAATTTAGATGTGAACACAATTAGTAACTATCAAACCCTCTGAGTTACCTGCAGCTTCAGTTATCTGTGGTGCAAAAAACAAACAAACAAAAAAGCCATGAAAACAAAAAAAGAGAAACATTTTTATTTATTTATTTTACATACTTTTGTTTTGTTGTATAGGTCCTTGGGAAAGTAAACTGTCTGGCACACTGATTAGTGGAACAGGAGCACAATTTTTGTCTATTGACTTAAGGAGCTAGCCCTATCCTATCTGCTGAATATACTAAATATAACAGTGCAGTGATAATATTTGCATAGTAGAGTTATGCATATTAAAAATATATATACTGTAAAATAATTGAAAAATAAATTAGGAAGTTATATAGCCATTTTGGGTCAACCAGAAGACAGCCTTAATCTGAAGTATGACTTCTGTTAGTTTTCACATTCTGAACATCTATCACAAAAAACCCCCTTGTGATTGCACATAAATAAATACTGATAAGCACGTTTTTTTTTCCCTCTCTGGTCATTTTTATTTCAAAGCTTTAAAAAATGATTTACAAATTAGCTAAATTTATCTTAAAAAACAGGACTTGAATTGTAAGCATCTGAAAAATGATCCTTTTTGAGTGGAAATGAGCTGTGATACAGACAGCTGTCATTGCTTTTGCTGTAAATTTATTTTCCTGGTTGTGGCACTAAATTTACTGTGGAGAATATACTGTTGTGGAGGACTTCCTTCTGGGCAGCCTGAGTAGAGGGTTCCATTTCTGCCACCTGTTCCATACCCCTGCCACCTCCTGGCCCCTCTTTTTGTGGTGGCCAGGTTGCTCACTCTGGGCAAGAGGTGCCGTACACCATACTCCACAAATTCTTTATCCTCGTGTGCCACTCACCTGCTCTTACCCCTCAGGCTCTCCCTCACAGCAGAGCTACTGGGCAGCAGAGCATCCCTCCCTTGCCCATCCTGCTGTTCCAAGGGGTCCCCTCACCTTTCCTGTGGAGGTGGGACCAAGGGCTGGATTGGCCCTGGGTGTCCAGGGAGCCACTGTAAAAACAGTCAGAACTCTCAGGGATAAGGTTCTCAAGTCATGGTAAATCTATTGGGTTTCTGTCACGTTGTAGGGCTGATGAAAATTCATATATCATGCTAGACAAATGTATGTGTGTCAGTAGCACTTTCTTGTCACGGACCTTGGAGAAATTTGAAATGTCGCTTTTTGCCCTTTTTCCAAATGATTTTTTTAAAACAGCTTTGATGAGCCTGTTGGGGGTGGGAATTATGTATTTTGATATTTTCAAAATGTTAATGTGTTGCAAAACAACTGGTACAATTCTAGGTAGTGAGCTATGCTTTCTTCCCAAGGTGTGTTTCCCTCCTCAGTACTAGATAACCCACTTCCAATCTGGACAAACTCATTTGCCACTAACATACCCTGACCTGCAGCTCCTTTGCATGTAATCCATTGGATGTATCTAACGTATAACTCAGAGAGATGCTGGAGTTGTCTGATGACAGCAACATTTCTCCAGAGAGAGCCACTCACAAAGGAGGATGGGGCTAGACAGTTGTGGGAGACAGGAAGGTGCTTTGCCATGTTTTGTTAAATTATTTTAAAATCAAAAGCTTTAATTCTTTTTGTAGGCATTTCTGATCAATAGAAAGAAGATAAAATATTATGGTTTGGGTTATCTGATAGATCTTAGAGTGTTCATTTTCTGCCAGAAGACTTGACTGATCGAGAAGTCATCAATAGCTTGGCAATACCTCCTAAGAGAGAATCTGGGTTTGAGTCAATTATCCCATAGGTACATTGCACTGAGAGTTTTAGTTTGTATTTAGCCAAATCTTCTGATCTTTCTTCTCAGGCTGTGGCTTTCAGTGAAGTGATTATATTGGTAAAAGAATACAAAATTTACTTACCACAGGTGGTTGTAGACCCTTGTTCAAGCAGCCCAGATAATTTACTGAAGAAAAAAATCCTTGATAGAATATTTTACAGGGTTTACAGCATCCTGTCAGTAATGAACAGCCTCCCCAACACGTATTTAAGTTCTGACGAAACAACCCAAAAAGTATTAATTAATAAATTATAGTGCTGTGTTTTCACAGTTTTAATCTGTTTGCCTTTGGTTTTAGATAAAGACTCCCTGCTGGTTTGGGGTTGTTCTGTTCTGCTTGAGATAATCATCAAATAATGGCTAATTCAATACAATGATCAATTCAGCTGCAGATTAGTGTAGCATTCAGCAGTAAAAATAAATATCCCAAAACTGTACATACCCAAAGAAGTGTTTAATTCTAACACAAATTATGCTGGATGTTTTACAAATTTGCATGGCTTGTTTGCAGTCTCGCGGTCAAACTGAGATAATGAGATCTAAACACCAGGATTTGGGCTTAGGCACAAATAACGCAGTGTCTCTAAAGACTTTAGGCTGCCTTACTTTAACATATGCAGCTCTTAAATATTGCAGCTTCAGTCCCTGATAAACGGGATTTTTAAAGTATGAAAAGAGCTTATCACAAAAGAAAGAACACTCAGTTTATTGTTCCAAGTAAAGTCTTTTGGAGGTGATTACTCTTTCACAAAAACATTGTGTTCAGTACTCTTGTGGCACAGGCATCTGTCACTCACACAGATGTCACCCCATAAACCTGAAAATACAACTTTTTTCTATTCTCTGTGGATAAGTGAAGCCTTCAGGTTGATATACTTGGTGACATTTGTTTAAGTGACAGATGTTCACGTCTAGTAGCCCTCAATGGGGAGGTGACCTTGTTGTCTTAGTGGGAGTTCTGTGTCAAGTATTGTAATTATTTGTATGCAGAGAATATGTGCCTTTATGAAGGATGAAATTCCTAAGGATGTTTTCACACTCCAGGCTGCTGGGTGTGTAATGGAGAGGCTTGGAATTAGACAGTAAGGTTTCAATGTTTGGTTCTAACCTGGCCTAAATAGAACAAGATTAACTCAATGAACTCTGTAGATGTAAAAAAACACAGAACACCAGAGTTGAAGAGAATGAGTGATATAAGAACAGGCCCAAGACTCAATTTTTTGCACTTGTTCCTTTCTCCTGAATGGTCTAAATGTTATGATCAGTCTGGTGTGGAGGATTCATTTGCTGAGGAATGTAAGTAGCTGCAGGTACAGAGGCTGCAGATAGAAGGCTTTTGGTCTGAAGAAATGAAATCTCCAAACATTTCTGGTCAATTTTAACTCCTAGTGTCTGGTGCTGTCCTCACCAGGCAGATGTATAAGCATTGTTTGCACAGAGCATTGTCCAGGAAAGGTGATGGGAGCTTTTTCAGCACGCTGGATTCTGCTTGAATTAGCTTTTGGATGAGTGCATTTACTCAGGGAAAAACAACAGTTCAGATGGTTCCGTCTCCACTGCTGTTGTCTTTGGTAATCATATCAATTTCTGTGCGTACATTTTGAAATTAATGTTTGTTATTTGTCATTAAGATATGCTGAGTCTCCAAAATTTTCTCTTTGGACAGGCAATCTCTACCTAACCCTTTCTCTTGGGGCATGACTCATCCTCATTCAGTTTCCCCAGGTGATTTATTTCTGCCTCCCCTCAGCCCCTTTCTTTTATAGCTGTTTTTAAACCTGTACCCAAAAAGTTCTGTGACAAGCAGTTTGGAACATACCTGCCTACGGTCTCAAAACTGCCGCCTCAGGCTTCCAACTTGATTTCATGCTTGCTAATTTTTCATAGCGGAAGAAACTAAACATTCACTTCCTTTTCACCTTCTCTATGTCATTTCATAATATGCAAATCCTAAAGAAGATCCCCACATATATTTGGGATTACTGAGGTGGGTTTTTAATTGAAAATTCAGAGACAGTGCCTTGAACACCTTGATCTTTATATATGAACTTCTTGCAGCTGTTATTCCCAAGAGTCTCTGTGAAGAAGTACAAAAGACTAAACCGTCTGGTTTATGTTTGGCAATGACATTTGGTTTGTTGGTTTCTATTTTAAAAGTGAATTCTTAGTTCCGTCAGGAGTTTTGCAGATGAATTGGAAGTGCAGTACTGGGGTCGATATACCTCTGGCATGTTCCTTGTGTATAGCATGGCTCTTTGGCTCTTCCTTCCAGGGATTACACTGGGTTAGGGAGAATCCCGGGTTTAGTGATAGGCTGGGTGAATGACTGCAGCAAGAATTCAGTGACTGCGGGATGGGTGCCTAAGCATAAAAGCAAACAGAATTTTTAATTAAAAAAGAAGGTCAACAAACATCTCTGTAGGAATATGCTTGTATTTACTACATAAATATGTACAAAAATGTGGTATTCATGACTGCCATAAGAAGATTACACTTCCAAGAGGTAAAAAATGAAAATCAATGTTTAAGCATCTGGTTTGGGTCCTCAAATAAGCAGTGGCTTTTTTTTTTTGTTTGGTTGGTTGGTGTTTTGCTTATTTATTTGTGGGGCTTTTTTTCTATTTTTTTTGTTGTTTTTATGCTGCTGGACTTAATACTTCTGTGCTTTAATTTCTTGTCAGCAAACTGGGATTAACAGAACACCTCTGAGGAATGAAGTGAAGGTTAATGTATTAGCATTAAGCACTACAGAAAAGCTATTGAGAAAATTAATAACACAGTTCAGCTCTCAGTTTGCATTGTGTGCAGTTCCAGGTTTGGTTTGCTTCCCTGTTTGCTGCAGCTCACTTGAAGTCTGGGTTACAAGTCTCAGGCTGTTTGCACATAAATATTTTGCCTGCAAAAAGTTTTGTTGACTTAACAAGTCAGTTTTCTTAAATGAAATTTTAGCCAGTTTTTTTTGTAAACAGTTTATAGGCCCCAACATAGTGTGTGGTGTTGCTTTAATTGCGGGAGTTGACTTCAGAGTCCAACTTAGCTAGTGTCTACATATTTTTTCACTCTGATTCTTCTACCATTTAGCTTATAAAAATTAATTTAGTATATTAAGTTCTCATAATGTCTGTTCTCATTATATGCTTGTTTGTAGATTACACTGAGGAGCTTCCTAAACTGACAAACCCCCAAACATCCTTTTCTGGTAACAAGACTGTGTCTCAGAAATGTTTATTTCTTGCGGATACAAAGTTTCTTTTGGTACTCTTGAGGAATTTGCCCCGCTCCCCAAGGGTAAACCATTAAGAACATTTAAACAAAGTAAACCCAGGTATCTGTATATTTATTAAGAATGCTTATAAAGTTTTGCCATATAAGATTTCTTTCTAAAATTTAATTGAAGGGGAGTGAATCTTTTTCGTGAGAACCAAAATTATTAAAACTAGTCTGAAAATAGACTGCTGGCACAACAGATTTTGAAGATACAGATTTTTGATTGCTCCAGTATTTTCTTAAGGTATGTTTTCAATGCAATATGTGACAAAAATGAAGCATATGGTGTAAACTCAACACTATTTTTAAAGACTTTTTAGTCCAGACTTATTTTGATGGATCCTTATCCTTTTAGTTAAGAGGCTGCATTTGTCAAGTATGACATCTTAATGAATTTCTTCACTACATGAAAAGTACTCAAGTTAGTGACCTGCAAATTTTTATATTAGCAGGGAAATTGGCAATTTTTTCACATCCTTGCATATTTTGACTTACTGCAGGGACCTGATCTATGTAGAAGTCTGTGTATATGTATACATTTCAACCCAAAGTACTTTCTCAGGGGAGGATTTTTATCTTTCAGCTGCGTATATTCTCATTGCATGAGTCATCAGCCAGGTGCTGAGTTTTCTGACTGTTGTAAATGCATCCTGTTACTTGATTTCTAGTAGGATGGAGAAGGGCAACCTCCGTCCTTCTGCACAACTTCACAGAGAAAGAAAACCTAATTGACAAGTCCTGAAAATCTCTGATATGGTCCTGCTACTCAAGTTTCTCTACTTTTCTAGACAGCCTGACCTCCTTATTTCCCAGCTCTTGCTTCTTTTCCTTTACAGAGGTGCAATATCTACATTTCCAGAGCATTTTTTTCCCCTAATTTCCAATCTGTCCATTCACTGTTCCCTGTCTTATTTGGATATAATGCTGCCTCTAACAGTGTTATGTTAGAAACATCTCTTTAGCAACTAAGGGAAGACTAGCATTACAAGGCATCAGAAAACCTTCATATAAACAGCCCATTTGGACTTGATCCTGTTCCATTTTTGGTTATCCTTGTTGCGTTTCTGCAATTTTTCTGGATTTGACACATTTAAGTATGGGGATTCTTCTTGGTACTAATATGCCAGGTATTTGAAAGCTGTTTTTTATGACAGACGGCTGTGCAGAGCCCAAAGAATTTTGAAAGCTTGTCAACTTCTGTGGATGTTAGATATCAAGATGTAAATGCTAATAAGAATGATGGTAAGACAGCTCACAGAAAGAAGATTGCATACAGTGTGTTGTCTAGATATTTGATTCTGGTAGGTTTTTTAATGATATGTAAATGATTGAACATTTGGATACTTTAGTTTCTTGTACTTCACATATGGAATTCTGATTTAGCTGTAGGGTTTTTTATATGTAGGAATAAAAGTACAAAGTACAGTGTAGATAATCCACCAAAAAGACATATCCAAGTTTCCCTGAATATTTTTTATCTGTCCATGATCTGCAAAGGCCGAATCCCTGAGCTGCATGTGCCAGCTCCTGGCCAGAGCTGTGTGGCCCTGTGGGAAGGGGAAGGATATTACTGCTGGCATTTAAGTAGCAAACTTTCAAAATAACCATCCTCAGCAATAGTGTGACCAGCAGAACCAGGATAGTGACTGTCCCCTTGTACTTGGCACTTCTGAGGCTGCATCCCAAATCCCATGTTCCGGTCTGGGCACCTCACTGGGAGAAAGACACTGAGGTGCTGGAGTGTGTCCAGGGAAGGGAATGGAGCTGGGGAACGGAGCACCAGGAGTGGCTGAGGGAGCTGGGGGGACACAGCATGGGGAAAAGGAGGCTCATGGAGGACCTTTTTGCTTTCTATAACTCCCTGACAGGAGGGTGGAGCTAGGTGGGTGTGCTGGTCTCTTCTCCCAGGCAAGAGTGAGAGGATGAGAGGAAATGGGCTCAGGTTGAGCCTGGAGAGGTTTGATATCAGGAGAAACTTCTGCAAAAGTATTGTCAAACAGTGGAACAGGCTGCCCAAGGAAATGGTGGAGTCAGCATCCCTGAAGGGCTTTAAAAGATGCAAAGCTGTGGCACTCGGGGACATGGGTTAGTGGTGGACTTGGCAGAGTTAGGTTACTGATTGGACACGATGGTCCTAGAGGTCTTTTCCAACCTAAGTAACTCTATGATATTTTCTGAGAATGGTTCTCCTTTCCATCAAATATTTGTGTTTGGATTATTTTCAAATGGTACTTAAAATCTTTTGGGAAGATGCCATTTGTTCACTCTTGTAATTTTTAATTTATTCCCATTTTCTCTTAACACAGCATGACTTTTCTAATCTGACTCCCCTCCCCCAGCTATGACCAGCTGTGACAAATTATTTTTCATCAGCCCTATGTGGCTTTTGGCAGACCTTTTCTGCAGTCAGTGTGTCCGAGGGGATTGCTGCTACATCTGTCATGGGATTGCACAGCTCATGGCATACATGAGTACTTATCTCTCAGGGCATTATTTTTTCCCTTTGAATGCCAATACAGATTTTTGTGATGATTTTAAGATGTGTTTGAGCCTTTAACAGCGTCGCAAGCAATGCCAAGGTGACTGTTTTACCACTCACCCTGACAAAACAGACTTCAAGCATTTCCCAAGTTACTGCTGCAAGCTGCTGCCAGTGCAGTGTCTCTGGTGGGTGCTGTGCTGCAGCAATGCTGTTGGTGTGGAATGATTACAAATACGGTAACATAATATAGTATAAATTGATGTATAATGTAATATGGAAATTCAGGATACAAAACCAGACCCCTAATCCCACTCTGTAGTGTGCTGCTTTCAGGATGAAGAGTGATGCAGGATCTCAAAAAGCGACACCCCCTAAACATCCCACCTTTCCTATACGCATCCTGTCCTGCTCGTTGTGCTCACTCAGTCATGAGGGAGCTCCTCAAGCTTCTCCCCCAAAAAAGGTCTTGCCGTTTTTATTGTAAGCAACTTCACATCCCTTTTTCTGAGTGCTTTTGGAACAGTTCTAGTTTGACAGCCTTTTTGGGGTAGCCTCCTAGTAGTGTCTAGCAAGTGCTGGATGCTGTGGATTAGATGGAACATTTACAACCCACCCTCCAGTGTTTTGCCAAGTGGTGTCAGAGCCCAGTGCGTTTCTGCCACACGGGTGGGTGCCAGCTCATCTCTAAAGGGGATGATGGACACTGCATATGGAAAGGGGAGATGGAGCTTTAGGGAGACAGCCCTGAGTGAGAGCATGTAGCAAAAACCTCTTCACCATCGTCCTCTGTACACAGGCTCAAATTATCCTGCTTTCCTGCTAAATCCCATTGGGTTGAAAACCTCAGTGTGGGAATGGTGAAAGTAGATTAGGATAATTATTAACCATGAGTCCTCTGTCCACCTTGCTTCCTCATCTGGAAGAAATTATCCCCTGCTTAAGTTCAAGTGTGTTAATTGCTCTGCAGCATAACAAGCCCTTAATCTTCAGGCTTCTAAAGAAGTGTCCTCTTGTGCCTTCAGATTTTCATCATCTTTAGGCTGCTTTGTCTGCTTTGCGTTGCTTAAAAAAAGAATTAATTTAAACTCTTGCCAATCTTTCATATTAAAGCTTCAGAAAAAATTCATTATAGGCTTTTGGTAGGTGACTTGTGAAATAAATATTTACTGAGGTCTGTTCCATTTTAGCGCACTGCGGGTGCTACTTTGAGATTCAGTCTTTGGGTACGGGAATATTGCAGCTCTTTCCAGAGATGCTTTAATGAGGCACCAACATTTCCTCTCTAAAATACTTTTTCTGACCTGTCCAACTCCCATTTGTTTTGCAGCCTGCGCACATAGATTTCTGTATTATTTAATATTTATATAGGTAATCTTCTAAAATTCAAGTTACCTACTGCAGGCTGTTATGCCAGATAGCACTTGGAGTATCAGAAAAAAATGCATTATGCTCCAGTAATCATTGGGCTGTGTTCTTAATCTGCTAGATCAGGAGAACAGATTGTGACCATTGACTTCATGTAGCCCTCGGGCCCAACCATCTAACACAGCCAGCATGCCCAGGGGTGGGTCTGGTGTGAAATGCTGTAGTGTGAAAGCTGGTGTTAGTGTCTTCCTCCAAGTGCTGCACTGTGCCTTGGCACTGTGTTGTTGGGACACCATCAGGAATTTGGCTTGTCCAGCGTGTTAGCTTGCATTTGGTGCTGAAGCTGGAATTAAACACCAGTTTAGTTTAGCAATATGGCATCAAATTATCTGTGCATTTGCTACTTGTTTTGTCAAGTGTGTTAGTGTTCTTAAAAAATAAGTGCATCATGTTTTAATGTGCCCTTTTTTCAGCAGTAAGTACAGAAATTACATGTAAAGATAATATTTCTGTAAATGGACATAATTCATGAAACTCACGGTCAATTAAATGTTCCAGGCTTATTGTTTGTAAGATGTTGAGCCCAATTTCTCGTGGCGCATTGAGTTAGAGATTTCTAGTAGTGTTTTATGCCTGGGAAGAGCTCAGTCTGCTGGGACACGCTCAGCCAGCCTACAGACGTGTTCCGAGGCAGGGCTGTAAACACTGCAGCGTTTTACTGCTGCCTGCCAGGGCATGAGGGCCACGCTGGGGCAAGGCAGGCTGTTAGTCTGCATCTCTCACATCCCTGTGTTTGACTCTATTGGAACCTGTCTTACGTTTTTTTTAAACGATTCAGTAGTTAAATAACAAAATATATCATTTGTGATGGGGAGGGATTAAAGGAGTTAATGGCTGTGTTTGCTTTCTGAGGCATGTGTGCCTTCCATCGAAATAAATTAGTCTCTCAGGCTTCTGAGGAGAGTATTAGTCCTAACATCTTAATATATTCTAAAGCTGTGTGTCTGAGAGAAGTGAATTAAAGGATTTAAAATTTCTAATTACTTGAGATGTAATTAATTTCCTCCTTTTTCTTAAATAAAGTTAGATGAGAAAGTGTGGTTTAGAAAGGCAGAGAGGATGTGAAGAGGAATAACTGTTATCCTGTGAGAACTGCTGCAAAGCACTGAAATAATTTTATTTTGTGCATGACAGATAGTCATAGCAGGACTTTACAGATACCAAGTCAGTGCTTCATTTCTGTTTGAGAAACATTTTTTCCTTTTGCTGTGGTGAGATGTGTAACACACTGAGGACCCAGCACTTTGGCCTTGCACAGGGTGCCTGGAAAGCTCCGTCTCAGGTGCAAGCCAGCTGCTACCTGAGCCCCCTGTGCCTGCAGGGAGGTGAAACTCTGCAGCAGAAATAACTCCTGACAGCGCAACTAACACCAGAAAGAATTATTCCGAGTCGCCCTCTCTGTAAGGTTATAGCTCATGACATCTGACTGGGGTTTTGTGGCAGCCCTCAAGATTTATCAGCGCTAGCTGATCTCCCCTTTATATCCTGCAGTAAATTTAAGGAATTCACATCTTCTGACTTCTGTCTGCATTGCTGGCACCAAATGTCAGTTTTACTGAATTTCTCAGAGATGTGTTTAACTACGCACGGTTCGGTGAGGAATCCACCCAACAATCACCTCTGCTTTGACTAGTTAAGAGCACTCTAAAACTAACGAATATAAATTTTGTAAGAAGAGATGCTGCATTGCCTTTAGATATTCTCAGAGCAGTGTCAGTATTATCTCTGGATTGCAGAGTAGCTCAGTGCTGAGTAAGGGCTGGAAACCCTTAGTTGCTGCACTCTGCTGCCGCAGTAGTAATTGAAGATCTGTCTGCTAGAATGTGCCTTCCACATCTCAGTGCTTTGTTTTTGGAAAAAGGAAGGTGAATGAAACTTGATTATGGAGACTGGGCAAATTTTACAGCAGTAGCTTGACATAAAAACAAAGCCTAGTCATGAAGTCTTTTACCTTGGAACATTAAAAGAATCTGCTCAAATTAAGGTGAATTTCTGACTTCCACATTTTTGTGCCAAGAGCATTAACTGTGCCTAGGCAGCCAGAAGGTGGAGGTTAGCAGAATCAGATTTGCAGGAGAGCCTTTCCTGTCATGCAGAAGTACAACAGCCTCTTTCTTCCCATGGCTCTGGATGCTCAGGAAAATCCAGAAGAGATCACAGAGGAGATTCTCTCACAAACCCTGGGCCATTTTCATCAGCATCCTCACCCCGGTAGCCACATCTGCTGGGTGAGATGGTGGCTTTCAACTCTAGTACAAATAAACCCTGACTATCGACAGCACCTTCCAGGCCAGTGACACCTGCAGTGACCTCAGACCTGTACGTGTCGGGCTCAGACTTTGAGTGTGTGAGTGTTCTGCTGGAGGGTGCTCGTGCAGAACCACTGGTTCCCAGCCCTTGCTCAGACACAGCAGTGAGGCAGCATTGCAATCAGTCATTCTTCAATCAGTTCTTCAGCAGTATGTTGCTTTATTGGAATTAAGGGCCAAGATGCTGATTGAATTCTTCCTTGCTGTTTTTGTGTTCTCTTTATTGTTCTTTTACAAACTCTTTTTTATGGAGTTTTTTCCCTCCATCTTACCACCTTTACGTATACCCTGTACAAGGCATCTTCAGAGAATTAGCTGCTGATACCAATGAACATGTGAGAGATGCACATGAAATGTGCATTTTTGAGTGTCTTTTGGTTTGTTTTTTTCTGTGGCTTTCATTTTTTTTAAATCTCATGGGATGGCAAAAAGCTCATCTTAACACCAGGGAAAATCCTCGTAAAGGTTCAGTTGCCATCCTAAACTGCAAAACGATTAAAGTTATCCACTGAAAGAAATCTAATACATTTCTGTTTTGAACTGGACAAAGTAACTTACTTTCCTTTCACTTTGTTTGTAAAAACAGTTTTACACAGCTCTCAGAACCTTTTCTGCTGTGGCTTGCCATAAGATTTCCTCTGTCCAAAGCCATAGCAGGAAAAAATGTGTTTTGGGGAAAAAATATGGAAAGTGTTGGGGAAATTAAATAGTAGTTTACAGCAGAAACTAAATAATAATTAAAAAACAAACTAAATAATAGTTTGCAACCACCTTTTATCCTATGAGCTATTTGTTGGTTTTCAGTTGGCTTACCTAGTATTCAGCTGGATTCCCATATACAGAGCCTATGGATCAGGAATGACAGGATGCTTCTTGCTCCAGACTCATTCTTTGGGAAACAATTGATCCAAACGAAAGTGTTCTGCTGTATTGAAATGGAGATTTCTAACTGGTGTTCTGTACTATAATATTTATTTTCTCCCCAGTGTGTTCAGCCCTCATTTCTTGCTAAAGACTTTTCTCCTTTCAAAAATCCTTGTTCTTACTCGTGTTTATGCTGCTGTCCACAGCTACTGGGAAACAGGCTATTTGGAAACTTGCAAGTCACTGGAATAAAGCAAGGTTAATCTCCAGTGTTTTTCAATAGCTCAGTGTCAGTGACCGTGTTTATAACCTGCTCCCAGAAAAAGAGCTAAAGCTTTAAAGAAGTGAGGATGAAAGTATAACATACCAAACTAATAAATGTTGCATAAGGGTGGGGGCTTTTTCCCTCTTTGCTTGCTACATCTGCAGTCGCAGCTCACTCCAGCAAAATGGCAAAAGGGAAAATGTACATTTAACAACCTTCCTGCCACCACAAATCTGTATTTGGAAGCATTTCCTTACACAGTATGAAGTGGTGAAATGATTGTCAGAGCTGTTTAGGTCAATATGTCCTCTGCTGAGATGAATAATGATTCTTCCTGAGAGGAATTGTGCTAGCAGGCTGAGAACCTAGCCAGAAGATCATGGTGCTTCTGGTCATAGACAGTATTAACCTACATTTTGGAATAAGGAGTCACTTTGTCTAAAAGAACTGGAACTGAGTGGGTTTTTCCATAGCCTGGTGCTGCAGTGCTGTGCTCCACAAAGCATCAGTTTTAGTGCGTGGCTGGGAGCTGTGGCAGTGGTTTGCCTCTTACAGAGGAGAATGGAGGCACCAGGATTAAATCCCAGGGAAAAGGTGATCAGCAGCAGGAACAGCACTGCAGACACTGGGTTTGTGCTGCATTCTCCTCTGTTTGTCACCTGAGGGGGGCCTGGCATCTCCAACGTCACAGATAGGCAGTGAGGTTCCTCAGAGCAGGATCTAGATGAGCCGGAGGAGTGCTTGACTGATTCCTTATGAAGCACAGACACCTGGAGCTTTAGGGTCAGGTCCCCCCCAGGAGAAGGAGCAAAGATGATCCAAAGCCTCTCACGTCCTGCTGCATCATGTGAGCAGAGACAGCTGGGGTTTGTGACACCTGAGACACGACTGCGTACCAAAATACCTCCTGGCACGAGTCTTCTTGGTGAGAAGGGCAGAGGGGAGTTGAATTTGTTACTTCTCAAATAGTTTTGGGATAATAGAGAGAAGAAGTTGTGCAATGCTACCAGGACTAAATAATGGTTGAATAATTGTGCCTGGAGAGCAAACGCAAGGCACCTGGGAAGCATTATCGATGGAAGCTGGGAAGTGGTTTTTAACACTTGAAGGTGGTTGGTTGTGCTCCCCATTTGATCTCATTCTTTGTGCATAGTCGGCATTAGTTTCTCAGAACAGTAATAGAAACTGAAGCCGAATGACACGTTGTAGAAAAAAAACCTAGTTACTGCCAAATTAGCCCTTGAGAGCCAAATAATCAACATATTTGTAACCTGGGCCACAGCAAAAGCCCAGATGTAGGCATTGGTACCAGTCACTGTGTCTCTGTCATGTTGGCCTTCTTTGTACATGTAGATACAAATTAAATGTCTCACAGCCTGTGTATAGTTTTTACTAGCTAGCTATAAGTTAATAAAACTCCCCCACACTAAACAGTTATTTTCTTAAATACTTGAACACTTGGTGTATGATGGACTAATTAAGAAGAAGAATTAGGAACCTCACTTGTGAGAAAGGTAGAATTGCTTTGTCCTTTGTGATTCAGAAATAGAAGTGAAATCAGAAAACCCCAGTTCAGGGCTGTCATGTGATTTGCCTGGGTGGAAGGGCAGATGTAAGTGAGATTAAGGAGAGGTGTGTAAAAGGACTGAAAAGGGGGGATTATGCAAAGACTGCAGAGCCTACCATGGCAGGAAGCAGATGAATTCTGTAAAGGACTCAAGAAATGTTAAGAAAAACTCCGGGGCAGTGCAGAAATGCTGTAAGCTCTTGAGTCTGTTATTTCTCAGGGAACTATTCCAAGTGATCCAGTGCAGCTGAAGAGAGGCTGCTAACTGTGCGCTTGACCTTGCAAATCCGAGAGAGAGCTAATTGCTAAGTGCCTGAAGTAACCAGAAGGAAAGGAGGTTTGATGGAGGGATGGCTCTTCCAAGAGTCAGTGTACATCAAGTCCTGAAGTGAAGGTGTTGATGATCCACGCTGATGCTGCCCTTTGAGGTAACTTCAGCACACTCAACACTGAGCCTGTGTGGGTGAGGTGTGATGAGCTGGTTTTAGGTGCCACAGGAGGGCCTTTTCCATTTTTATCCTTTAAAAACTGTGCAAATCCTGAATTCTGGTATGCCTCAAGTAAAGCCTGAGATGTCAGAACCTGCCCTGCAGATTTTGCATAGTCAGACACTCCATAAATTCAGTTCCTGAAGGGTGTGTTCACAGTACATTGTAGAAGGAGTTAGAGTATAACCAATACCCATGCAAAATATAATTCTGTATTCTGAATGTTTTTGGTAGTTTTACTTTATTTTGGAAAGACACTGGCTGTGGCTGAAAATATAAAATTACTGAATTGGACTGGCAGTCTTCTGATGAATTATTAGTGTGAAATGAAAAATTTACCACTGGTATCATTTTGTGTAATATTGTATTTTATTGGTAACATTATTAACATTCTGAGTGTTGCTCAAAGACCTATATCCAAAGTTTTTATCCTCTTTAGAAAAAGGGCAGTTAATTCCTTTGTGCTCAGCGAAGTAGGGACATCTGCAAATTACAGCTCTGGTACATAATTGCATGTTTTGAGTAGCGCACTGAATGCGAGTAGAAATACAAACTATGTGTAGTGATAAATATATCATCCAAGTCGTGCAAAATAAGCGGACTTTTGTTACTGCCTTCTTAATTGCAAATAGTGTAATTGAACTATTTCTTCTGTTTAAGCTTTTCAGTTCTCTTTGTAGCTTGAAGTGAAGTTTGAGGGCAGAAAATTGCAGCATCAGGGTGACTGCATAAATGATTCAGACCCAACTTTTCTTACAGTTCAGTCAAGTGCAACAGAGAGGACCTAATTTATTGATCATATGTTAAAATTAAGGCTTACCCAAATTCGGCAGACTAAGTACTTACTTCCTTCTCATTTGAAATGCTAAACACTTCATGATGTGATAGGCAACTTTCACCAATAAGGCAAGAGTAAGTCTTTCCTTGTTGAGGGTTTCCTGTCTACAAGGATGAGCTGGTCTGGTAGCCCTTGCTGTGGACTCAGCTGTCCATGGCTGTGCTCTGTGATTGCATCTGGGATGAATCTCTGTCTTTACTGAGGTCACTTGTTGCAAAACTGACAGTCGAACAGGATGTGTGACTTGCTCTTGGGTGTCCTGCAAAGATTAAACAGAGTAATTTCTATTAATATATATGTGTGTGTGTATGTGTATATGTAGACACTGGATATTAATAAAATATGTGATTTCTGCGAAGAAAGCATTACTTAAAAGATAAAATTCTTGTGTGTTTTGATTATTGTTACTCAACGACAAGGGTCTATGGAAATAAAGGAGTATTTTTCTTTTGCACATTAGGTTCTGTAGAACAGCATTCAGCTTTAGTCTTACTGCAGGACAATGCCAGGCATGATTTTTAGTTTGGATGACTGCACTTTTGCCCAGAAACAGTTACTACCAAAGTGTTTGATAGATTTATATCATTTCACAGCACTAAAATACTAAAATATTTAATCTACCTTAAATTAGAAATAAAATGAATTGTAAAATACTTGATAGCTGAAAGGGCAATTAAAACTATTCAGATTTTAGTGCTTCTGTAATACTGTCTGCATATACACAGCACACCTAAGGATGCTGCATGTTGGTTTTTGCTAGGAGAACTGTGAGAATATGGGGGTGGTGCGCTTGTTTGTAAGGACTTGGCAATATTAAAAAGCAAGCTTTTCTTTTTAACTCGCCTATTTTGAACTCAGAACACAAAGGTTTTGAAACTTGGCTTTCCTTGAATTATTTATGATGTGGAACTGCTAGACAGTGTGCTTTAAAAGTAAGTGATAAGCCAGAACAAAAATGGCTGTGGTATCGCCTTGTCGGCACATCTGCATTTCTAAAGATTAGGCAGAATTTGATAACAGGCTAAAGATCATTTCACTCTTTGAGAATTCCTTCTCTTCATCTACATCGCATTTCTGGAGCTGGTATCCATGGCAATTCACAAGGATGATTTAGGAGCTGGGCTTGAAAAGGTCTGTGAGAATTCTTATTCTAACATACTTAACAACATTACTTTGTGAGTTCATTTATTGATGTAAGCTGTTGTCAGCAGTGTATTTCAAATTTCCCCCCTCCATTGCTCATGGAATTTTTAGAGCTGTGGATTTTGGTTCCATTTCTGTGACAAGTTTGAAATACAAATTCATCTGGATACACCTGAATGTTTTTACAGCTCAGAACAAAACAGGAATGGGGTTTAGGTGAGCTGTAATGGCTAAAGATGGTGATATAAACTCTTAGTGGTCTTTTAGTTATGGAGGATCAGTTTATAAAGTTTGAGACATGTCAAATTTACTCATAACAATATTTAAATTCTGAGCTTCTTCAAAGTCATGTGTACTAAATCTTGTCTGAGAAGGGGAAAGAATCACACAGGAACAAATACTTCCTAATGGTATTTGAATTTCAGGTACCTGAGGAGCTAAGAGCCATTGGTGTGAGCCAAATCCAAGGATTATGATTTACTAAGCCATTCTTCCCCCAAGACCGTCTTTTCTTCAGGAAGGATTTGTCTTTTTCTTGGAAGTGTTAAGAACTTTTGTGCTGTTCCAACACATTTCTGAGACATTCCTTTAGCCCATCTCAGTGATATTTTGGTTTGATCAATAGGTCAGTGTTGCTGTGAAGTTATGTTTATTCTCTATTTGAGTTTTCATTAGGTACAGGATTTTTCAGTTGTTTCTCTCTTTCCATTATTGCTCTCTCAGCCATGTGTTTATTCCTTCATCTCCCCTTTCTTGAATTCCAGGCTCCCTTGGGAGCTCGTGTTATGATTTAGCAGCCTGAGGGAAATAAATAAATGTCTGGACTGAGCTTATTAACTTCGTTATTTGATATGAAATGTACTTTAAAAAGAAAATTGTGATTTCTACTTTCTTATATTTGGGACTTTTAATGTACATTAAATATTTGAGTTATTTTAGGCTATTGGCAGAGTTGCATTATGGTCTAAACTTGATCAGCAACCTTAATACTGAAATTCTTAGGACACAATAGAAGGAAGAGGATTTCAGGAATGCAGTAGGTCATAGTACTTTGGCTTTTGTAATCCTTCGAAATTGTGTTGGTGCACATGGAATTTGCTCCAGATGGACTGTATACCTTAGGATATTTTTAATATATTGTGATATAAATTTTCTCGAGGAACTTAGTTGCAAGCCCAGCAAACTCATTCAGTTTTAATTCTTCCATCAAATCCAGGGAGACAAGGATTTGCCTTCTAACCAAAGAATTCAATACTCTATCATTTTTTCTCTCACCTTTTCTGTATACATTCTTTGTGTTCTCTGTTTTCACTGTCTGTCACAGTCTGTTGCACTCACTTAACATCCACACATCATAGACTGTAAATCACAACTGAATTTTCCCCTCAGAGAAGCTGATGGACGACGTTTTGATTGCAATTACTTAACTGTTGGTTAAAAATAGATGGATTCTTTCTGGAGTTTCCAGCTATGGCACTGTTTTTTTAAAATAACAAAACAAATGGTTTCTTTTGGAAGCTGATCCGTCCTGGAAGTGAATCACAGGATGGCTGAGGTTGTCAGGGACTTTGTGCAATCCTCCCTTGGCCTGCTGGCTGTCATGCAGCCCAGGGTACTGGCAGCCACCTTGGCCGTGAGCTGACCACCAGATCCCAGGGTTTTCCCTTTGGCAAGTGGTAAGGATTTTCCCACTGCCCCTATCTAGACCTTATGTTAGAGCATACCCAGTGCTCTGCTTACAGTAGCCAACAAAAAGCAGGAACAGCCCTTATATACGCAAATGGAGGAGAGTAAAAGTTTAGAAAATAAGGATGCATCATACTGAACCTCTGGGGAGTGACACAGCTTGCAGAGATCTTGGAGTTCTCTGGAGTCAGCTGACACGAGCATTGCTTGCTCAGCTTCTAAGCAAAGATGCTTTAGGAATTGCACAGTTTGGCAAAGGTAAGAGAACAAAGAGAGATGCAAAGAAGATTGGATTTGTGGAGATCATTCCTGGTGTGGTTAGATGCAGTGGGCCAGTAAGTAATCTAAATGCAAACTGCATGATACTTAGCATGGCTTGGTCACCTTTGCCTCTTCTATTAAATTATTCAAGTGACATTGCTTGTACAGGTTAGCAAACCATTAACCTGCCCAGTTGTTGAAAGCAAGTTGGTTTTTGTTAAAGTGTATTGAGCTATAAAATATTTTGTAGACAGTATTGATTAATTTAAATATTTAGTTGGCTGTATTTTGGTATGTTTTGACAGTTAAGCTTTACGTGTATTTTTTCAGTACTTTGCTATAAAAGAAATCTCACTTTTATGAATAAATACTTCATTGATTTCCAAGTCATGCAGATTTTCTTGGCTTCTGAAAACAAAGCATTTATCTTTATTGCATTTTCATTGATTCTTTTAATGTCTGTATAGTTACTTATTTTTTTCCTAATACATCACATAGTACGAAGCACTTCCAACTTTAAAAGTAGCCCTGTGTTCCCTGGCAGTGCTTCCTTATGCAAATCCATGCTAAATGTTGAGGCTGAAAAAAATTGTAACTGGCCCCCTGCCTGAAAAATGACGAAAACTTTAAGGAAAAATACACAGAAAATGTAAAGATGCTTTTCTTGACTATTTTAAAAATAATTGTGATTTACTGCTGTGTTTGGAGAGCACCTGTGTCAGCTGCAGCATCTCCAGTTGCTTTCAGGAAGAGCTTTTGACCTAAGTGTGCTGCCTTTCTGTGCCAGTAAGTCTGCACTGGGGCTCCCAGTCGGAGTGGCCAAGACCCTTCACTTTGGTGACATGATGAGGCCGCACCAGTCCCATAGAGCTCCCCAAGCATCTTTCTTTTCCAAGTCCTGAGTCACAGTTCAGTTGCCCAGGGCCCCTGAATACCACTGTAGCTTTATACTGCAGGCGCCTGCTGCCCCAGCAGCAATAAACCCCTCCATTTATCCGAGAGCCTCTCCTCCTTAGGTCTTGCTGTCTTACGGGTGGGACTCTTGGGGAGGAATACTGCAACATTTGGGGTTCCTGAGCTTACCTGGCACTGCAGGGTTAAAACTTCATGGATTTTTGTCTTGGGATCAGTAAAAGTCTGAGTAGAAAGTTTAGGAGACTTTCTCTTCTGTAGCAAAAATTCTTCTTTTTCACCACCACTAGCCAGGCTTTACGTATCTATTTGTGCAGTCAGTTTAGCTCTGATTTCAGGTGCAGGCTTTATTCCTGTTAACCTATAATTTGCCTAAAATAATCCCTAATGCTATCCAAATGTGTGATTTTATTTAGGACTAATTAAAACATGATTAGAAGCTGACAGCTGTGCCGAGAAAATGTGTATTTGTCACTTGTGGACTCAACAGAATCATAAATCCATGCTTTTGCCACTTAGTATTAGTATTACTCTACAGACAATTTAGACATTGTGAAGCCATTCAAAACTGCTCTACTAGAATGACTTATTAAAAACATGTTATCTGATTCAACAGCTCATTACTGTAAGCAAACCAGTTGATGTTGCACAGAGCTAAAAAAGAAACCCAAACCAATGAAAAATTAATTTGTTGGGCAGAGTTGGTTGTTTTATTACAAGACCTCTTAGGCAAGAAGGAAAGTATAGCTTTTATTTTCTGTTAATCAAAATAGTAATAGGCTTGTTGCAGTTGCTTGTCCACTGCTTTGGTGAGTAGATGTAGGAGATCTCTGGCCTCTGAATGACTTGGAAAGCTTACAAGGGTCTTGGAAAACAGATGTTGATTTGGGCTTTAATACATTCAGCCTGTGCCTTCCCCAGCTGTTGCAGCCCTGTTGGAGGATGAGAATAACCACAGCCCTGTCCTTAGAACTGTTACAGAAGTGATGGAATTTCCCACCCTGGTGTTAATGTGATAAACAGGGATTGTCCTGGGACTAGAGTTGCACGTAGCCAGTGTAATCCTTGCCAGATGAATCAGAATTTGACAGGAATGTGCCCAGTAAATGACGAAGATTGTGCAGGTGCTGAAGACTATAAAGCAGTATCAAAATACTGGAAGAGATAGGGTAGTTATTTGGATTATGTTGGGTACTTGAGGTTATTGGAGTCTGTACTAAGGATGAATTTGTGGATTAATTTCTTCACATCTTATAAGCAATATGAGTCACTTTGACATCTAAATACCATAGTGGTTTAATGTGCTGGAGGTCACGAGGGTTCTGTTGTTCCACAGATTCAGACACTGAAGCTGTGATGTCTTCCAAAAGTGTGTCATAGAATCAGGAGTGGTTTGGGTTGGAAGGGACCTTAAAACTCATCTCATTCCAATTTCCCTGCCATGGGCTGCGACCCCTTCCACTATCCCAGGTTGCTCCGAGCCCCGTCCAACCTGGCCTTGAACACTTCCAGGGATGCGACAGCCACAGCTTCTCTGGGCAACCTGTGCCAGGGCCTCAGCTCTCTCACAGGGAAGAATTTCTTGCTAATACCTGTTCTAAACCAACTCTCTGTCAGTGTCAAGCCATTCCCCCTTGTTCTGCCACTACATGCCCATGTAAAAAATCCCTCTGCAGCTCTCTTGTAGCTCCCTTAGGCACTGGGAGGCTGCAGTATGGTCACCCTGGAGCCTTCCCTTCTCCAGGCTGAACAACCCTGCCTTTCTCAGCCTTTCCTTATAGCAGAGGTGTTCCATACCTCTAAACACCTTTGTGGCCTCCTCTGGACTGGCTGCAGCCGGTCCACGTCCTTCCTGTGCTGGGATCCCAGAGCTGGATGCAGCACTGCAGGTGAGGTCTCACCAGAGGGGAGCAGAGGGGCAGAATCCCCTCACTCAACCTGCTGGTCACTCTTGGTGCAGCCCAGGACACGATCACTTGGGTCACTCCCTGTGGCCTAACTAAATTTCCCTGTGGACTAAAAGACTGTGTAGGAGTAGGTCTCATTTATGGAAAATAGTGGTGGCTACTGTAGAATCTACAAGTTTGTTATGTAAACCCATGCACATCGCTGTGAACAGCTCAGAGATTTCAGGAGGAGTCCATCCACATAACTCACAGAGACAGTATGATGCCAGTGTAATAGTAGCAGGTTGTTAATCCTGAACAATGACAGAAACGTGCATTCACAATGGACATGTTTAGTAAATGAAATCCATTTATCCACGGAACCTTCTGGGAAGCGTATCTGTGACCTGAGGACTGTGCTCTGTATACACTTCACATTTATGATGTGAGTTTGTTTTGGGGTTTTTTGCTTGGCTGGTTTGTTTTGAATGTTTGTTTGTCTTCCAGAAATAACTAATTTATCCTACGTCTGCTTCTTTTGGAAGTATTTTTCCTGAAAATTTCTGTATTATTAGTAATATGCTTCTGGTTTCTTTTCCCTAAATTCACTGTCTTGAAAGGCAAATATTTGTTAAAGCTAAAATTGTCTGAATGTGAATAGGAAAATACAAACCCATTAATCTTAGCAAAACATATTTACATCTGTGGGCAATACATATCTCTGATTAGAGTATTTTGAAGTAAGTTTTCATTATGTTCTCCCTAGGAAGACAGCTGTGTACATACAATCCCTTCTGGCTTCATGTTATGGGAAGGGCATTGACCACCAGTATTGAATGGCTGCTGCTCTTCCTTTGTAAGCCTTTACAATTTTCTCATGGGCTGTGTGAGCTGAACACTTAGAAGGTGCTTTTACAGAAAGGATAACCTGTTGTCATGAAAAATCTAATTTAAAACTATTAAGTAGATGTGAATGTTGTCCATGAAAATAACAATTAGACTGGACTCCTGCCAGCATCCCTCTCACAGGGTCTGAACCAGACACTTCTGATGGAAGAAACATACAGAAGCAAAAAATCATTTTATCCCCTTCTTCAAAAGTCTATTAGTGCTTTAGTGGGCTATCTCATAGTGCTTTTCTAGAAGGAGAAAGAAAATTATTACTCTCTGGAGCTGTTCAACATCGTAGTTTTTGATGGGAAATAGGGGAGATTAAAATATCATTCCTAGGCTGGATCCTGCGCAGACATCTGTGTTTGTACACACCCATGTCCTTTCAAATTGTTTCTGTCTGCCTCTAAAAATACTGTCATGTACTGTATTTGTCTTTCAGAAATGAAATTTTCTCTAATGTCCAACATAATGAAAAATTTGATTAAATATCTTAGGATGAATTTGTCTTTCAAATTTTTGCCATCATTTTCTATTATAATGACTTGTAACATCAGGCAGAGACATCACCTTCATTGTTTGTCTCTCTTTTTCCCTTCCTTTCCACTTCCATGTCTCTCCCCTTTATTCTCCTTCCATTTCTGTTGGGGTATGATAAACATATCCATGCTCATTATTGGAGCTTTGAAATGAGCAAGTGAGTGTAAATTTCCCTTTGGCTGAGATTTTGGGTTGATTAACTTAGTCATAAAGGAAGAAGGCCAAATTGCCCTCTACATTTCCTGGATGTCTGATGGGAGTGCAGTCATTATAGCATCATAATTATACTGCAGAAGAACATATTTTGTACTTCCTATAGGAACCTGCATTGACAGAATCAAGGCTGTGCTCTTCTTGTCCTTTTTATGCCCATCTCACTCACACTTTCTCAAAAGCGACAACAACAACAAAAAACCCAACAAAACAACAACAACAACAAAATCACAAGGCTGACTTGATCAGTGCTGCTGACTGCAGAGATAATACATGCAATTTGAAGAAAAAATGTCAGTATTATGAATAAAATTAACCAGGGGATAACTTTTCTTGGCCGAGTGTGCTTCAAAGTTGGCATCAGAGAGCGGCCCAGGGCTTCAAGACTCTGCAGTGTCAAAATTCCCTCTGTAAATCCAGTCTGCTGGTTACTGCATTCCTGCCTCTCAGGTACCCATACGAGGTCCACTCCTGACTTTTTCTCAGGGCAAATTTGACAACTTAAAGTTTCAGTGCTGAGCTTTAATAAATGTGTTCTGCAGCTTTCATTGAACGCTGATTGCTGTGCTTCTGCTCCCAGTGGGATCATGTCTGACTATTTGGGAGTATCAGCTGGTGTTTTACATTTCCTTGCAGCTTATACCTTGGGCTATGCTGTTGTCTGCAGATGTTAGCCCTTGGACATGTTAGATTAAAAACATCAAGTGAAAAACCTGAGGAGCTCAGGATTTAATGCTGATAATTCAGGAATCATAGGGTAGCGAGGATAGCTGTGTTATTGCAGCTGTAGGTTCCTGAGGCTGATAAAGTACACACACTGTGTTTTCCTTGGGACTTCATAGCTTTGCAAAATCTTCCTGGTGGATTAGATTTGAAACATGGACTGGGGGAATCCAGGATGTTAACAAGTCTCCCAATTTTGTATTTAACCCATGCTCTTGCTTGGGCTAATTTAGTGGTTAGTAGAATTGTGGAGTGGTTTGGATTGGAAGGAACCTCGAAGATAATCTTGTTCTACCCCCTGCCATGGGCAGGGACACCTTCCACTATCTCAGGTTGCTCCAAACCCTATCCATCCTGGCCTTGGACACTTCCAGGGATGGGGCAGCCACAGCTTCTCTGGGCAGCCTGTGCGAGGGCCTCAGCACTCTCATAGGGAAGAATTTCTTCCTCACATCTAATCTAAACCTACTCTTTCAGTTTGAAGCCATTCCCCCTTGTCCTGTCACTACTTGCCCTTGTAAAAAGTCCCCCTCCAGCTTTCTTGTAGGTCATCTTTAGGTATTGGAAGACTGATGTTTATTTTTTTTTTTAAAAGTATTTTTCATTCCCACATCCTAATTTATAGAGGTAACTGTAAGGCTCTTCCCACCTTCCTTTCCACATTCCAGAAAACCCTGTCATCCTCCTGAAGCTTTGAGGGTTGCATCAGGCAAATTTAATGGGTTTTACTTCTCAGATATCTGCTGGTAGGTATTTGCAAACCTGTGTGTCTACAGATGGACACTCACACCGTGAAGTTGATGTTGATTCTCTGTGAATACGTCTGCATTCGAACGTAGCGTGACAGTGTGGGCACGAATGTGTGTGTGTCTGCTTATATACACATGTGCAATCCTATTTCTGGAATTAAATAGAAAGTCAGGATTCCCTTCTAAAAAAATAAGGTTCTTCTGAAAGTTTTATAACTTGCCAAAAGATGTGGAAGCTCAGATGCTAATTGCCTTAAAAAGTTAACAATCTGCATTTGTGGACCCTCTATTTTCGGACCCTTTGAAATTATTGCAGTATAAGGGAAATGAACGGTGTTTTTAGAAGCTTACGTGTGTAAAAAAGTGTTCTATAAAGTTACATTAAGTAGATTATTATGCTTTTAAAATATGATTTGTGCCCTTTTTAAATATTTTTATTTCATCCCTTTACTTCAAGAAGCCTTTCTTCATACTCAGCAGTCGGTAACATTTAATTTTCTGTCATTTTATATCTTTAGAGATGTGTTGACATTTCTGCTTTTCAGAATAGCATTTTTACTTCCTGTCATCAGCCTGTGTGTTATAAAGTGCCATATTAACCTTTCTAGCACATTTAGATGTTACACAGAAGACACTTTTTATGGAACACTATGCTACTTATTAAATAAGTAGTGCATATTGGATGAAAAAATTGTCTGAACACTAAAAATCAGTCAAGATAACCATGGGTGTATGTATTAATAGTTTCAGGGTACAGCACATAATTTAAAGAAACTTTGACTTGTCTTCAGGGAAAACCCCAAAAACCAGGTCACTGAACTGAACAGACAGTGTTTGCTGCCCTTGACTTCTCATGGTTTTGTAAAGGTTTTGGTATTGGGTTGAAAGAGCTAGCAAACACCTAAAGGAAGTGATGGGAGGGAAGAAAAAAGTTCACATGCAAGACTTCTCACCAAACACTTAATCATGACAGATGGCTCTGATGTGTGAGTAGTCAGCAATAGGAAGGGAATAGTTTTAACTGAGGGCAACACTTGTCCTAAAATGTCAGTAGCTATGTGTTGGATTTGGTAACCACAGAATATTCATTTGTCATATGGCTTCATGTATTTTTATAGCCATTTAAAAGTACCAGAAATTGTCAAAGTATATTTAATCTCTGCTTACTCCAAACATATTACATCGTGTGAGTACAGACTTTGCTATGAGGAATAGTTCCAGCTTCATGGGAGCATGTGCCGAAGTGATGAAAGGTACCTGGAGCTGGTGTATCCGCACGGAGCTTTAAAGGTTGAAGCATTTAAGTGTTGAAATCCTAGATCAGGTCCCAAAGCAGTAGCGTTGTAGCAGTTTCGCGCTGCTTTCAGCTGCAGATTCTTTGAGCAGAGGTGATGAGTTCAGATGCTGAGGCACTGGGAGCAGGCTCCACTGCTCCAGGTTTCAGAGCAGATTTGGCTGGCAGCAGGTCAGATGGAAATTGCTGATGGAAATTCAGAGGAGACTTACCCTGTTGTTGTCTTTCACTCTTTATATGAGGTCTTTTAAAGCTCCTGCATTTTTAATTTGTGGCAGCCAGTTGAGAATGCTAATGACACTATTTGGTGGTGTCAGTGACTTTTTCCTTCACATGACGTCCTTCTAATCATAACCTTAAAGCGATTCATAAACTCCAAACACTACGCTCGCTTTTAGTTCGCCAGGCAGTAAATGTTCTAATACATCTGGAGAATAAAAATCCAGCAATCAACCTTTATTCCTATAATTATGAGATGAAAACAAACTTAGTGACAAGGGGGAAAGAGACTAGTAGAGCCACAGTGTTTGTTAGGCTAGAAAAATAATTAGCAGGATTTATTCTAAACTGAAAGCATAGCTGAGAAGTATTTGGGAAACAATATGCAAAGTAGATGAATAAGAGACAAATGTGATTTTTATAATGGATGTTCACAAGTTTTGACAAGCTAATGGTTCTGAACTCTGGTTCTTTATTCATGTCATATTGAGATAAGTTCAATCTTAAGGTGAATCCAGGCTGGATGGAGCTCTGAGCAGCCTGGTCTAGTAAAAGCTGTCCCTGCCTGTGGCAGGGGGGTTGGAACTGGATGATCTTTAAGATTGCTTCCAACCCAAACCATTCTATGATTCTATGATAATCTAATTCTTACACTGAAACTACAGGCCTACATTTTAATTTCTGCTTAAGTAAGCAGAACTAGAACTTTTGTCCAAATTCCAGACATGGTCAGGAAGAAGCCTGACATAATGCACAACATTTCTGTTTATTGACAGAAAATCTTATGCTTTGTGTCATCTCGTGGTCAAAATGGTCCTATTGAACAAGTTGGTTTCAGTCCTAGAAAGCAACTTATTCTGAGTGTTTGCACCCCAACTATTTCTGTTTCTAATCAGGGAAGGTCACAGGCCCCTAATTCTTCCTTTGCCCTGTTTCTTGATGCTCTTATGTAGCTCAGAGGCATTTGCCTGGTCCTGTTTTCTGTGGGATATAATGTGTCTTGTCTGAAGACACATCTACAGTCACATTCTGCAACTGATTAGAGATTTTGCCGGGATGTCACTGGTGTAGAACAGGATGCTGGAGAAAGCAGATCACTGAGAAGCTCTGAATATGAAAACTCCTCTGTGACATACAGAAATGGGCTCTGGATTTTGTAATAATAGGTGTGACTGCAGTCTGCACTCTAAGCTTTATTTTCAGGTCCCAGGTGGTTCTGAAAGCAAATGTCAAAGCCTTATTAAATGAGTTAACATTATTGTTAGGCAGAAAAAGTCAAGTGGATTTTTTTGTTTGTTAGGGGTGTTTTAAAGAATACTTTTTTCCCCGTGTGATTTTGCTTCCCAGTCTGGACAGGTTGGCTTCCTTGTGGAAATTCTGCCCTCATTCTGTCTCAGTCTTCGTCCTGGTTGCAAGGGGAAAATGCAGTAATGCAGGTGTCATGGTTTTGGTGTGATGCAGTTTAAGAGAACCTGCCCCGGAGACTTCTCTGCAGAGCCTGTTAAATGATCCAGCTATCTTGTGCACACACTTCATGGTACTGTGTCTGAATCGAAATTTGGAATCTGGGGAGCATCTGTTTTGTTCTGAGGTTAGTTTATTTTTAGAAAATATTCAGCAATACCAAGATAATTGTAAATGCTCTCTGAACTTTAGTGATGTTGGGGTGGCTCACACTGCGATGGTGAATCCCTCCCCACATCCTGGCTGGTTTATGGAACAGGCTCTGCTTAGCTGGATGCAAACCCCCAAATGCTGTGAATCCTCTTTCTGCTGAGCGTGGTGCATGTGGCTGGCAGCAGGAAAATAGAGGGGTTGGTTTGGTTTTTAAGAAATGAGGAATGAGAATGAGAGAGCTTTGTGATTTTGTTACGAGTTCATGAAAAAAACTTCGTTTTTCAAGAAACATACAAATACCAGTGGCTGCATGTAGAAATAGTGGTTAAGAAATGCTAATGTGTGAAGGCACTGTAATGAGGAATACAGCCTGGGAGAAGTAATTTTGCAGTAAAATACTATTGTCTCTTTTGTATATCCATGCATTCACTGAATTAGTGAGTTGCTGCCCCCTCAGAATTCCTGATTGAGACAAAGTCAGTGTGGACACAGGACATTTTTAAGTGGAGAGAAAGGATGAGATATATTAATCCATATTCATGGCCATGAATATTCATGGCATTGAATTTTGTCATTTGTAAGATGGAAGTGTCTTAAGTATAACTGTAGCATAGCTTTCATCACTGAATGATGGATTTGATAGATTTGAATGGCTTGTACTGGATATGGTTGACAAGCTGGGTCTTTTTTGATTCATCAGTAAATACTGAGTAATTAAAAATATGAAATTTTGCTCCTAGAACATTAAATCATATTGAGGTTTCAGATACTAGTTAAAGCCATTTTAAGGCAGTGAACCAGCACTCACATTGTTGTTTTTAAACATCTGAGATACCTAGTGCTCTATGCTGTTGCAAATCCCTGATTTTTAGCTGAAAAAGGGGTTTCATAGCTCTTTTCATCTACCTTTTCACGAGTAAAAAGTTGTGTTTTTTCATTTGTGTGTATAAACACATAGCAATTAAGAACAATGAAGCACTTCTGTCAGATGTGGAGGATAAAAATACAGTGAAAACTGGGAAATGTGATTGCATTTCAAAATGCTAAAAGCAGTGAAAATGGAAATCATCATATTCATTCAATCTGAAGTCATTCCAAACTATGGAAATCATGCTAATTCAAACACCATTGTTATTTAACTTCAGTTCTAAATAGAAATATTCTGTATTTATTGAAAGATGAAAAAACCCCAGTTTTAATGAAGAATTATAATAAACATTGTTTTCACTTTATCTTGAAGTGGCTTAAAAGGATTGTGTAGAAGTTTCTTCTCTTTATTTTTCTCTCTCCCTTTTAGATTTGTTGTTTCTTGTCTCCCTTAGCAGCTCTATGTTTTTTTGTTTTCTTGTGAATATTAGAGCCTAACTGAAACCTAACTTACTGTAAGGCAAACCCAAGGTTCCTAATAATTAAATTACTTCAGATTCAGATGCAAATTTGACCCAACTTACTTTAAAAACTTTGAGTCTTACGAAATTTGTTTGAGGAACACTTAATGTTTTTGGTTTATGAATGCTGTAAGGCAGAAGGAAAGAATCAAATCTTGTAAAAGATGATGCAGGTATTTTGCCTTTGTTTTCTTGCATGATTTTAGCCTATGGCCTAGAGGAGTTTAATGTTTCTGGAGCCTTTTGTCTTCTGGCAGAGGTGTTGGTGGATAACAGGATGTGCTAAAAAAGACCAGAACAGCTGAGGAGGAATTGAAGTGCCCAGAGTTTAGGCCTGATAAAGGATGGAATAGGCCTATTGTAAAGTTAAACTTACTTTGCATTTGTCTTTAACAAGCACTGTTTCTCTGTGTTTAATTAGGTAAGTTAATGACTTAGACCTCCTGGTATTTAGGGTATAGAGATAATAGTTTATAACAATTAATTTCTGAACTCCTCCCTAGTGTCAAACAATTAATCTTCAAAGGCAGCCTGTTTATCAAATTTGGTGATAGAAACTTGCAATATAAACCTCAAAATTCGAGCCCTGTAAATTTCTTTATTTATTTAATCTGGGAAGAGTGTTTTTCAGGGAGAAAGCATAAAGAATGCCATGTCATTTGGATGAGGAAGTCTAGGTAAGTGATCATGCCTTAAGGACATGAGGAATAATGTTAACACAGTGGTTTAGGTCCTCTGGGAGAGCTGCCCTCCTTCCTTCCTATGCTGGCAGGGCTGTGTTGCAGGAATTTGTGTCTGAATTAAATCCTTAGGCAACCCCTTTGAGTTTCTTATCTGACTGATGAGTAGCAAACACGGGAAAACAAATCCTCTGCTGTACAGATACTCTGAATGACAGATCGTGTTGTTTAATGTGCCAAATGGGCTTAAATAGATGCTGAACTGGACTGATTTCATGCGCAGAGGTGGTCTCTGGTGTCCAGCTAACCCTAGCACTTCTACATCAGCATCTTCCAGAGGAGCTGGTAACCAGAATAGGAAGAAGCCTATGTGACTAATAGCCAGGGAAATTAACAGCTACATGAGCTGTTTGCCCTATAAACCTGTAATAATAATGATCCACTGTTTGGATGTAAACATTCTTTCAGACCTGTACTTATCATTCCAGTTAGCATTCATCAGGGAGAGGTGTCTTTTGGAGATTCCTGCCTTCCTGACAGCCCACACAAGGTCAACTTAACAGCAGGTTTGAGCTTGGTTTTGTTTGTTTTTCTTGTGTACCTGTGTAAAGTCATTTATGTGCCCATGATCAGGCAGCTCCATCTACAGAGCGCTTTTACCTGGTCTGAGCATCCTCTGTATCAAGTGGAAATTACATGAGAAATTTGTAGCTTTTAAAATTTTTAATTCACTAAGAAAATCATTAAATCCCCTGAATTCTCCACTCAGAATCAGTTAAATAAAATTATGCTAAGGGATGTCCTGTCATTTTCCACATTCAGAAATGGAATAATATATTATACTTTTATGTGCCAGAGTCTTTTACTGTAAGAAATATAAGATAGTCATGAAAATATATTGAAAGACTGAAAATAGTATTTCAATCAAAGACTATGAAATTTTCATTTGCTTTTTTTGTCAGGAACAGAATCCCCTGGTAATAGTTTGATCCTTCCCTTGGCATTTTCTCAGTATCAGCTAGAAATTGGTGTTGCATCTTATTTTCTCTTCCCGTAGTTCAGTATTGTGCAATAAATGTTTTTGTGTAGTTCCCTTTGTTCATACACAAGTCCAGTGTGTGGATTCTGTCCTTTTGCTCTGCGAGATGTGGCACTGCTGTTCTGAGGGACTTCACTGGAGAGCATAACCCTCTCCTTGTGTGCTGTTTTTTCTACTTGTCTGCTTGTTCTAAATGGGTTATTTTTTTCTAAATCACTTCTTGATTACTTTCCCTAAATGTAATCTACATCCCCCTGAAGTAACTTGACACCATAGAATGTGCTGAGCTGGAAGGGACCCCAGAAGGATCATGAGAGTCCAACACCTGGCCCTGTGCAGGACACCCCAGCAATCCCACCCCGTGCCTGAGAGCTTTTTCCAAACACTTCTTGAACTCTGTCAGACTGGGGTTGTGACTACTTTTACCATCTTTTTAGCCTTATCTTACACCTTACTTTATTTGGAGTTGAAATGGGTATTTTTTTTTTTTTTCAAGTAGTATATTTGACCTGAAAAGCCTGGCTTTGGTGCTTGGAAAAATGTTGGGAAAAATGTTTTGTTGTCGAAGATTTTGGGAGATCTTTTTTTTCTTTTTCTTTGTATTGAACTGAGTAGACCCTCAGAATAATCTTCTGTCTCTCACCTCCCAACACCAACAAAAGAATGTATCCTCGATGTTTCCTGGCCCCTCGAGGTACCTGCTTGGTAATACCCTTCCTGCAGCTCTGGAGTGCAAGGTCTGCACATCTCTGAGCTCAGCTGCCAAGTAGAGTCATATGTCTTCAACTGCAAAAAATGAAGTTGAAATAAAGAATTAGATTGTCTCAGACAAGAGTGCAATCAGTGCTGAGAAAGTGGGACTATAACTTTCTTAACATAGCTCTAGTGATTTATCTTGGAAGGGAGGTGGATTTAAGAGAACATGCTGACATGCAGTATTGGTGTTTTAGCAGCAGGCGTGGGTTGATCCTCACTTTACAATTTCCAACTTCTCTGTGAGTTGGTCTGTCCCACCATGTGTGTCTCCTCCCTCCCAAGCACTATCATGAACCTCTTTGTGACCATCTCTCATGAGAGCACCTCAGATGTACTAGAAGTAGTGTCATAAACCTAATGATACTGTAAAAGTCTTTTATAGGAGGATTTCTTCAGACTCCACATTATTGACGATTCCTGCAATTTAATACATACCATGTAGAAACTTGTTCTTAAGATGCTCAGACTGTTCCATATCAAAAATAGACTTCAGGGAAGAAGGTATCGAGGGAGATAGGACAACCTGTCAGAAGCCTCTGGCTTAACATATCTGGTGGGAAGTTCTAATTTACCATCAGTGTGGCAGCGACTCACTTGGTATGAAGTGCCAAGGAGACAGATGGCAATGTTGAAATATTCTCTGTTGTGCCTATCATCAGGTCTAGTAAAAAGAGAACTCAGGAGCAACAACATGTTGTAGTAGAGTAAATAATACTTGCTACCACTTTTTTATAGGGAGTGAGGTTGTTTGCTGCAAGCTGCTGATGTAAAGCTGAGCTGGATTCTTCAGTATGGATGGAGAAGAAATATTAAGTACAATGACAGGTTTATATTAATGTTGTACTGCCTCGGAGCAGATAAATTAAAATTTCATTCCTGTAGAAAAATATTAACTTTAATGTTCAAGTTCAGTGGAAGCAAGGAGGGAAGTAAGCCCCAGAATGCTAGTGGGGATAACTCTGTTTTGGCATTGAGTGCCTGCCTCTCTGTCTTTGCTTTTTGTCCCAGATTCACACCTGGCTGATGCTCCGTTTGTACTGTTATACTGGACTTTAAAAGGCAGCAGGCCCTGGTTTATCATAAGAGGCTCTGTAAAAGTAACATAGACACCTGCCAAGTGTTAATTGGTCTATCACCCTTATCTTGGTGGGAAGATGAGGTTTTGCTTAAGAGGAAATACTTGCTTAAGTTGTTCCCTTGGAACAGGGACCTAAAAATCAGGATTGAGTACTGTGCTGTCCCTTCTGGCTTAGTCCATGGATCCGGGCATGTCCCTTTGAACCTCTCTTTCTTAGTATGTGGAATAGTGATGCAATGGTACCAGGAATAACAGCATCAACTGCAGTCATTTTTTCACTGCTCTAATGCACTTGGGTATTTGTAGGTGGCATCAAGTTCCTAAAAGCTGCTATTTGGAGAACATGGACACTCTTCTACTTCCTCTAGATCTTTTTCTAGCTGTTCTGTAACAGCTTTCTGCTCTGAGTCTTAAAGGCTGATTTCTAATACAGAAGGAAGCAGAAAAGTAGGAATTGACTTGTAGTTTTATGTAAGTATTGCTTATTTCTTTCTTTTTGTCGCAAGTTCTCTTAAAAAAAAGGACTTTCAGTCTTTGCAGGGCTAGCTTCTCTCTGGACAGATAGGCAAAACAAGAAGAATATAAGGTACTTGTAATGATATAATGAGGTTTAAAGGGCACAAATTTTTAATAGCGTAATCATATCTATTAATGTTGGTGTTTCTGGTGGCAGGCTGATTTGTTCTCTGCATTTCTTTGTCTGGGTTCCAGTCAGGGCAGTGATTTCAGCTGGACTTTTGAAATCTGAAGGAAAGGGCCATGTTATACCCAGAGACTATCTTCTCCTTTCTGTCTTAGTTTCTTCCTGTGCAAAGATACAGAGAGCTGCTATTTAGTTTCAAGTTAAATGTTATTATATTCCAAGTATAGGTCTTAACATATAACATATTGTATGACATATTTTCTCTTCTTCCACAAAAGTATTTTTGTCTATAGTCTTGGTCTGTTACACACATTTCAATAAAAATTTAATCTTGTCTTAGGCTGGGTTTTGGGAGGGAGGAGGAAACAGTCCGTGAATGTATGCTTGGCCCTTAGGAGGGACCTTTGGTTACATCTCCATCTTCAGCAGACATTAGGGGTTGGTATCTACGGACTGTAGAGAATCTGACATATAACATACTGTGCAAATTAATTTTAATCCTTCCTTATGGCTTCTTTTAGAGTTAAGATCCACAGGTTGCCTTGTAGGCAGTAGCAGGGGAAAAGCTCCCCTTCCCTGTAAACGTGAAATGTAAAATGCTCACTGAAAATGAAATAATAGTTTATGGTGTTCATGGCAAAACACATACAGTTCCTGAACATTTCTGTATTCTCTCCCATCCCAAACATAAAGAAATGCACTCGACAGATAAAAAGGGAGGGCATATAGGATGGGTTAGGTTGCTTGAAAGAAGGGGAAAACAAAAGTAAATAAGAGCAACTGACAGACTTAAATTATACTTGAATCTCAAGGATTTATGATTTTTTTCCTTTAAAATGAGCAGATATATTAGTAATTCCTATCCCAAGGACTTGTATTCTTTGTTAATGATACAAGGTAATTGTAGTGCAGCTAAATGCTTCCCTGTTTAGTTTAGTATGTTTTCTATAACCAGGCAAGTAGGACAGAGATGTTCTGCATTATAACAAGCATCATTAAAATGACAGATGACCATAAAATTAAATCTTGTTGTCCCATGGGGTATTTTTGAATGTTAAGTGAAAGCATCTGCAACTGATTATTTTGTCCTTATTAAGCTCAAACAGTCCAGAACTTAAGAGTTTTTAAAAGCAAGTTCATCTCTTATATTGTGTATTTACGATGAAGTAATTGAATAAAAAGATTCAATATATTTTTAATAACATAGACTTATCTCACTGATTGATTGTGATTAGAGTCTGGGTTGAGATCTTCCTATGCATGTATTGTTTTAATCTAGAGGTCTGGCTGGCAGTCTCATGAGTTCAGTTTACATGGAAGTATGTTATCACCTATTTTTTCATTTATAAGCCTGTCTAGGAGCAGCAGATATAAAGGTACATGAGAATGTATTTGGCCATTACATAAGGGACAGGAACAAATATTGGGAGATAAAGGGGAAGAGACCAGTCTGATGGTGAACCCATATGAATCTTCCTGTAAACTTGCAAGTCTTAGATTTGCCAAATGTGTCTAAACTCTGTGAACTTAGCAGCTCCCAAGATGGTATAGTGCCTGAATTACAGAAGCATGTGTAAATGGAAATTTAGAAGCCTTGCTTTCAGACTAGTATGGTGCATGATAACTAGTTTTCAAACAAGAGCTTATCTTGAAAGCCACTTTTTATAAATAACAATAGCTGTATTGCCTCATCATGTCTCATAATTATCGGACATACAGCAGGCACCCAAATGTACCTGGTTTTGGGAAGCAAGCCATGGGCAGGCTTCATTCTAGATCCATAACTGGTGACTTCCAGGTTTCTGTGTTCCTTGATTTTAACTAGTGCTTACTGACTCTAATTTGAACCTAGAAGAGCCTGAAACAAAGTATTAAACCCAAAATTTATTCAAAAGTCATGGGGCTTGTATGACTGCTTCTTCATATCTGCCTATATGAAAACTTGAGTTTTCACTAATGCTAAAATTCTGTAAATATAACAGACCTGCATTTAGAAAACAGCTGGGTTTTCTTTTTTCTTTCCTAATGGCCAATTACTTATAACAATAACATAAGTCAGTAGTAATGTCCTTGGCCACTTAATTTCCCTTTACCATTCTAAATGTTACTCATCTAATGTAAAAACAAACCTGAAGATGGATTTTCCACCTGAGAGGCTGTGTTTTGTGTGAAAAATGTGATACAGGGTTTTATTTTACACTATTGCTATTAAATTTTAATAATATCTTGTCCTCTGTGTACTACTCTGTGTGTATAACATTTGTATCTAGGAAGAAGAAGGCAAAAGTAATGGACCTAAGGAAACTGTAGGTCCAGGGAGACATTCACTGCTCTAGTATTAACTATTAACTAACTATTAAACTATTTCAGTTGACTAGGTAGAACTTGCAGTTAAAGTAGTCCAGGTTAATCATATTTTTTTTCCTCTGAGTTAAGTATCAAACAAATTTTCTTCAAAAGTGGCTACAGAGGCAAAAAAAAGGTGAACAAAAAACCCCAACAAACCCCTAGAATGATAGTATAAAATAGGCAGTGCTTTCTGACCTAGCCTGCTGACCATTTGCTGCTTTATTTACTAGGGCTTATTTCTTATTTAAAAAATAAAAAATATTTAAAAAAAAATTTAAAACAGATCAGCAAATAGTCCTGCGAACTCAGATAATCTGTACATCCGAAGGCTACAATTTTTCTATTTTACAGCCTTCTTAAAGAGATTGTACCTGCAAAACCCACAGCTATATGCAATCAATTGATTGCTAAAACTTATTATCCCCCTAGGAAGCTTTCCTTTTCATATGCGCTAGAACATTAAATTTAAAAATTAGGCCTGCTGTGAAACTAACAACAGTCTTCAACTGAAAAATGTCAATCCACTTCAAACAATTTCAAGAAGATTCTATTTTGCCCTTCACTTACCAAAAAAAAAAAACCTTTAAGTCTGAAGGGGCTGTGTAGCACATCCTCACTGGAGGCCAAATCCTGCCTGACTGTGGGTGAAGAAGACCTTGAGCATGGCCTTGCCCCGGTGCTATTTTGCTGCAGTGTCTGAGGGAAGGCTGGAAGGTGACAGTGGGATGTTCACCAGCTCCTCTTGAGAAGGTGACAGGAGCTGAAGGACTTTGTCAAGAGCACTCCCCACTGAGCATCTTCCTTTCCTCATCCTGCCTGACAATTTACATCTTTGGTGAGACTGAGCTGCTGGGTTTTTTCAGACCTTCTGCCAGCCAGCACAGGAACAAAAATCATGTGCTGTGTGTGAGAAAACACTTAGTAACTCTTACGGGCTGGGGATGTCAGCACCTGTGCTCAGTGCTCTGCAAACTCAGTGTCTGCAAACACATTAGGGCTACCTTAGAGGTACAGCTCTCCAAAAGGGTGAAAAAACAAAGACAGGAAACCTGATCAGGAATGTCACTGAGCTGAAGGATTTGTATTGGAACAGTATAATGGAAAAGGTAGTTTCGATATGGGAAATACAGTTGCTAATTAATGAGAGATATTTGTGTGGGTCAGTGGAAGATTGAAAGGTGGTGCTTCAAATTTTGCTGTACCTTCTCCCAAGTTAGCAGAGGTGCAGTAGATAGTAAAAGAAAGGTCATGCTAAAAGCTTTTAAACTTTGTATTTTGCAAAACTGATGCCTTAGGATTTTAGATTTTATATTTTTCATATCCTGTGATTCTTCAGTGTATAATTCTGAACTCCATACAGACTGTTAGCTACTGTTCTCCCATTTTGGTCAGACAAAACAATTCCTCTCTCGGCCTGAAACTCAAGGACACCTTACTGTCTCAGGCCCTGAGATATGTAAACAATAGTGAGCTGGGGGGGAGCAAACTTGGGGTAAGTGACTTCATTACCTGAAGCTGTAATTGGAGAATTAACCCCCGATATGCAAATGGACCAAACTTACAGAGGTATGGAAACCCGTGACCCTGTTGTCCCTTTTGGGTGTAGCCCCTGGGGGCTCTGACTGCCCTAATGTACCTGAAGGTCCTTCAATAAATATAACTGCTTTTTATTCTCTTAATTTTGTCTAGTCTCTGTTTTTAGGTAGCCCCTAAAGGCATCAAAACCTACATTTACATGGTATTTTCTTCTCCTTGCAATGTTGTGCCAGTTCTGATTTTGTCCCCTTTCCCATTTCACAGTCATTTCATTGAATTGCCCTCATCCGCTGCTTAGTTTCAATTGCAGTTGCCATTTTGGTGTTTCGCTAAGAGTTTCCAAATTGCTGTATCAGCTCTAAAAATACTGGACAATCACTAGTCTGATTGAAGAAGGAATTGGAGCATTATTCACCACATTATTTAGGAAAACAGGAGCTACGCAGCATGTGTTGAGGCAAATCCAACTCTGACTCCTGCAGAAGCCACAGAGCTGCATTTTGTGAGACTGTAATAGGTTGTTTATGCTCATTAACTTCAATATTTTGTGCCATTCAAAATAAATCCAAAATCATTTGAGTTCAAAGGGGAACTGAGATGATGATTAGTATTATAATCTATGAATCTTTGAATCAGATTTTCCTTACATTTGGAAGTGTAACTTGGTTCTCTTTGCATCTCAGTAATACATAAAATTAGGCAAAATTAACTCACAAACATGTCTAATAGAAAAAAAAATATCATATTACAGGCCGTGGGTTAGATTCATCTCAATTAGCTTCAGCCATCTACAAACTGAGGAAGATTTCGGCTCCATTTCACGTGCTCTCAATGGAAAATGCAGCCCTCCCATTTTAGCCATCTCCATTAAAAAGGGATCAATTCAGACCACTGGCACCTTCTAGCTTTTCATTAACTGCAGAGGAAGGCTCTGAAATGTAAAGGATGAGAAACTTATTTGGCTTTGGCTGAAAACCCTCATGTAGAAACTTTGTAATCAGACAGCCTTAACCTAGAGGAATATAAAAGTTTTCAGTAACTGTGGAAGTCAAATGTGTTTGCAGAAGCAACTTTGCCAAACAGAAAACTGGTTTAGAAAGTAACACGCATGATTCAAAGCAACAACTTGATATTTGCAGGCTGTCAGGCTCTCGCAGGAAAGGGGGAAGCTGGCTTCATTGGAAATGGGCTTCTTACAAGGTTTGTCATCTTTCCTGGTGACTGTCACTCCTAATTTCCACACCGAACAGTATTCAATCAGACCATATAGCAAGTACATGGAAGTGTAATAGCTAAATCCTGTTAGAGTTTTTGCATGGGAGCAGTGAAGGAGGAGAGGTTTAAATAGCAGCACCCTGGAAAAGAAAGATGTGAGGCAAAGTTCACTATGTATATGGAAGGAATAGCTTGATTGAAAATCATTTTTCAAAATAAATCATTGCAAAAAAATTAAGTATATTTGGGAATCATAACAATAATTTTCTTTTTTTAGAGTAAGCAAGTAAAATTTTGCTGACAATTTGTATTTAAAAGTGATTTTCTTTTTTTGATCTTTTTTTATTTGGTGCCAAGCTTGTGATAGATGGTGTGTGGTATAGTGCAGTTCTGTGAATGCTGAAGCAAATGTTAACCCATTTTCATACTGGTTTCTTACTTTGAATTATCAGTCTCAGCTTGGCATTTAACTGAAATTCAGATTTTATTAACTTATTGTTAATAGTAGTTGGTTCCAAAAGTCAAAATAAATGAGAAATTGTTCTGGTTTTTTAACCAGGAGTGCAATTTATCAGCTGTGTTTGTGGAAGTTTATGAAGGCTTATGTCTCTCTGGATTCGAAAAAGAATTCTGTGTGTCTAAGGAGCTCAATTACTGTCATGTATTTCTTTCGTGAGTCCCAGGTGATGCACACTATATTTGTATGAGAAAAGAAGGAAAGCTCTTCAGGTTTGCTGCAGCTCATCATTTTTGAGTGAGAGTTTTCTCTGATGATGTATGAAAGACATCTGTCGTGTGCTGTTATTCATTGCTCATGGCTAATAACAACAGTACTTTCTATATGTGTAACTGTTTTGATTTAAACTTTCTCAAGTGCTCTATATAATGGATAAATACAAGAAAACCTGTCAAGACTTCTCTGACAGCACAATGCTCAGTCTCTAGCGGTGGCCACATGCAGTTGCTGAAGTCTAACCTCTAATCCATTGCAGCTCAGTCGCTGCCCAAGCCAGTTCATGACAATTTTGAAACCTTCTTCTCTTACAGTAATTTTTCTAATCTGCCCCCCAGCATTTTTATCATCCACAGCATCCTGTAGCAGTAAGTTCAGGGTTTAATTATACCCTGGGTGAACTCCCTCTCTTTTTTTTTTTTTTTGGTCCTAAACTGGTCTAGTGCTAATGTCATAAACTGGTGAGTGGTTCCTGTGTTAGAATAATGAGTAACTGCTCCCCACCATTCATCCTCTCCACATCATCCATGTTTTTAAAACAATTGCTCCCTGATTATAATTGGAATAGCTACAGCACAGATATATGGGATTTACTGTATCTTAAACCTTGTTCCATTTCTGTAATATATATAATAATACACATTTCTATCCAGGAAAACCCTTAAGGCTGGATTTTCTTTATTTCAGCTGAGTAGTTTTCATTCTGCCTCTGCTGAGTAAGGTGCTGTTTACATAGGTACAAGTGGCAGTAAAGTGGAAAGGAAAAAGGTATACACGTGGCTTTTATGCTTGTTCAGACCTTCTCAAGAGCTGGGAATAAAGAGCTACAAATAGTTTACAGTTGAAAAGGCAAAAATAAGAACATTTGCAATAAATAATAATTTTTAGGTGACATTCCTTTTATGTGAAAATAGCAGAATTTAAGGTATCTGCAAAATGTATTGAGTCCAGAACAGAAAGAAATCCTTCAAATACATCTGTTTGTATTTGAATGTGGCCTAGAGACCACATAGACTGTTTGTGCAGTTAAATAATGATTGGATTTCATAGCCTCTTTATTTACACGGGATAAACAACTGCATTTATACAATGTCTGTAATGAAAATCTTGCCTGTTTATGAATTAGTGTTGATTGGTTGTTTTCTTGGTTTTTTATTTTTTGGGGGTTTTTTTTTCACTTGGTGTATGTAGGATCTGCCATCCAGAGTTAGGGTGATTTTCTTTCTTCTCTGCTGTTTTAAAAATCAGGTTCTCAAACTGTAAAGTAAGTCTTTTGTTATGCAAAGAAATGACTACTGAAAAGCAAAGTGCACCCTTAGGTAGCATTCAAAAAAGCAATATAATAAGAAAAAGCATTTTTGCAACGCCTTGAAGGCCAAGTCTCTCTATATGTTAATAATAAATGCCCCAATTTCCCAGGCATACTATTTTTATAATATAGTTTTCCTGCCTTAGGTTTTATCTAAATAAATTATGCTCGCTATATGCTAAAATTGGAATAGTTTGGTAACAGCATGATTGGATGTGTGATAGTTTACAGCGTGTCATAGCTTTTCTCTGAAGCATGAGAATCGGTTTATCTGTGGTTGTCTTTGGCCTAATGGGATTAGCATTGTTTTTTCCAAGTGTGTGCCCTTGCAATCTTCATACAACCTGGACTTCCATGGTGTCAAAATGCTTATCTAGTGAAAGCTTGAAGGGGCTATGCTGATAACAAGAGAGAGGAGTAGTGTTCTTATGATAATGTCCCAATATATTTTTCCTACTGCACACCAGAATTCATATATTAATATCAAAATGGAATAATTCTTGTGCAGGCATTAATCTTTTTGTTTGCAGGGAAAATTTGGAGCTCATGGCATAAAGCCACCTATAGCACCATAGCACAAACCTTTTTTGCAAGTCACCAGGAGATTTGAATTCATTTAATGCAGGTTGCCTTTGGAGCTGGTCCTTTAATCCAACTGAGCGTGGGTGATGTTTCCTGCCCTGCCTTAGCATACTGTGTTTAGCTGGTTTTGTATGAAGAAGCCAAAAAAGTGTTAGTTGTTGCTTTCATAACTTCAGTATTTTCATAACTTCTACTGTACCATGATTTCGCATGATTTAAAAAAAAATACTGAAATCCTGCATGGCTCTTTCACAATTCTTAATGAAGCTGTGGAAAATTACGAAAAAGATCAAAGTAAATCTTGTAACAAGGAAAACAAGAAAGGTGTAAAGGACTTTCACGTTTTAAAAATGCCATGAGATGGAATCTGTCTGGGAGTCTCAGAAATAATGAAGGTGACATGAAAAGGTGCAGTGTTTCCATTGGTGCAGTTGGTGAGAAGTACAAAATCATAGCAGCAATCACTAATGTGATAAGCAGCACTGAGTAGTGACCTGTTTTTAGCCATGTGTTTATGATATTTGTCCTCCTCATCTATCTTGCCTGGTTTGTCATACTCAAAATTGATAACCAAGCCTTTCCTGAACTTCTGTCTTCCGCAGGCTCTCAGTGTACTAGGATTGTTCTCTCTTTATCCCACCATAATGAGAAATATCCACTGTAGAACTGGAAAAAGGGCAAAGGGAAGTAGCACCTAACTGGACTTCTGTCCTGTGGGTGAAGAGATATTCTTGACATGAACTGTTGCACAGAACAGTATTGTAAAATGGGATTTGAGATGTGATGTAGGGCCACTCTCTGGTGGAAGGAAGTTTACTGCATAAGAGGAGTTGGTTTTTTAGAAAGGAAAATTTAGCCAAGGGAGCAGTGAACAGAACATACGCAAAGGGAGCAAAGACATTAATTTAGCATGAAATCAAGATCCTGGAAAACAACATTAATCAATACATCAAAGAAGATGAAGGAATGCTTTGTGCAAATGTTAAGTGCCTGCAATAAATAAAAAGTAATGAAATCCCTAATTTATAATACATTTGAACAGGTTGCTAAAAATCTAGCCTAATGGGAAAATTCAGATGATTGAAAGGCTGAAAACATATTTAAATAGCACTGGGAGGGAAGAAGAGGAGAAGTGGTGGCTTAAATATGTGGTATCTTTATGAAATAATTCTCTGGAATTATTCACAGCTCCACTTTCTAGTAGGTGATGTGTAAAATGGGAATCTAGCTCACCATGTGCAGAAGGCCACCAGCAGAGAGCTAAAGGGCCAGTTCCTCCTGTAATGTGTAGGGAAAAAAATCCCTACTATGGGAGACTTCAATTTGTGTGATGTTACTGGAATCATGCTGCGTTCTAACAGTATTGTTTTTCTTTAAAAAAAAAAATATATATGATGTACATAAATGTAAATTATTAATCTCCTTCTGTGCAATCAGATTTTGAGAGAGTTCTATGTTAGGCCTCATTTTCACAGATGAAGACAAAATTAGTGGTGGTTTAAGTACCAAAGGGAGTAATTAGCCCAAGTACAAAAGGACATGAGTTAGCTGAATTCTGACCTGCAAGAATGACTTTAGAAAATCTGTGTGTGTATGTGATGTGCATAGATATGTCCATGTGCTCAGGGCACTGAAGGGGCCGACTTTGAGAATAATTGGGACACTGTTGTTCAAAATGAGAACTCACTGACAGCAAGGAATAAAAACAATAAACCAAACACAAAAAGCCAAGGGTTAGTTGATTTTAAGAAGTGTGAGTCGGAACCCAGAAACTGTAGAAAGCTACTGAAGAGTGTTTGTGTGTAAACATACACTTACGCACATACATGTATCTATAATACACATATGTATGTATTATCTACATCCAGTATATTGTATATGTATATAAATATACCCCTAAATAAATCAGTGGTGAGGCAGGACCAATGTTGTAAACTATTCTCTTTTCATTTGTACTAGACTTTTACATAGAAAAATAATATATAAATATATATAAATATATAAAAATATATAGAAATATATATGAATATATATAAATAAAACTCATTAATTGTAACTTTAAAGTGTGATTACTTAATTAGTCTTGAAAATGGAAAGTGTTTGAATGTTGTCATAGGAATGAAAAATAGAAGAGTTTAAAAAGATAATTCTGGGTAAATATTGATGTTTTGTATTTGAAAAAAGCAGCAGAAGAGCATGACAAGGCCTCGTTACAATTGTAACTAAGGATTCTTAATAATGAATAGTAGTGCTGGGCATTTTGCAATCAACAGGTTTGAACTGAGTTTCTGGGAGTTATAAAAAGTCTGTTTGAATCATTCTCTGAGTCATTGCTGTTGATTTTTTTTTTTTGTAGAGTGTTGGGGAAGTTCCAGATGATGGGAAGAAATCTAATGTTGTTCCAATAAAAGGCTAAATGGGAAGACTCAGATAATTATAAGTCTGTCAGCCTGACATTGATCTCAGGCAAAATAATGGAATGGTTTCTAAAGGACTCAATTAATAAAGAATTAAACAAGGGAAATACAGTTATTGCTAATCAGCATGGGTTTATGGAAAACAGACCTTGTCAAATTAGCTTGGTATCATTTTTATGGTATTACAAATTTGGCTGATGTAATGAAGTTCTGTAGGGCACTGACTGGGTACAAAGTATTGATGAAAAGCTGGAAAAAACGTGGTTATTTAGCAGTGTAGAAGGAAAATGGGTAAATTCAGAGCTTTATGGTTAACAGCATAGGAATTGGTTTTTTGCTGCTTACAGTGAAGAACGATGTAACTTGGAAACAGACTCGGGTCTATTTTCTGTTGAGCCAGAGCCCGTACTTAGCACAGAGCTCTGTCTCCCTGGAGCATGATGTATCCCACTATTCTTCTAAAAGTAATGAGCACAATCGATTACTGGTAAAAGCCATTCTGGATCAGATGGCGAACTGTGAGCAGTGTGTTTGGATGCTGTCTGATAGCAAGATTGCAGGTAGAAAGAAGGGTGAGAAGCATAGGTGAAGACTGAAGGGATGTAAGGATGGTAGGTGACAACAAAATCATCTTTTTATTCTTTTCTCATTTTATGTTTCTCTTTAATTCACCAGCTGGGTCCTTTTGTTGATTTCTTTGAGGCTGCTATTTAGTGTACATGTACAGCACCCAGCACAGTCAAGTGCTATGTGGTACTTCCCAGAAATGGGAAATGTGGTGAAGTAATTCTCTTCTTGCAGCCTCTACTGTCAGAAAAAAACTACTCAAAGACTAAAAGAGAACAATTTTTAGTTAGCATATCTGGAGATAAAATGTAACAACCGCTTTTACTGAGTTTTACTACAATTTTTTCAATCTCTTCTTATACAAATCACTGGCTTTGCTTTCTAGGAGTTGATTCATTAAAAGTAGATCAGAATATTTTCTTTTCTATTGGTTGTTTGTTAGAGCTTCCTGGAAACATTAATTTCTGTTCTTATGAGGATTCAGCTCTTGAAGATAGAGAAGAGAATAGAAGGAAACCTTCCAGATTCTATCAGCCATGATTGATGAAGAGTTGCTGAGCAAAGCTGCAAGAAATTTCCATACATTCGTCTTGCCCACAAGTTTTATGGGAAGTCCAACTGTATTCCTGGAGAACTTTCATAGCAGTGAGGTGATGTTCTCCATTAGACAAATCACCTAAAGACCACTTTAGACAGCTCATTTCTCATCATGGTGTCAATTGGGTTTTATTAATGCTTCATGCAGAAGTGGAGAACATAGGAATTTTTGAAGTTGGGTCAGCTCTTAACGAGCTGTAAATAGGGCTTATCTAAACACACTGTAGTGGCTTGAATAATTAATTCTGAATAATTGACTTCACTTCATGTTTCTTTTAGATTAATGCTTCTTTTTTCATTTATAATCTATTGACATGAAAATTCTTAAGTCTAAGTAAACAAACATTACATGGTAGAATTCATCCAGAGGAAATCTTTTATCCTGAACTCAGTATTTTATCCTCAGACAATATTCTGTGGCCATATACATTCGTAAAAATGTCATGCGTAGAAAAGATCTGGATATCCCTGTGGAGATTCATGATGTTTAAAACATTTTTTATAACTTCATTAATTTCTTTCAGAACAAATGAGCAAAAGAAATACAAAAAGGTGCTACACTTCTATTAAAAACATGGTAATTTTCTAGTTAAGATGAAAGGAAGTACATTAGATTTTAAATTTCTGCAAATTTTAACATTTAGGTACTGCAGGAATTACTGTGAAAACTCCAGTGCCAACTTTAAATGTGTAGCTTGATACCATTGCTCATTTATGTAGATATACTAATTTCATTTTTAGTCCTGATTTCTCTAAAAGGCTTTTGCTAACAGGTTTTGAATCCATTTTTAAAAAGTGTGCACGGTGAGAAAAGTCTGAAAGTAATTTTCGATGTGAAAAGGCTTTTGTGTCATTTTTTATTAAAGGTGGGAGGTATGGAGGAGTCTGTACCCTTGCCCATAAATAATGAGGGCTCCTACTCTCCCCCCTGAGTTACAGCAATTAGGGCTTTTGTAAAATTGTTCAGATGCAACAGCGAATGAACAGTCATCGAAACTGAAGGATATGACAACTGAAACTGAGAGAAAAGCTTGAAGTCATGGGTAATTCAGTATGACAGAATATCAGAATACCACTGAGGCCAAGAGCATGATTAAAGAAGAATCGGTGTCTCTGCCTCTAGATCTGCAATTACAGGAGATGAAATGTGAAAATGGAAGGGAGTAAACCTCCTCCACTCCCCCATTCTTTAAATAAATTTAAAAGCAAAAAATGTAGATAGGAGGAAAAAGAAATTTTCTTAGAAAATGGTTATTTTTCCACCATCTTTCATGAAATGGTTTTAATGACCTGGAAAAGATCTTCTAGTATTGGTGACAAGATGTTAAATGAGAAGTATCAGTGGTCTGTCCTGATTTGTTTGTTCTTCTCTCCCTTAATTTATTTGGGAGATAAGTAGAGGATTTTCAGAAAATGTACAAACCACACAGAATTTGCAATTACAACAAAAAAAAATTTGCATTTAAATTTGCAGTTTATGTTAATAAACTTGTCAATGCCAATGTAGATTATTGTCTTGCAAAGTAGATAAAGTATGTGTGGAACTTTTAGAGTGCTACTAAAACCTTGGTCATGCAAAAAAATCTGGGAATGCATCTCCAAATAAATAAAGACAGTTTAAGAATTCCAAGTTTTATGTAACTGTAGTACGAGGTTAATCTGGTCAAACTCAGGTGCAATCCTAAATGTAACGTCTATTTTTCTGGGTTCCACATATGGAAAATTTGGCAGCCCAATAGGGAGACAATTTTACAAGACAGTATGAGTAAAAATAGCCTATAGTTTTTCCAAAAATAAATATATCAGAGGTATTGGGATGTTCATGCAAAGAAAGGCACCAGCTTTTGTCAAAACACCGTAATGTTGTAAGTTGATTTAGCGATGGTTATAATCAGCAGTAAATTATAATCATGCTAAATGATCAGGTTTAGTATGTGTAAGTGCAACATAGAGCAAAAGATATTGCAGGTGTTTGTAAAGTGAATAAAGTACTCTGATAGATTAAAAATGCAGTGCTCAAAGTTTGAAGTGTATTTTTTTTCCCTCTATTTTATTTTAGTATATTTCTAATAGCTGTCTGGATTTTTTTTTTTTTTAAGACAAACCTGGCATTATAATTTGGGGATCTGTTTCAGTAGAGTGTAGTGATTATGTGTGTGTGCGTCTGGAAACTGTGGGAATAAAGGATCATACTGTTTTAGAAATCAAAATACAGAATTATGCTCTTAATGGTAGAGACACGGCAGAGAGGAGTTAGAAGCGTTGCTGAAGGCAATTATCTAGAGACTTGCTAAACTCACTGAACTGTTCATATTAAATATACTAATTCCCCAGGCACTAACTCAGCTCAGGGTAGTTTCCTAGGTTTCTCTATATTAATACTGTTAAGAGGAAAGGCAGGGAAGCCAGGTCAGTTTGGGAGGCTAATCAGAACAGAATGAAGAGAGTGGAAAAGATACCTTCACCTTCTGTTTGTAGAGGGTTGAAGACCTTTGTTCTTTCAACTTCCGCATGAGAGAAGGAAGAGAACTTTCCAAAAACACAACATGAAAGCCCCAGTGCTGAATACAGGGTATTGCATTGTGGTAACTGGGTGTACAATGAATGGCCAGCAGTCCTTATCCGAAGAATCCTTATCTCAAGGACCCTTTTGCTGAGCAGGGATTAGCCTGCTCTCTCCTCTTTCTTTTGGACATTGGCATCCTCCCTTTTGTTGTTCTCCTGCTCCCAGTTGTTGCACTTCTGTATTTGGTTTTTGATTGCCTATTCCTATTTGCCTGTTCTCTTTTATTTCGTTGTGCTTGAGCATTTGGAAACTAAACCAGTAATTGCCATCTTAGTATCTCTCATTTTATTGCTGCATGGATTGCTTTGGTTTTGACCAGTCTGATTTTTTCACCCCTCTACTCTCACACAGCTGGAGGAAAGAAAGGGCTTCCCAGAGAGTTTCTGGGCATGTTGCTATGAGTTTTCTACCCTATAAATGGATGAAATAGGGTCTGCCTGGGCGCTGTTCATTTTCTCCTGGTCCCAACTGTGGTCCGTAGCTTTTACAGTAGAGACTCTGCAGTGCCCAGCTCAAATGCATATGCACAAAGCAAAGGACCACAGCAATGCTGCTTTACTGAAGGATCTTCTGTCTCGTGAGATAACTGCAGTTTCAAAGACCTGATGAAATACAAGGCTGCATTTGTTCTGTGGATAGTCTTTTCCTCCTGCACAGTGCTGAAACACTGAAAGCACAGTTGTTGGTCTAGGCCTACCTTGTCTACAAGTGTCTTATGTGAAATAGCTCATATATGACTATGTATAAAAATACACATTATACGTGAGCCTGTTAAAACCTTTAAGAAAAGTGACATATGAAAAATTAGATATTTCCTCTCTACTGTTTCCTGGCATTTAGATTTATTTGGCTGATGCTACTTGCCTTTATCCATGTTGTCCTAACGCCCAGGAGCCAAACAGGTTTGATTTGTGCTGGCACAAACAATCTGTGAAGAGTAGGTGAAGCGGATTATTGCAGTCAGTAAGAGAAAGGGAACATCAACCTTAACTCCTAATCAGTGCAAGAAACTTCTGGGGTTTTTTTTTCTAACATGAAAAGGTAGGTTGTGCTACATCAAACACAGTTTTTCTGAAGGCAGAAAATGTTATTCTCAAACTTCAGAACTTAAATCCATTTATTAATGTTGACTCTGAATAATTTTCTGGTTTAGCTAGTTTCAGCTGCATACTTCTTGGGGTCTGCAAGTAACACTAAAACCTAGCAATAAATATGGGTGTGATTCAGTGAAATATAATGTGGGACAACAGTTGGACATCGAAACACTCCTTTATGTTTATTATGATGATACTCAGATTTTGTTAAAAGAAAGCATCTACTGAAAACATGTCGCAGGCTAGAAGGCAGGATTTGATAGAAAAGGGGGGTTTTTCTGCAAAGCATAAACACAGTGTAATCTAGGATTCATAAAATCCTTGGAATTTTAGTTCAAAGTATAGTTAAGCCCTTGATGCAGCTCTCACCTTAAAAGTCAGAATCCGGAATTGTCATCTAGATTCGGTATCTGTATTTAAAATTGCCTAATATGATTAGTTGCTTGGCATAGCATTATAATTGAAGTATTTAATAAACTGTGTAAGTACTCTTCTTTTTATCCATACAGTTTCTTTGTGAGGCTGAGCTTTAAGGCCTGAAGTCTTAACAAATTAATCAGCTTTCCACAGCCAAGCAAACACAATTTCCTCCCTTGCATATTTTAAGTAATCCAGGCTTGGGGGAAGGGCCCAGTCTTTGGGGATGGTGGCTTCTTTTAATTCCTGCATAATTCTAAATCCTCGAAATTAAAGGTGAGGAGCAGAACAAGAAACATTGCAATGCACAGTGTTTTCCTCCCTCCTTTATTAGTCTGTGATAAGGTAGTGCAAACAAGAGGCTTTTTGCTGTGCTGCTCTGGAGTTGTACATTGGGGTATGGTTTAGAGATTTATCGCCAGGCAGGTGAAAATAAATTCTTGTGAAAAGTGTGTAACCTTTGCTTCTCATCGATTGTTTTTGTATAGATAATTTCTTTAGCTCTGTCGTCCCCAAGCAGCTGAAGCTCAAGCTTCCATGACTCAGAGACATTTCTCTGCCCCACACTCCGATAAGCAAGGTTGTATTCATGGAACAAATTAATTGGTGAATCTATTGCTTGTAATGTTTTCTTTCCTCTGTATGGTAATTTCTTTTACTGATACAGAGACATTTTTGATAAGGCAGTGGCAACCAGATATGCTGAATGTGTTTGTCTATTGCTGCAAGAAGGTGAACTGCATGCTACCAGCTAAGCAAGGCAAAATATGTTTCTTTTTGTAACCTTTTGAAATAATAATTATACCTGCAGCCCAGAGTATCCTAAATTGTGTTGTTATTAGATTTCTTTTTGGACAAAGACCACTTATACATGCCCTGTGGATCTGATCTTGCAAGCAGGTAAATGGTGGTACCCCCATGAGTAATCTCAGTAAGATGGGTGCCCAGCAGTGCAGAGATCAGTCCCAGGGATCCTTAGCAGCTGGGTGCTGATCTACACCTCAGCTGTAGCTTGCTATTAAATAGAACTGTGTGAGTCTGAATGGGCTGCAATTAATTGAGAGTGCTGGAGCCTGATCACCAAGATGAAATTCAGCCATCGTTATTGTTTCTGAGCTGTAATTTATACTCTGTATGCCTGTAACATTTTACTTTGATTGCAAGGCTTTGCATCTTCTTTGCACTGCCAAAAATTGCTTTTCACCATGTGCTTTGAGTGTTCCACTATGTATCTCCTCTGCTTTGGTTTTGAGAATTAGAGTGAAAGGCTACTTTATCCTTCATCTGTAGCAGACATGATTAGATTTTAATGCAGTGGCAGGTGTCTTTTGAACATCAATAGATATATCAGTGTGCTCCTGGTTGAGGACAGAAATAAAGGTCTTTGGTTTTCAGATGGAGAGTTGTGCCTTTAAATACCTCTTGTTCAGTCTGGAAAAGGGAAGCTTTGGGGTGACCTAATTGCAGCCTTCCAGTACCTGAAGGGGCTGCGAACAGAGAGAGAGAGAGAGACTATTTACAAAAGCATATAGTGATAGGACAAGAGGGAATGGATTCATACTGAAAGAATGCAGGGTTGGATGGGATATTGTGAAGAATTTCTTCCCTGTGAGGGTGCTGAGGCCCTGGCACAGGGTGCCCAGAGAACCTGTGGCTGCTCCATCCCTGCAAGTGTTCAAGGCCAAGTTGGATGGGGCTTGGAGCAACCTGGGATAGTGGAAGGTGTCCCTGCCCATGGCAAGGGGTTGGGAACAAGATTATCTTTGAGGCCCCTTCCAGCCCAGGCCATTCTATGATTCTGTGATTCTATGATTCTACTTCTCTTATGTCTGAAATGAAAAGGTATTATATATTGAACTTTTTACAAGATAAACAGTAGAATCTCGGTGATTTCTGAGATTACAGGATACGTAATTGTCTCCTGTTTAGTTTCCATTAACAAAGCACAGAAATGCCACTCTCTTGACTGAACCTCCATTTGCACTTGTCCTCCAAGCCCCAATTCTTTCTGATACATGCAGGCTCTTTTTTATATACACCTGCAATTTGGTAGTACACCTGCAGTATTATTTGTGGGGTTGGAGGAGGGTGTTCACAGCATTTGAAAGAATTGGGAAAACAGTTAGATTTTACTGGCTATAGAGATAATAGAGTTGTTCACTATTGTTGAAGTGGATATAGATTGGATTTAGCATTTCAATGCTCTGTAGTTTTTCCCTATGGCACTTAAACAGTAGGTGAGAAATCAATGTCAAGTGTTTAGCTGAATTACTTACACAAAAAAAAAATGGTATTCGAGCTGATAACTTTAGCCTGGATCTGGTTGAATAGGAAACAGTTAAAAATTGCCATTGAGCAAAAACATGGGGATTTGAAGTGTGGATACCTGACTCTGATGTTCCAAAACACAGAGGGAATAGGTGGAAAGGGTATTGTTCCATGCAGCTGGGATGAGCACCTGCCTTCTGCCTGAGGAACAGGGCGTGGGCCTGAGAAAGAAGTTTGTGTCAGTCAGTCAAGTCTTTGCAGAGCAGCATCACTGAGAAGTCCAAGCGTTGCATAACTCTTATTTTAAACACAAAGTAATATGCTTTTACAAGTAAATACTACTGCAAAAACTTTAAATTGATTTAGCTACCAAGATTTGCAGTTCTGAGTTAAAAACATGGATGGGAGTTCATACTTGAGAGTTTACCAGTTAGAAGTATGCTGTTGGAGGTGGTTATTATTACATTCATAAGCCAAGATAAATATTATATAAAATAAGAGACAGAAGATCTTGGGAAGGATCACCTGCAAATTTTTGCTGTATATGGGCATTAATATATTTATTGCAAAATGTAAGTGGATATTGTATTCAAGCAAAATTTTAAAATGATATATTAAACTTTTTTCCCCAGGCAAGACCAGGCATTTACTAGTCAGAGGCTTTACCAGTCTTGGGAAAAATTCATCTATGCTCAGCAGGCTGTAAAAAGAAAATAACCCCAGTTGTGAGGGGTATCAGGACATGGTTCTACAGTTCTTATTTTGAGACAAGTGTTGTCTTCCAGATTTTGTTAGTGTTGGTAGGTCAAGCAGAGCTGTTGTGGGTTGCCAGAAATACTTTTAACAGACTTCCAAAGTGAAAATTAAAGACATGGGTGGACTTAGCTGTCTATAAATATAAAATCTAATGTATTCAGTGCTCTAAAATATTTTGTCTGGCCGGCAGCTACTGCTCCATAAATGTGTGGGTGTTCTGTAGGTCCTGTCATGTTACAGACACTCTAGAGAATCAAAAATACCGCCTCATCTCTAGGCTTGCTAAGGCGACCGAATCCCATTATGTGTTAAAAAAATAGTAAGTTGTTCCTCAAGGCAGAGAACCATCTAAGTGTTTTTCTTAGCTGTTCATTACGCACAGTTTAAAGGCAATAATTAATGCCTGACCATAAGTATTACGCCTGATTATTTCCGATACAGCAATAAAATGCCAATAAGGGTGTTTGAAAATGTAAAACATGTATGAGAAAGCAGACTGTTTAAACTGGAGGTCTGTTTCATCATATGCAACTAGCAAATGCTACTTTTTGTAGACTGCTGTTTTCCCAATGTACTTAGAATGAATATGAGTTCTACTGATTTCTCAGAGTATATGCTGCATATAAAACAGCCTTGATTAATCATCATTAGAACATGAAAATGGCATTAAAGTACTTTCTAAGTACTTTTTATGACTTTTCTGCATCTTCCAGAAAACTTGTGGCATTAGCAGAGGTGTAATTATTTCAAGATCAGATGCGGAAAAACAGGGGTAGATTTTCTGTAGTTAAAGACCTTAAAATGTTTTCCATAAGCTGTTTCTTGTACATTACTGAGAATTGCTCAGCTACATTTTTAAGTTCTTTAAGGATGATGAAATCAGGGTGATGAAAAAATGCTTTCTCTGTGTGTCATTTGTATTCCTTCTGAATTTGCTACATTATTTATGATGCAGTCTTGAAATTAGAGTGATCTTATATGTGAGGAAGTCTGACACTGTAAATTCAATGAAGATTTACCTGCCTTGAAAAATAGATGAGTAGATGAGTATTCTTAGTCATAAATGTATTATATATAATCATAGCAAACCAGACATTTCATGAAATGGTGCTCAGTGACTCTGAAGTACTCCCTTTGACTTGACTCGAGCAAAAAAAATTACACGTGTCTCACATTGACAATATAAAGAGTGTGGGCTTTAAGAACTCTTAAAATATTGTACAGAGGCAGGAATATGTCAAAGATGGATAAGTAATGTTTTTTTAGTGATTCTCTGGTTTCCATGTGCATTCTTAAAATATGGAATTTATTATGCCCATTCTCATCTAAAAGGCAGCGGTGAAACACTGTAAACTTTGCTGCAGATGGTGGAAATGTGCTAAACACCAACTCTGTGTACTGCACTTCCACTTAAAGTTATTTTCAGTACACGTACAGAACTTGGAGAGCCAGCGTCAAAACACAAGGGTGGGTCAAAATGCCTGAAACCCGGGAAAAGTGCTGTATAAAATATCAAAATGAAACATACTACATCGAACATGTCTCTGAGGGCTGTGGCAATACACAGCATCTGACATGAGATTGGTATTTCTCCCAAGTATCCCAGACAGATAAGCACCATTTCACATCTCTCCTGTCACGTTACCTTTTTCCTGACCCAGAAATGAGGCCACATTGCGTATGAGTGAGTCCAGTTTCTCTCTCTGGGCTGCTGAACACTGAAGCTTTCACACTGCCTAAAGCACTCAAGAATATTTTCCTTCATGGTCTTGTGAGGGCAAAGGACATGGTAATTCTTTCTGAGCTTTGGGTCTTGGCCATTGTCAATGGAGGCAAACTGATGCTCTGCAAGTGCTTTTTGAAATGCTTATTGGTATTATAGTGCTGAAATATTATAATACTGATGGTATGTATTAATGTTCATATTTTCACAAAGGGTATAACTGCCTTTGATTTGAATGCCTTTGGTAATGTTAGTTCATTCCTTTTGATAAAGGTAGTACCAGGAGCCTTTATAGAAGATTCAGCTTTTTGTACCTACCAGGGAGCCTGTATTTAATACATTTTCAATGTTTATAATGGGAGAAAAAAGAAGGGGGGAAAAGTTAAAAGTAAGAAGCGCTAACAAGAAATTATTCCTAATCATATTGCTATTCCTGAGGCATAACATAAGAATTCTGGAAAAATCAAATTGCAGGATGCAAACTTCGGGTGTCAACTTGTCACTATGTTACATTTAAAGTGGTTATTAAAATCATTATGCTATCAACCTGTGAAGTTTGGGCACACCAAATATAGCAACCTGCTTAATTGCTCAGTATTTTGCAGTGAGTGAAAGAAAGGCAGGAAGGGAGGTGGGAATGGAGAGAACGGTGTGTTTTCAAGGTACCCTAAAAGGCCATTTTTCCTGTGGCGTAAATTATGCATTTGTTGTTCAATAAGACTTTAGTCTTTGAATATAAAATATTTTATTAGAAATGCAGCTGCCTGCCTATCTACATAGCTTAGAAATGGTTTTATTGAGATCTTTCAACAATGCAGCACAATGCATATTGACATGACTTGGTAGCTCTAATTGTGTTATTGACACTGCTCTTCTCTTGAGAAATCGGATTAAAATGAACTGATATTGCCAAAACCAGTGTCTAAAATACTTAGGGTCAGGTGTAAAAGTCTAATTTCCCATGTGAGTAAAGCTGGAGAAACTCAGCTGAACTTACTTCAGGTTTATATTTGTATAAGGAGCAACTTGATTCTTGATTATCATACGAGAGACTTGGCTGTGAAAAGGCTGAAATGTGATTCTAGGATAAAACAGTAAATTACAACAGTGCTACAGTAACTACATAAAGCAGGCATTGAAAATGTAAATTTGGGGAGGGGAAGAAAAAGACAAAACCCCCAAATTTTCAGCCAATTAGTTTTGAAGAGCACATTCACTCCAAATTGTGTGTTGTCTCCATAAAAGTGAAGAATGAGGCAAGAAAAGTAATTTCTCCAAATACCATAAAGTGTATTTACTTTATTTCTTTGTATTGTTAGTCTCCATTTCTTTAAAACCGGGATTTTTGTTTTCCTTGTCCTGCACCAGGCATAACATAAGGCTGATGATGCAGAACCTACCAAGGCTCAGTTGGGATGTAGGAACTTCACCACACAGTAACTGATGGCACTGCAAGTTCAGTGAACTTGCACAAGCACTGAATTTTCAAGGTGCCATTCAGATTCAGTTTTGGTTAAGAACTGGAGGTCAGTCAGTCTTTCTTGCTTACGTGTTATGTTTCTAGATTTAAAAAATTGCAGAAAATTTAGCGTCAAACACTGAAATAATTTATTGAGCATATTTCTGCAGTTTGTGGATGTCATCCATCACAAATTCTCCTGTGTATAAAAAAACTGAGGAAAAAAAATATAAACTTGATCTCCTTTTTTTCAAATCTCATTTTATGGAGATTAGAGCATCGAGAAATGTGACTGGAGGTTAGCATTCACTATTTTTTTTTTCCTTCTGACTGGCAATTCTTGCCATGTCATAATATGATTCATTAAGAGAAGTATGTGCTCTTTGGTAAAAGATCTGAGTTAAAGAACATGTGCATCATATCCTCTTCTGAGGATAATTTCTTGAAGAGAATGTAGTTTTCATCTGTTGAAAGTGTCTGCATGTGCTCCCTCCTTCCATCTGGTTGTGGAAGTTGCTGGCAGTGATGCTGTGGCTTCATCCATAGATGTGAAGTGTTTGAAGAATGGAAGCTGATATTGCATTAATTAGCACAGCTATTACCAATGTTGTTAGAGTTACACGTGCACTGGGAAATTCAGGCACACTGTCTGGTAGGGAAGTATGTGGTATCAGCCCTATTGTTTCATGTCTCCCTACTTGCCAGTAGGTTGGTCTGGGAGGAGAATACAATTAGGGATCCTGTAGAGTGTGAAATATCTACTTCCTTCTTTCTGTCCCTTGTGTCTTTTTTTTTTTTTTTTTAATTGAGATACTATTCTTTTCACTAAAGGCATTTATTTTTCCTGTAAGACTTTCTAGTATAGTTGTAATTACTAGTTGTACATTTCCTACAAGGAAATTTGATGTGCTAACACACTTTCCTTTTTGTGTAGAGGAATTTTGCCCTCCTATGAATTTATTATTTAATTTTGGGTTGTCTCTATTTAGAACTAGTTCGCACATATGTATAGAAGTTATTAATATTCCCACTCATCCAAAAAAATTATTCTGGATACTCTCCCTAGTATGATATGCCACCATAATTAATTCAAGCACATGTTCAGAAAACTCATGTTCTTATTTGAAGCTAATAAGATATTTGTAACATAAACATAAACCTTTTCCCCTGGAAATTCTGTGGTTTGTTGGCATCTCACTCTTGAAGGCAAACTGTCCTTTTCTATGTGTTTGTACAGTCCTGATCCCAATGGATGGACCTTACTGGCATTCCATTATTATATCAATAAAGATGTAAAATATTGTCATTAAGGAAGTGACTGAAGTAGCAGACTTTTCTTATAAAATCTCAGACGAAGTCAGCCCACAATGAATTTTAGCATTTGCCATATGACATCCTTTTAAGAAAGCTGATTTGCAGCTTCTGTGAGTAGCTGCCAGAGATAAAACTTTCCCTTTATCTCTCAGCTGATATGAAGCTCCATTCTATTACAAAAATTATGTGAAGATTATAATTATACAGAAACAAATAACTGAAAAAAAATGCCCATCTTCTTTGGAAGGAAGGAAAAAGAAATTCCAGTTTTTGAGAAACTGGTCTAGTGGAAGAGGTGTCTGTGCCAACGGCAGGGGGTTGTAATGAGCTGATCTTTAAGGTCCCTTCCAACCCAAACCATTTTCTCATTCTAAATGGTGCCATGCTTATGTTGTTTTCATTAGTTTCAAGCTTCATTTATATTAGGTGTTCAGATTGTACCTAGAAAATCACATAAGCTGTTAAAGCCAGGGTGGTTACCTTTTTGTTTCTGTGAAAAAAAGGCGGAGTGGAAGGGCATGGCTGAACTGAGGGGGTTGGAAGTTGCTTGGGAAACAATAGGCAGCGCTGCAGTGGCAGTAAAAGACAGGGCTTTTTTGGTATGGCATGTTTAGTTATATGAATTTGTAAATTTATTGAGAAAAAGTTCAACTTCGCTTTCAAGTCAATGGTTCAGAGAAGAGTGGCTGGTGTGTTGGTGGGTGGGTGCCTGAGGGCTCTCTGTCTCTGGGTTCCTCAGTGCCTTTTGAAGGCTCTTTAGTAGGAATCTGATTATATGTTGAGGCCTGTTGACTTGCAGTGCCATTCTGATTCTCAACCAGATGTAATTGAATGTAGCATCTCCTGCACTATTCTTTGCCTTTACTCCTTGTGGTGGTGCTTCTTAGAAGTGTTGGGGAAGGGAGAAAGAAAAGGGACAACAAATAATCCATATCCTTTTGCCAGTTAATTTTATCTTCTCAAGTTTGGCTTTATCAGCTATAATTTGGTAGTCACGAAGCATCTCAAAACCTGTTTGCTTTGGAGTAATAAATGTTCTTATAGTAAACTATTCCTTTAGATTGAGCTTCCAAGATGCTTGCTCAGCCTCTCCTGAGCTTTGGTTAGAAATACAAATACTAAGAGTCCAAGGTGAGCAGCAGCTTCTGGAGAGCAGGTGTGGCTGTCTGAGGCAAATAGCCCAAGCTGATTATGTGCATCAGTCTCCTCCAATGCACTTGACCCCGACACATTTTGGAGCAGGCAGGTCCTCCTTATTTCATCACTGCCATAGTTAAAGACAGTGGCCTGTTGGATTGTTTCTTGCTGAGGTCAAACATGTCAAATGGAGTGGGACATCAGCACGATCAGATCTAAATTGCTTGCTGCACCAATTTCTAGCTGTATAGCAGTTTAATATCAAATCTCCTGTTTTCCTTGCAGGTGTAAAAGACACATGTGGTGTCCGGGCAGCAGAAGGGAAAAAAAATGGTGAGGAGTTAAGTTTTCAGCCAGTTGATTACTGATCTGAACTTCCAGACCAGGGAGAGCTGCGTAGGTATGGATTGCAAGGCTCTGCCATTTATTGACTGAATTCACTGGTTTAGAATAGAGTTATTTTAACCAGTTTTGTGAAAGAAATGTTGATGCAGTAATACAACCATTCAGTACTTCTATGGAAACACAAAATACCTTTTCAGAAGTATTTCAGAAAAATATCAGCATTTCGAGACAGTCACATCTTTTAAAATAGAGTATTGAGCAGGTTCCATGAGCTCCTGTGGGAGCTCTCCACACAGAAATCTGCTGAACAGTATCAGCTGTTCTTTTGTCTGACTATAGCCTGGTGCTATATTTGTATATAATGTTAAAGCTCCCAAAACTGCAGCTCTTGTCCCAAATATGTAATACCACATTTTTAACCATAAAAGGGGCTGCATATTGAGTCTTAAGGTTGCCTTCGGAAAGTTAAACTCTCATAAGCCTTAGCTTGCTTACTGTTTTTGTGAGCATCGTGTTGCAGGAAAGTATTATTGACCAAAAGGCTGTTTGTGTATTAGGGCTGGGCAGTCTTATAGAAATTAAATGTTTTGTTCCAGATACTTCCTTCATATTTAGACAAAGAAATGAGTAAGAAATTGTACTTGAAAACGGGGATATCATCTCTAGTTCCCTGAGACTGGGCTTTCACATCTTCACTAACTAACTTTAAGGTCTCAACTTTCCCTGAGAGATCTGGTTCTAACAGGTTAGATTATATAATTTAGAAAAAAATTGCTTCCCAACATAAAAGCTATGCAAACTCCTAAACAGAATTTCATACATACAGAGCTGAGAAGAAAATGCAAACATTGTAAGTTTGGTAATTCAGCACATCCTGTTGATGGAGAGTTTAGAGGGATTTTTTTTGCTTTGATGTATTACTGATTTTATCAGTCTCGATCAAATCTGTGAATTATATGCTAAGGAAAGTTTGTATCTGTAGTTCATCAGCACTTTCCTTTCCCTAACTCAGTCTGTTCTCTTCTATTGAGAAGCTTTTCTTTACTATTCAAAATGAACTGAATCTGTGCTCTTCCAAACAATTGGAATAGGAGGCGGCTGAGAGAACAGCCCTTAATTCTCCCCTGTTACCTGGATATAAATGGCAAGGAAAAATCAGCTTCAATGGGCTTTAGAAACATGTGTGAAATGAGGGAAGAAAGATTGCCAGGAGACCTCCTCCATTCAGTTGGTTTGTGTTTCAGAAAAGCTGCCTGAGAGCCCACCCCTGTACAGGCCCTGGGAAGGCAGCTCGTTTTTGGTGCTTTAATTAGTGGAAAGGCAAACGCTGTTTTCCAGGTAGGTTTTGGCAACTGCTCAGCCTTTCATTCACACTTGTTTTCTGTTGCCATTCTCAAAGAGAGCTGCAGCATGCTTGGGGGCTCTTTTAGAACCTTGACAGAAAAAGTAACTGATGTCCCAAGCATGGCAATCCTCCGAGTCTCCTACCCTATTGTAGGAAAAGGCTTTTTCCAACCTGTAACTTAAATAGCTGAATCAAATGGCAGGGATCTGTTGGGAGCCATTGCTTCAGCATGAATACAGGAGGCTTGATTACTGTTATACCAAGTGCCCTTGCATATGTGCAGGTTCAAACCATTTTTCTAGGTACTCTTACAGTTTGTATTTATATATTTTAAATAAGGAAATCTGTTCATCCTGAATATATCACTTATAATCAACTGTTGCTAATAAGTGTAATTCAATATTATAAACCTGAAGTAAGTCCAATCTGAAATGCAGTCTTTAAAATGATGCTAAGCTACATCTGTTGAAATGAAATCTGTGAAATGAAATTGCTTTTCCGTGATGAATGCAGGCATGGATGATTTCTTTTTAAAATAAAGATAAAATTAAAGTTTTTATTTGTATTCACTCTGCTGTTTTCATACTAAAACCCATGAAAAGACCACATAGTAATCAACTGGTGTTGTCAGCTATTGCGTAAGTGTAGCTTTTGCAGTACATCATTAGTTTGATTCAGGTCAGGTGGGCTGAAATGAAACCATCTGAAGCAAGTCTCATTTTGTGTGGCATTTAACAAGTATGAGATGATAACTGCTGTCACTGAAGCATGACTGCTTTTGTAATGAATACTTTCTGCTAGCGGTCAGAGTACGTAGCTCTGTGTGTGTAATGCAACATGCTTTAATCTTAAAATAATTAGTAAATCTGCAATTGAATTTATTGTTCAATGAAGTTGTATTTCACAGAGGTTCTGGCTTCTACAGTCAAATGATCAATGTTTGCTTTTAATTACATAACACTGGAGAGATCCTGTACACCTTTTTCTGTGATGGCGTTGTGCTTCCAGAGAGTTATGTGGATAATCAAATCTGGAGAGCACGGGTTTGAATTGGTTAGTGAAGTTAAGTGCTAGCCCAGCACATCACGTTTTCTCCTCCGTGCTGTTCAATCAAATCCGTGTTATCTGATTTTACAGTGGCTTTAACGTGGCCCTCTTGCATTTAGGGGGGATTGTTTGACTTCTTTGCCTTTCCATTGATCTTGCCCAGGCATGATACTGGTGTCACCTTTCTGCTCATGTAAAGTCAATACCTTTAGCAGTAGATTAAGAGCTACTCCTCTCTGGCTGGAAAAAATAAGTACAACAGCATGGCTTTGCCTTCTGATGCGCCTGTGCCAACAGCAGAGCTGGTGGGATGCTCGATAATGTGTGCGAGGGCTTCAGGAAAGTTGTCAGGTCTCTTCTGATATTAATAAATGCCAACATGTATGCCATGATCCTCTGTTCAAAAATTCTTCCCCCCAAATTCAACCTAGTGTTGAAACACTAAAATGCAAAATTAGAAGTACAAATGTATATCTGCATCTATAGAATCTTGTATATGTGTGTCACTTTTGGAGGAGGAACAAGACTTGAAAGTCTAAAATTTGTCATCATTATATAATCAGAGATTCTTTTTGAAACATTATTTTAATGTTCCAGAGATAGGAAAACAAACCAAAACATAATAATAAATCACAATCAATATTACTGTAATCAAAATAATAAAAAACCTGCAACAGAACCTTCTCAATATAAGAAAATCTTTGAAGTGACGAAGGAAATGCCATGTTTGGTTGGACAGAAGTGTTATTTATGTCTTTTTTCAAGAACACTACTGCTTGTCCTTCTGACGTGGTCAGCTGCCCAAAGACTGAAACAACTAATACTAGTTCCAGGGAGCTCTGAGATTATGCAAGCAGACATTTCAATATTAAGGATTTGCATTTTTACTTGCATACTGTTGAACTGTTTCATCTACTACTTCTCTTTGTGACTCTAATACTTTTAAATGCTATTTAAAAATGCTTTATTTCACAATTATTTGTATGACATAAAGAACACTATTATTAGAATCAGGTAGGCAGAAGAAAAAGTAGTTGTTAATGGAAAAAGTAAAAGCTTCATGCTAGTAAATATCTTACCAATTTATGAGAGAAAATGGTGTAGGAAAGCTTTTTAAAAGCTCAGTGAATTTCTATGAAATTGTTCTATTCTCATTGCCTTTAAAATTAAGTGTGCAAGGTGAACATTAAAAACTGTATGTTCAGTGGCTGAGTTGCCATTTGAAGCAGAAGTCAAACACTTGGGCCCCAGAAAGAGAAAGGAGTGAAAACTTTTGCTTCTTCCTACCATGTTTTCAGGAACTGTTTTTCACAGCAGTAATTTTATATACACCTCCCTTGGCAAGGTATTTCCAAAAAGGAAGCAGTCTCTAAGTAGAGAATGTAAGTGTATATATACCAGCAATATCATCTTTAAAGGTGAGTCTCCTACAGTTAGTACTTGACAATTCCTAAAGGAAGCCAGCCTGGGAAAATACGTAACTCATCCGTGTCCTGCTGCGGCACAGGGCTTTGCCTGCTTTACACCAGGTAGGAATCCCACCTTCATTTCCTGTCAGAAAGGTGTCAGTCACCCAGCAGCCTGCGGGTCACCTGGAGGTAGTTGGTTGGCTGGACCTGGTTTTGGGCAGCATCCCTGGTTGTGGGATGAGGTGCTGGGCTTGCTCTTCCTTTCAGCTGCTGCTGTAGGTTTGTATTTCCATGCAGATAGATGCTGCATTGAGTTGGCCAAAGACAGATTTTCTTTTAGTAAAGAAAAAAAAAAATCAATACTTCAGCGGCTTTCTTGAAAAGATTGAACGGAATTATTTTAAAAATCCAAAGTGATGACCACCAGCACAGCTTCTCTGTTTGCATCACTTGCTCACTTGTGATTACTGAGCTGGAAAGCCCAATTTTAAGGTGACGGGGACACAGTTGTGAAAAAATGTTTGGAAAACCTCACAAATTCAGGATGCAGAAAAAATTATTATAATCAACAGCTGTGTCTCACATTCTCAAGGAAAGACTCCAAATAAAAGCAGGATACTGCTGAGCATTGATTCTTTTCTATGTGTTTTCAGCCTTCTTTTTGAGGACACAAACTGTCATTCACTGCCTGCTAAAATCTGTATTTTTCTACTGTTATTGTTAAGGCATTTTTTAAAAGACAAGATTGCTAACAGCTGCAGCACCTGTTAAATTTTCATATCAACATTAAAGGGATGACTAATTTATTTTAATTTTAACCTGGTTTAGATTAGAATGATGTTTTCTTTGTATTAAAATCCCTTCCTTGAAAAATTAATGTTTTTCTCCTGGTTGCATGTATTGATTATTAGTGCTGGTATTTATTTATAATTAGAAATACAGTAGGCAAGAAAACCATTTTTAAAGCTTGATCTAAAGCTTTCTGGCATTTTTATTTCACTGTCTTTTGATAATCACCCTTATAAGCCTGTAAATAGAGGAACTGTACTTTCTAAAGAGCTGTAAGGAAATCAAATGGGCCCAACTGGTATTAGTCTGGCTTTCAGATTTTGGCTAACCCACCTCAAAAGTGTTGTGGCTGATACAGGAGTGCAGTCAGTCATTTTGTTGTGGCTTTGGACAGTCTCTGTATTAAAATGCAACTTTGATCACAACAGTATCTGCACAAACCCCAGCCAAGAACCAGCTTTGTTCTGATTTTTGATGCTAAAATTACAATTTCTCTTCAGGAAAGTAATTCTTTCTTTTTTTATTTCCCTTTTCCTATATTTTTTTTAATGTTACATAAGAAAGAGTCAAGCAGCCAAATATTAGAAAGATTAGAAAGAAGCAATTTGGCTTAGAAAGAGCTATATAGATCGTGGAGGGTGACAGAAGCTGTCAGTATTGATTTTCTGCCACTTTCCTGTCTGACCTTTTGGATTGCAGCGGGCGCTCTTAAGAGGATTTAGCTTGTAGCAAATTAAAGATATCACAGAACAATTGCTGACTCATATTATGGAAGCTGGCTGAGCTCTGCTGCCGTCAGCGCAGGGCCATGGTCATTACTTGATTTAATGTGCTCTTGTAGATCGAGTTGTTTGAAAAGCTGCTTATGAAAACGAGGTTAATGATGATAAATGTAGTTGCCTTCTACTTTATTTTCACACGCGTGTATGTGTGTATTTAAACATATAACTCTAAACTTCTGCTTGTGAAACTTGACATGCAAAACGATCAAAATAGACACCAAAAACTTGGATAAAACAGTGCTTTAAATATACCTCTATAAAAGCCTCATCTGCATTGTTGAGGATGAAATTGGAACAACATTGCTTGTCTGGAGTAGTTAAAATACTTTAATCTCATTTAGTCTTCATAAAGTATTTTACCATATGATGGAATTCAGTTTGTGGAAATAGTTATTTTTTCATTGGATGCCCAGAATATGTATAATAAATATGGAAAAATAATAAAAGGTGAATTCCTTGTAATTGTTAGCATAATTTTAAGAAGCAACATGTTAGTATGCAGTTTTTTGCTTGATAAACCTCTGCTAGATTAATGTATTTTAAAATGGCGCAGGAATATTGATCTGGAAGAGCTCTCTGTGCACTCTGAGTGTTGGTGGGGGAGCTGCCATGCCCTGTGTGTGTGCATCTTAATGCATATGTACACATGAAATGGCAACCCCATGTCAGCCTAAATTAGCAGAGAAGCAAAGAACTCAAGAGTTTATGTATATTTCAATAATGTAGAATCTAATGGAAAAGAAAAACAGGCTACACTGTGTGGATACTACTCATTAATGTTGTAGGATCCACACTTGAATCTCAAGCCCAGAGGAAGTCAGCCTGTGCTGCAGTTGCTTGGCTGTGCTCTGCTTTGCTGAACAACAAAGTCTTAAGATCCAAAGACCTTTAAGCTTTGGGACTACATACATTTTTGTCCACTCACTGCTACTTACCATCACTTTTTTGAGTAGGCTGTGCTAAGCTCTGTATCCAGACTGTCATGTTGTTTCTTTTATAAATAGCCATGTTGTGTTGATACAAAATTTTGTTGGTTTACTGCTAACTGTAGCTAAGCTGGAGTCCTGTTCACGTGACTCCTGTATCAGCCTTATTGTAGATACTCTTGCTTTGTAACAAAAACTATTATCAGAAATACTAATTTTGCATACGTTCCACTGATGAGTCCTGCTGGGAAGCCTGTTGTGCATCCACCAGTTTCCATGGTGTGGGGCATTTGTCTGCTGTTTGTTTCTTCAAGGCAACTGGAACTCATTTCCACTAAAAAGAGACAACTTTTGGCTGGGTGGGCGTGGCTTAAGGCCCAGAAAGAACTGAATAATGCAAGGATATGAAGTATTTGTGTGCAAGAAATTGTTTTCTGTTACCAAATGCCTTGAGCTCACCACTAATGCTGGCATCTCCTCAGTACACATTTGTGTCTAGCGTGTTGAGCCATTCTTTCTCCCTTCCAGTAATTTTTTCTAGTTCTGTCAGAGGATCCTTGAGGCTTGAGGTCGTGCTGCTGTAACTGCTGAGCAGTTCAGAGCTATTTAGCAACTTCTTTGTGAAGACTGAAAAATAAAGATCTTTGGATCTGTAGTTTTATGAAAACCTAAAAATGCAGGGTTTTTTTCCTACAGAGCACATAACATTAGGAGGGTTTGATTTCAGTTTTGATCATTGCATTTATTTCTCTTTGTCCTTATGCTATTGTTATTGGCTTTGATCTCCCCTGTAAAAAGGTTGGTTGCTTTGGTTGTTCTTGGCCATCTCTCTCAGTTGTTCCATCTCGTGCAACCTCCCTGTTGTTTACTCTGGCGTGGTGGTGATGGAGCTTAACTGGATGTATGAATTGATTCAGATTTTAAGTAAACATTTTTTTTCCCCCTGCAGAAGTATTTTTAATCTAGATCAGCTTGCTGGTTTATTTAGATAAATGTGTGCTCCTGCAAACAAGTGTGCTGGCATTGAGGAGGACTAGCCAGGCACAGAGAAGAGGCCTTGCTGTTGAGGAGGAGGTACCTGTAAAGTACCACTTCAACTTCTGGGGACTCTAAAACTGTCTTTTATACTCTGTTTAAAGTCCCTAAGGCACAAGGAACCTGTAGGCACTTCTCTAATAGAAATGGTCAGTGTGGTACCTGGAATATTTGGAGTTTCAAACCAGACCTGATAGATTTAGCAATGTCCCTGTTTCTGGGAAAAGCCGACACGAGTGGATTAGCTCTGCTCACAAAGGGTTTGTGGTTTAGCATCTCCTTCTCCGATAGCTGGCCTGAGCCCTGCAGTGTGTGACAGATTGGCAGAAACAGTCCCTCAGACTTCACTCAGATCTCAGGCTCTAGTCCAGTCCTGAGCTTTTGTCAGTGTATATTGAAAATATATTTAAAACCCAATTTCGCTTGCTGACAGCATGACAAGATGTCATTCCCTGCACTTTTGCTCAACTTCAGGGACTTCTGACAGTGTTCAGTGCAGAAAAACAAGACAGGAAATGGAAGAGTGTGACTAAGGATGAGTCTAAATGTATCATTTATGCTAAGGTGTGAGCTTAAGTGTGGTATTTTTGAGGAAGCTTTGACTGTTTTGTGGATGCGGCTCATTTTCCCTGCCTCTCTCAGAATGTAGTTAATGATCATGGGCAGTGCAGGATGAGGGAGCTGATGATCACAGGCGCTGCTTCATCTCCGTGCATTCGTCTCGCAGCTAGAGGTGCCGTGCAAGCAGTGCTGCTGCCATCAAAGCCATTCCAAGCACAGCCACAGTCCGGGTGCTTTTTTAGGAGTCTCCTTGGGAATGTCATTGGTGGTAGTGGCCAGTCACTACTAGGTATTTTCCATCAGCTTGTATATGGATACTGGACAGCAGGCGCCTCAGTTTGGCTATCCTCATGGCAGGGCTGGCCATTATTGAATGCTTGCCTGGGTAGTTAGACAGCAAATAGATGAATAAAAATGCTTTCTCATGCCTTTTCTGTTTCTCACACTGTCAACTTCAGAAGTGTTTGCCTAACCATGTATCTTGACACATGGCTGTACCACAGTCCTTCATTTACTCCGAATTTTCTAACACAAAAGTGAAAAGTATCAAGTCAACCAAAATTTTTTATGCTCCCCTGTGGCCAGGAGGTGGAGTGAACTTCTGGCTTTTAGGCATGTATGAAGCTTAGGTGGTATTTTCTCTTAAGCTTCCATTGCCTTTCCCTTTTACTGAAATTATTGACTATCAGCTATCCAGACTTATTGCCTAAAGTCTTCAAAACTGAAGTATTAGCATTCACATAAAGTAGCTATTCTCATGAGTTGCATCTATTCAAATAACTTCTTATACAAGTGAGGGTCACAGCAATGATAAATGCTTCGTTTGCCATTTGTTCCTCACACAAAGAGTAAGACAAATTCATTAGAAGTCATTGGGAAAAGATATTTGCCATGGGTCGTTGGCTACTGTATTTAGCATATAGGCGGCTGCTTCAGCAGCAGCTGCACTTACTCCAATATCCTTTTTTTTTCCCCCAACCTGAGGTCATTCAGATGTTTGCAATATTTTTTATCATGTTTTCAGAGAGAAGGAAGAGCAGGCCCATCTCATCTCAAAAATGTTGTGCCTGGGTTTAAGACTGCTACAAGGTCACTCCTAATTTAGCTAGCATAGATCCGCCAGGGTAAATCAGGACTCCTACAGGGCTCTTCTCATTGTTTGGCAGCTTAAAAAACAATCTAAGAAATGAAAGAACAGGATCTTCAAAATCTCTTTGTGTATTTGCAAAGCACTGTTCTTACAGTCTCATTTCTCTTTGCCTTGGTAGTGTTGCTGCCTTTTCACTTAGACCAAACGTCCTCATCACGCTCAAATACTGATTGTGAATAGGATTTTGAATCAACTCAAGAGTAGAATAAATCTTGAGAAGGATTTTTTTCAAGGACTGTTCTCTATGGCAAATTTAAACTTAATCCCATTTCCCATTAGGGCAAACTTTTTCTCTGGGCTTCTGAGTAAAAAGATTTATTTGCGTTATTTAACGATGCCGAAAGGAGTGATGCTTTTTTATTTCCTTTTTTTTTTTTTTTTTTCCCTTCAGGTGAGGTGTTCTTCTGACTGTGATAACGCTGAGGATTAATTTTAGGAAAATAAATATTTACTGCATCATATTGCATCATAATACAAATCTTAAGCTCATACACATTCATAGTTAGACAACTGAAGGAGCTCAGGAGAGTAATTCCTAGTGGGCTCAAGGTTTGATACTGCGGTTGAGGGGCTTTTTTTAACTAGTTCCAACCCTGTAGCATGTGTTCTGTTTAATGACCAGATGTCTGTGTAGGACATGGTTCTTTCTAGTGGGATAAACCCATAGAGACCATCAGCTACGTGCTAGAGTGGATGGTCCTGGTTTGCAGCTGGAATTGTATCCTGTCCACATCCAGGACATGTTGGGCAGACGCGCAAAGCTGCCCAAGAGTGTTTCAGACCTGGCCCGGATCTGAGGTCTCTGTCTCAGTGGCTGGGCAGGTAAGTGCTCGTGGCACATAACTTCAGAGCACATAACGTAGGGCCAGTCGTGATGGATCCCCGAAGCTATAAAAAGACAGTAAATTTGCATGAAAAGACTTAATGGTCTGGAAAGCCATAGTAAAATGGAGCCACTAAATAAAAAGGTCTGCAAAGAAAAATCACTGAGCCTGCTGTGAGGATTTCCAGGAGCGCTGAGTTCAGTGGGGCACCACATGCTCCTCAGTAGCTCCCAGCTAACATGCTGGCTCTGAAAACATCATTGATTGAATTTAAAATATTACTTGAAACTCGCTCAATACAACAAATGTAATGGTTGCATTTTTGAGACGTCGTTTTATATTTAAATATATCAGATTTTTTAAAGTAGAACAGACTGCAGTTTTAACCCATCACAGAGAAGTTGTGTTCTTCAAGGGAACAAAATGAGACAGAAACATCTTTATTTCAATTCATGTATTATATTAATTTTGTCTTTCTCTAAAAAAAAAATCTTGAAAAAATATAAGCAGAAAAGAGAAAGTACAAGAAAAACTGGTTTGAAAGCTTAGTAAGAAAAAACATCACTACAGAGGATCATGCTAAAAATCTTGCAGAAAAGAAAATTATTACAGTCAAGCATGACAAGCCAAAGCTAGGAAAGCTGAACACAATAATCACCAAGAACTCTCATCCTGAAAATATAAGTATGCAAAATTTCATGTGTAAATTGTACCCTAGATCAATCACATGCTCCAAATTAAATATATTTAATATAAGGTCCAATTTTCTGTTTCCCTGATGCCCTTACCAACTTTACTGGCAATTTTTCCTAGACCAAAAACTAACTTCACCAACTCATTAAAGCTTGAAGAGCTCTAGAGCAACTTTTTAATACAAATTAATAGCAGCCAGTCAATTGGCAGTCACTTAACCTGTAGTAAAATAAATAAACAGCTTGCCTTTACCCTGTCCTTTGCCCTTCCTCAGGTCCTGAAATGCTCATGAAAAACGTGGTCATAACCCTTGGATTGAGGGCTGCCAGGCACAAACACTCACATCTGTTCCAGCACTCAGTTTTTGTGCTCAAGAGGGGCTTTCTGTCCATCTCTAGGGCCGTGAGTTCTGCAGGGTTCAAAGGCACTTCATTTAGTTCAGTGTGTCAGAGGAAGAATCAAATAGAGGAACTTGATTTTCCCAAAGAGTCTAATTATGTTACACTCACCTGTCAATAGAATTACATTAAGTAGCTATGAAAATCTTGAGACATCTACGTGCTTCCTGTAAGGAAATTAAAAGCCAAAATGTTTTAAACCCCAGGATGTTTTAAAATCAAAATTCTGCTCTAATTAAAGTAAGTGACTGGACTATTTAACGTAGAGGAGTAAAGGAGATTAATACCAGGCTACTTCTTCCCTTGCTTATCATTAAGCAGTGATGAACATTCAGTGAAGAAGATATTATCTAGAGCTAAACCATCTTTCCTTTCTACAGCAAAGCCTCCTTCAGCTCCACTCTGTCAAAAGATTAGTGGTAGAGATGTGGTTTGATAAATTTTTCTTCGATATAACTAGACCTGTGTTTTTCCATAAGCACTGATAAAGAGCTCCTTCTTAATACAACCTTCCAAGCAAAGAAGTGCCTGCTCTGCCTGAAAGTAGGTTTTATAAAGCTCTAGAATAAATAAATAATTCTACAGGCCTGTGCCCAACAGTTAGTTTTAATGGCAGAAAAAACCAATCAAGTGATTTTATGAGTCCCAGTTAAAAGTAATTATACAGTATAAGTGCTTTAAGTAAGTAAATGAGACAGACAAATCTGATAACAAATTGCTGCCTTGTCGTAAGCTTCCTTAGCAGTTAATTCAGTCTCACTATTGCAGGACACTGTTGTGCATTGCTTTGCTCTCCACTGAGTCCAGCTTTGGCCCTGTTCTCATCTGTCTCACTCCATTTAGTGCAGGGGGTGTGGGATTCAGCTGTTTGCATTAGTAGGTGTATGGCTAGCAAATGTGGTGTTGCAGAATTAGGATGACTTTAGGAAGCAAACAGCACTAATGGGAATAAATTTTGCTATTTCATTCTAATTTCACTGTGTTATTTATCCTAATGCTAGGGTGTTTACCCAAACACGAAGTACTGTCTGTGTGTTTATTGGGAAGATGAGAAACCAGTTTTATAATAATTTGCACGTCTTCAATAGCATTTTCAAGCATGCATTTTCAGCAGAATACTGATTAGCTCTCTTGTATGTAATAAGTGTTTTGGTTGGAACTGGGTGTCTGCAGGTAATCTTGAAGAGAAAATAAAGGTAGTGTGGGGTTTTTTCAGCCTCCAGTGTTCAATTAATACAGGGTACCACTCCTTCCTTGGGCTCATCCCCATCCAGGGCAGTGAAACAGTCTGGTCACTGCTGGAAACACCTTAGCCCAAAAGGAGAATGACAGAAGGGATCAAGGAAATAGCACGTGGTCTTTGTGGCCTTGTGAGCTGTAGTTTGCTATCACCTCTCACAGCTAATGGGAAACTTTCAGGTAAGGTAATCAAAAAGACCTGACAGTTTTCTTGGTAATTGTTTTCCCAGTCAGTCGTCAGTCTCCTTACTATAAAACTGAAACTCCCTCTGCACTGCTTGGAAATGAATTTGTTAGGATCAATGAGTAATTTGATCCATGTATCTAATCACATTTTTCCTTCGGTCTTCCTCCTTGATAAGGACAGGAACCTTATAAATAATTAGATTTGTTACTAGGCTCTATTAATATTATTAATGTATTCTATTTTTTATTTATTCCTTCAAGTACATCAGTGGATGATGTATAGACTGCTTACATGAGGAAAAAAAAGTGCTATGCAAAGATATTAAAAAAATTCTATATACCAAGTAAAACCAAGATTGATAGCGGAGGAGATGTTAGTAAGTTGTACATTTTATTTCACAAAATCTGCCTCTTTGTGCTGTTTTTATAATACCAAGTAAATATACCAGAAATTAAGGAATCCATTGTTAATGTGCCCACAGATGTCACGGTTAAATGACTATAGGGAACTGTGCTCTTAAGTTGTGGCTGGGTTTTTTTGGGGTTTGTTTTTTTTTTTTTTTTGGTTGTTTTTTTTGTTTTTTTTTGTTTTTTTGGTAACAACATATTTTCAGGCTGGTTTTTTCATGTAAATATAGCTAATGCAGAGTTTTGCCAAATCAAGAGTACTGGTTTGATTTTTTTGGAAATGTTTAAAATACAATTTTGCTTTTTTGTTTTAGTTATTGCGACAGGAAAAAATGCTTTAAATATTTTTTGTGAAACAAGGTTACACTGGAACATCTGTCAGGTCTAATGGGCTCTAATCCAGAGGACCAGACCAGAGCAGCCTAATCCTCTCTGGGATGACTATACCAGTAAAATATCCTGAAGAAGGGGTTTATTTCTGAAATACATTTTGCTTTGCAGTGACTGCAGGCCTGACCCTTTTAAGTCTACAGTAAATGCAGAATAGCTTACTGCAATAAGAGGAGCTCACATTTATTGCAAAGTAAGAATATTCACACTGGTACTCACCATGGAATAGATAATGTATTATAATTTCACATTCTTCCTTCTTTTTTTGTCTAGCTGACCTTTCTGCAGATAGTAGAAGTATGAGCCTGAAGTGCACTCCATAAAAATATCCCCTAGGCTGAGGCATCCAGTGAGCTCTCCAAAGTTATCTGTGTAAAGAGTTCAGCACTCCTGTAGTTTTCCTTCTTTCTCTCTCTCTCCCGTAATGGGAGCACAAAGTCCAGTCTGGTTTGTGACAGCCCCTCTGTGAATAAAGCCTGCTCTTAATCCAATTTATCAGATGTTTGCAGTAGCATTTGCACGGGCTTAAGGCTTTGGAGGATGGAGAAGATGGATTTAGAGAAATAAAGCCAGCTGATAGATGGGATCACTTATTAGAGATCTTTCATATAAATTATGAAAAATAGCTACAGTGAATTATAGCTGTAGGCTTTCAGATAATAAGCCTTTCAGGAAAAAAATAATGAAACTAAGTGACACTCAGTTCTGAGTTTCATTACCAGGCTGAATCATAATTCAAAGTTCTTTTAAAACTTCCAGGATGGTTTGCAAATCTTGATGAAAATGAAACTAAGCTTGATCATATTTAACCAGTTTAAGTGAGTTTTTTGGCTGCTACTTTACTCCAGGGATATTCCTCTCCAGTAAGTTTCCAGGTTATTTCTGACTGCAATCCATTGCCTGCTGCTCTCAAGGTCCAGGGACTGTAATATTTTACTGTCAGTTTTTGGGCAGTTATCCCTCATCAAAATGGACAGGGCTAGGGAAAGCTTCTTCTGCCAAGGCAGCACTCCCTGCAAAATCAATAGTAACAGCCTAGCAGGCAGAGAACCAGCAACCTCCGTTCTCCTGTTTCCAGTCCCTGTTCATCCTTGAAATCAGACTTTCCTCACTCCCAGTGCCAACCAGCAGCAGGAACAGTCGACTCAGTCTCAACCCAGCCCAAGGGATCCCACGGCCACAGAGAATCTCCTGGGCACTCCATTAAGGGTGTTCTGAAGGGGTTTTTTTCTGTCTGTGCATGTGAAGTACAATAAGCTGAAGTCTTGAGGTTTGTCTTGTGCCTCTGCTGACCCTGGAGAAATGGGAAATTTTTAAAGCTGAATGAAGTTTAGTAGCGGGATAAAAACATCTGCCAGCAGAATATTACACAGCAGCAAAGGATGTGGGTGATAAAGGAATCATATGAAAGTGTTGGTTTAGTGCTGTATCATGATTTTAAAACAAAATTCAAAAAGGGAGAGGGTAGAAAACAGAGACTATGAATAGACTCGTGGATGGCACTGCGGTGTAGCTTGTTCTCAGATCTTCTTTTGGAGACTATGGAAGGAATAAGCAGAGATGATGAGTGGCCTTGGTGTAAGGAATACTTGAACAAACCAGAACTATGTCATTCAGAGAGCAATACCTGAGAGAGGGTGTGATAGGGGCACACAGACTTGTCAATGACCCAGTCCAAGAGAATAAAAGGTAAGTGTTTACAACCTTTTCCAAATATGCAACAACTGAACCCAGCAGAATGCAGGTGCAAAGCAAAGGGAATGGGGCTTAGTTAAGAGTTTCTTTCCTTACTTGTACAGATCAAAATCTTGCCCAGGTTTAAAAGGCTGAACTGTACCAATACAGCCATTCATATGTTCCCAAGGTCAAATACTTCTGGTGCTTGTCATTTAAAAGTCCCTTCTCCATGCATGATTGAGCTCATTTATTCCATTCCATCCCATCTACTTGCATTTAATTTAGATGTGTTGCCATTCTTTACTTACCTTTGAAACTTTGATGTACTATTGTAATGTAAATTTAACCCTGTCCCCCAAAAAAACCCAGCTGAAGGAATTTAGTGATAGAAACCCCAAGATCCTGAAGAGATTTTATTGCTTTGCAGTAAAGTTTTTCGTGGGGTTCCAGTGCCCCTGCCTCATTAATATGCATTAGCATGCCAAATGTAATTGCATTCAGGTTAGGTTTTGCTATGAAAAAAGTATATTGTTTCAAAAATGGTGCTTTATGTCAAGGACATCACCAGTGAAGTTACAGAACTTTATTCGAGGTATTACACATTAGTAAGTCTTGCAAAAGTTTGCTTGAGGGTTAATCAACAGCATGGTGTAAGATCTTTATGAAAAATTATTATTCAATTCACTGTTCTTGTCTTAGGAACCATCATATTGACTCTCATCAGATATATATATATGCGTGTATATACAAATGTGTGTGTGTGATGTTTTGTAGTATTTCAGAGTTCTGATCCCCCAAATTCAGATTTTTCTTTTTCGTGTTTTAATAAAGCCAAGTTAGGTGTCATCCCTTTATAGACTACAAGAATTACTTTTAAAGTGTTCCAAGGGAGTGTATCTCCTTAGGGTCTGCATGCTATTTCCACTGCTTTCCATACACTGCATCCTGGTAATACTTGAAGTGGTTTAAAACCTGTAGTTTTTACTAGTTGATACCAAGAGCTAAGTGCAGAGTTCCTAGGCGAAATTTCCACAGTGCATAAATGTATTTCCAAGTGTAAAGTACTGTTATTTCTTGAAATAAAATGCTAACTCACTTTGGGTTTAAATGGAACAGATTTTATGAAACATCATTGTAGGAAAGTGTTAGGAATGTGTGAATTTGTCATGTGTCAGTGAATATTCAAAACACCACTCTGAAGTGACTTGTGTAATTCTATTAATGGACAGAATTTTGGTGAGGGAGTACTTCAGTTTGGGTATGAATCAACAGTGTTTGCTAGCAGTCCAATTATGCTGAATTATAGTAAAGTACTACTTTAAATAATAAGTACTTTCTGGATATAATTTTAATTTTATGACTACTGTTTCTCTCTCTTTTGAATAAACAGCATTGTTATGAAAATATTCTAATCTGATAAACATAAATTTTCCATTTTAAAGTCCCCAGAATATATTGGAAGTATATGAGTCGTCAGCTGTGAAAACTGCAAGCAAATACAGACTTTCCCCCCAAATTAACTCAGTTTTGGATGTTCTGATTACAATAGTGTCTTTTATCTTAATCTACCTTAACCAAAGAACTCACAGTGAAGAAACTTTGAGAAACAGATCTGAGGGGTTTATTTTGTTAAACGATATTTGACATGTTTGGGATTTCGTCCCGAGGTTCTATCCTGGACAGATTTGTCAAAAGCAGGAACCATTGCACTGAGGTTATAACTGTTCAGCGTTTAGCTGCTATTACACTGATCTGACGTGACAGACCATTTCCATGCTGTTTCACAACAGGCCATGTTACCATCAATGTATTTAGGGAATTAATAAACCTTGTATGTAATTTTCTCATAAATGATAAGCAGAGTTGGATGTGATGCTTTGGCTAATGTATAGTAAACAGAGATGTGTCCTAATATGGGATGACAAACACAAAGTGATGAAGTTAGTAATTACATCTCAGCTATGAAAGTGTTCCTTGTGTTTCATGTGTACAGGCATTCAAGAAAGACCTAGTAGTTTCTTTAATTTTCTTTTTTTTTTAATAAGCAAACTTTCTTGTAAAAGCCTTATAACTAAATTATTGCCGTTTGTATCTTCATGCTTATTGTGCTTGGGTATAGTACTGAGGAGTGAGGCTTGGATCAAAATTAACTCAAAAATAGCTCTCAGCATGCTAAATATTTGTATTTAAATAGAGCCCAGGGAAATCCTTCTAGCCTCTGACAGAGCCCTGAAGAAGAGCTGGCAACTGTACAGCAAACTGAAGTGTGCAAATCTTCAGCCTCACAGCAGACGCAGCAAATATGTGCAGTGTAACACAGCAAATATGGGAAGGCTTTTAGTTACAGAGGTGTGTAAATGTTTACAAATATGATTAACTGCAGAGCACAAAATCCATTTGCAGCATCAAAGGCAAAACTAAAATTACTTTTTCCCACCCCCCTCCAGGATTATGCTGAAAAGAAAAACACGATAGCAAAAGCTCTGGAAGACCTTAAAGCCAACTTCTACTGTGAACTCTGTGACAAGCAGTACTATAAACACCAGGAGTTTGACAATCACATTAACTCTTATGATCATGCTCACAAACAGGTAAGAGAAATCTGCTCACTACTTCAACTATTCAGACAGAATAATGAAATAAGATGTCCTTCAGATGGGCTTGGAAGTCACAGTTGAGTTGTCCTCAATTTCAGATTCTGGAAAGCAAAATACACTGTTTTCTTGGAAACAAATCTTATCGTGGAGATTTTACAGTCAAAAATTCTGATGTGGAAAGAAAGAGAAATTTGAACAGTTTAATTGTGAAGAACGGGGCATGATGAATAATAATTATTAATATGATTAAAATTGTAAATGTATAATTTCCTTCTTACCAGTTTAATTTTTAACATAAATGCTGTGATATACCTCAGACGTGACTTACTGGGAAACATTTGTTGCAACAGATGTGCATAAGAAACTTGATGTGCTCTTTGGTAAACTTTCTTTTAGTGCAGATGCAATTCTGAAACAGCCTATGACTACTTAAATTAGTGCAGGTACAGTTCTGAAATGAGCTTTGATTTTATTTAAATGCATTGTATATTTAAAAAAAAGTGTTTTAATGAAAGGTTTCAATGCGTTAGCTTTAAAGCATCGGTATTTATGTTTTTATCACCACATTGTATCACTTCACCTCCAAGTTGTGTGTCTTACTTTGGTGAGATAAAAGCAGTGCTTCCACAGAATGAGAGGCAATGCGTCCCAGGGCAACATCCTAATCTTCAGAGGGGTTACATCTGTATAATTCAGAGGGAAAGCTAGTGCATCTTGACTCCCCTGAAGAGATACATAATGATAGTGTAAAGATGTGTAATAACTGTACAGAAAATTCCTACTTAGGCCACTTAGCTGGTAGTTATTCTGTACCTTTTTTTTTTTTAATCTGATGAAATCATATGGTTGTGTATCTGGATTGATTCCTTTTCATTCTAATTGAATCTCCCTTTTTCCTGTTATTCTGCTCAGAGTGAACATAGATAAGCCACTACATCTTTAATATCTATAGAATAATGATTTGCTTTTCTTTTCTTTAGCACTAGTCCCTGAAACACTCTCTCTCTCTCTCGCTGGTATTTTTATTTAGCACATAATTTACACTGTCAATGTGAGTGTTAGATTTAGTTTGGAGAACTGTGAAGATGTGGACCTCGGCAGCAACAGCAATCTGTGAGAAGCTGGAGGGAAAGATACATATATTAGATAAGAAATTAGCAGGTAGCTTCATTGCATCCTGTAGCTGCTTATTATGAGTTTTAGTTAAAGTACAGCTGGAACTGATTCTTCAGATGTTATGTTCACACAGCAGCACATCACTGATGGATGGCAGGAGAAAAGAAGTGATGGGCAGAGTCTTCCCCACTTGACCTCACTTAGGATTTATATTTATTAATTTTTTAGTGCTATGAAGCACTTTAAAATAATGAGAACCTGAAGGCTGCAGTTCTTGTTCCTCTATTCAGCATTGATGAAAAATTGATTTGGAAGCTGAGGTCAGGTGTGAGACTGAACAGGAACTTTTTTCCAGTGTTTCACATGGTAATTCTTGTTTTCTCATGGCTTTGGACAGGAGAGGGTGGGCACTGCACCAGCCTCTGACGGAGCGTGGCAGATCCTGACTCTTCATCTTTTCTGCAGGGGGCCTGCGTGCTTCTGTTTGCATGTGCCTCTGTGGATGTGTTTGGTGAAACACAGGAAGCCATCCTCTTCCTCTGTTGGACCTTCACTAGTCTAATTTCCCTGCTAGGAAATCAGAAAAAAAATTACAGTTTTCAAGTAGAAAAAAATGTATGGATGCTTGTTTGGCCAAAGTAAAAATTTTCACTGCTATTACTGGCAAGTAAAACTATTGATTCCTGAGATAAAATGTTGATTTTAATTCTCCTGTAATATTTTTTGTTGTGACTTCTATTGGTGTTATGAAGAAAAACCATTCCTCTTCCCATATTTGGGTGTAAAATGTGGCAGGCAGCGCATGCTGCAGCACAGGCTCACTCTGATTTGCTCTGTTTTCAAGAACTTCATACCAAATGCTTTTTTTTGGGTAGTTTTAATAAGCTTGCTGGAGACATATGCAGGTGCTACTGTTGAATGCTCTGATTTTGTCCTGAGACTTCCTACCTCAATGGCAGAAGTTTTCCAGCAGTTCAGTAGAGGTGAGAGGAACTAGTAATCTGTCTTTGGATTTTGCTTCATTTTTTTTTCTTTTTTTTTTTTTCCTTCTATCACACCTTTCTACAGTAACGGACAGGTAAGGGGAAGTACTTAGAAGAAGTACAAAGAGTTTCCCACTACCCAAGGACAGTTGTAAGTGTGTGCAGCCAGTTTGGTTTCAGTGATCCCAGCACCTGAGAGCAGTTTCTGTATGATCAAATGGATGAAAGCTCTGCCTAAACCTGAGTTCATCCCGGCTTTTCTGAAAAGCCATATTTAATCCTAATTGTGCAGTCTGTTATCACACCATCTAAGCCATGGGAGGGTTTGGAAGAGAAAATGTTCCTAACAGCTCCTGTACCTCAATTCTATTGTAGAAGATTTTCTTTCCATCTTTTCAAATGTTGCTAGCACAGAAATTTTACAGGATTTAAACCAGAAGATTTATTATGTGGGTTTCCTCCATTGGCTGGGAGGCCCTGTGCTGTCAGGTGTTGGTTGTGTTTTGATTTGTTGTGTCTTAACAGCTTCTAAACATCCACTTTGAGACAGTATGAGCACCTTCCGAGCGGTCCAGAGAGAATGCACCAGAACTAGAGTAAACCCAGTTTTGTTTCGTAGGACCTGAAGGAATTCAGTGTCTCAAGAGCCCCACTGCCTCTGTTGGTGTTTTCCTGTTCTTAGCTTTCACAATATTGTTTAGACAGCATATCTGTAGCCTTTATGAAATACTCCAGGAAAAGCAACTTGCAAGCATTCAGTGGTAACAGAGAAGAATGAACTCTCTGCTTTGTTTTGAAAGCTTAGACAAAGAAAAAAGAACTCAAAATAAAATGCTGGTGTCTTTAAAAGCAGCAATGTTCTGAGCTCAGTACAGAGAGATGAGTAACTAAGGCAGAACTGCTATTATTTACCACAGTAATGAGAGAATTGCTATTTGATAATGATGGTCTAAACCCAGAGAATGCGGGGTTTGAGACCCATGCCAGGGCCTTAAAAGCATCTGTATGACTCTATGCAGCATTTCCTCCACTTCTGGAAGGAGCTCTGTGAAGTGCTGAAAAACCCTGCCTGAGCTTCTCGAGATGCTGTGGGTTTGATAAATGTGGCTGAGCATTAAGTCTGAGGCTCCGAGTGACCTTTGTGTCATAGCTGCTTGGGCTTGGTGAGTTGTGCTGTCCTGGTGAAGAAATCTGGACCACACAGCGCGGTCCCCTGCACCAGTCATTCCTTCAGAGAGTTTTGTCACTACAGGGACAAAGAGGGGGTTTGAAAGTCTTCATCCCAGAACTTCTGATTAATCACCTAATACCACAGCAGCACACTCGAGCTTGGTGTTCTTTCCCTCCCAGGAGGACTCTTCCAAATACCAAACAACAACAATAACAGCAAAAGCTGGGATGAAAAATAAATAGCCCTAATGTATTTTCATCTACACATGAAAATACAATCAATTAAGTGAATTATAAGCAGGAATTTTTCCCCACAGAATCTGAGGTAATTTCTCAAAATGTTTCTCTCTGGATGAAAATTATCTCTGTGCTCTACAAATGTGTTTAAAATTGTACACAGGGAATAATGCACAAATAATGCAGGAAGACTAAATTAGTAGTTGTCCCCTTTCCCTATTCCAGACACGGATTTCTCCTGTCTACATTTTTCTCCTGTCCTTACATGTTTTTCTTTGCACATTTTTTTGACATCAGTGCCAAATAAGCTGGAGACATTCTTTATTAGCATTAGAGAATACCAATCTCTAGTCAGTCAAAAGTCCAAACTTAAGTAATTTTCATGTGTTTGAATAAATATTTCATGGAATATGGGTGGAGATCAAGAAATTTGGAGGTGGAAAGGTGTGATTAGACATAACAGTTATATAACTGCCATCCTTTTACTAAATCTGTACCTCCTATGAGTTACAAGATATGTAAGTTATAAATTAAGAGCAATATAGCACATTTGGGATGCCAGTATTCCCAGCAAAGATAATTGGATGTTAGCAGTTGTTTGAGCCTGCAATTTAAAAACAAAGCAACGAATCCTTGTAGTCATCATTACAACTCTTGTTAAGAGCCCTCATTGCAGAGTTATTCCCTCTGAAAAAGAAAAACCTCATCTCTTCTGCTTGGTTGGCACCTGCAGAGGGTGCAACTGCAGTGCCTCTGCAGCTTCTGGAACAGCCCAAGAGTTTGGATCTGTTAACAGGCAAATGACACAAGTACTGGGAGAGTTATAAAGTGAAAGAAATGAACTCTTTATCGGGACCCAGCAGTATTTTTTGCTGTATTTTTTCAGACGTGCTTTCTGCAGGTTGAGTTCCCCTGGAGCTATGGGAATCAGACTGAGCCAGAGGCAACATGTTGTATGCAATCTTTGAAATGTAGAAATAATGATTCTCAAAAAAACTCTGTTGTCTTCTAAAGCAGTATGTCCAGAGCTTTGGTGTAGTACAGGATAAAAACTGAAGAGTTTCAAGAATTTTCTGAAGATTTGCTTCATGAACAACAACAACAACAACAAAGTGATGCATTGTGTGTCAGATTTCGGGCATGTTCACTAATAAGAGATTTCATAAAATAACTCTGCTGCTCTTGGATCAGGAAAGTGCCTGGATGGAGCCAAGCCCACAGTGCCTTGCATGACTGAGGGGTGGCTGCGTTTCTGCAGGGACAGTGAGGAAGGGCAGCAGGATGCAGGTGCAATGCCAGCTGCTCCAGCCTCCTGGGGAGAGTGTGGCCCCAGCACGTGCCGTTGGATGGAGCTTCTGGGACACAGGGATGCACTTCCAGTGCCATTTTTTTTCATTCCTTGCAAGTGAAAATAATTATACATTTCAGTATTTCTCTTCTTTATATTTTTCTTTTCTTTAGGCTAAGTGACTTATTATTTTTAATATAAGTCAGGATTCTTGCAGCTGAATTTTCTGGAATGAAGAAGTTTTATATTCCTTCTCTTACTTTATCATGTTTCTCATGTTAGAGAGCCACATCTCAGTCTGTCCTTGTGGGCATGCAGTCTTAACTACGCAAGCATAGATGAGATTTAAACATTTGTGTTTGAATCGATCTTGTGTAGTCCTTTCATACTGTTATTGCTTTCCCAGAATGTAACTTGGCATGTCTTCCTATATTTCTTTTTTTCCCGGAGGAAAACATACTCATCTTTGTAGCCTTTTTAAATATTAAGGGAACATAAACAAATGTACAGCTGTGCATTCATAGACATATAGGTTTTTGTAATGCACATACAACCATTAAATGAACCCCTCCTCTCCCAAGTACACACTGCTCTATCACTGTATTTCAGGTTGGTTTGGTTTTTTCCGTTAAGATTGCATTATTTAACGATCTTTTGTGGTTGGATTGGTGGTTCTTTGGGGTTTTTGAGTTGGTTTTTTTACTGAAAAGCTTCGTTTTAAGTTTTAAGCATTGTGCAGGCATTAATGCTAATAAGGGTCAGCACCAGGTCTATTAATTATATCTCAGCACTGCTGGGAGCACTGGAGCTGAGCCTTGTGATAGACTTGACGTTTCCTTTTTTAACTCCTTTAAATAATAAAAACAAACAAAAAGCCTTTTGCTGTTACTGTGAACAGAAAGGCAGAAGTGCCAACGTGACAGGAGCCCACTGGGCCGCGAAGGAGGGAGCCAGACTGAGGATCTGACTCCTGTGGGGTACGGGGATGTGCCCAGAGCACGGCCCCAAGGGGACCCTGTTTGGAGAGGGTGGGCTGCCGAGCTGGGAGTCACCCCTGCCACCCCGTGTGGGGGGCTTGGGGTCAGGTTTGGGGTGGACAGAGTGCAGTGCCTGGAGAAAATCAGCAGGAACTGGAAAGCTTCAGGAAAAGAGGAAATGCAGTCCCATTGTGCTGGGGCACAAAGCCACTGGGAAAGTGTTTGGCTGGTCTGTTAGTAACATGTCTGCAGCGGGAGGCTGCCAGTGGGAGTCTTTATTCCACTTTACAGAATGTGTTTTAAAATTAAATAGATAAGTTCTGTTCTTTATGAATATTTCAGTATATTTAGGGAGAAGCTGCACACACTATTTCCTGGAAAAAAAAGAAAAAATTTGTTTTCCTTCCAGTTTTTATTTTACCTATAAAATTTAATCCCAGCAATTGGCTTCTTGATGGGTATCAGTGTAACAGAGTATTTAGGCACTCTTTAGCTCAAAACTTGTACTGACGGGTTAGGTGAGGATATTTTTGAGTAAAGTATTAATCCTGCAAAATCCAATTTTGTTGCCAAAGAGCGTTCTGTTTTCTCATTACCAAAAAAAAGATGTATTGCTATGTCCCTGCCTAAGTAATTACAGCAGAAAAGATACTGTGTGACTTTTTCTGTTTTCATGTTTGGGAAATTCGATCTGTAATAATGTTTGATTAACTAACTGACTTATTTTTTTTCTGAAGAAGTGTTTTTAGAGCAAATACAATTACAGTAGAGGAGTAGATACTCCATCTGTCCCACTAATAGCCTGCAAACAGAATATTAACCCCATGCACTGACACTACTGATTCCATGAGGAGCCTTTTCTTTACTGCAGGAGGAGCCTTGCCCAGCTGCAACCCTTCTTCAGATAAGAAACTTAGTATTTATCCTCAGTTCCTTTTTTTTTGTTTTGTTTTTAATCATCACAGCTTTCTCATTTCTGTCCTTTTCAATATCCAGATCAGCCTGATAACCTGATAAATCACTAACATTAAATTTCCATGGAAAAAAAAAAGACAATATTTTTCAATTACACATTGCTCATTTATTACTATTTTCCAAATCTAGATTGAACAAGTTACTTCAGTGAGGAGAAAAAAAATCACAGCACCAATGCAAAGAGGGAAGGAGAGAGGGAGGGAGGGGAGGGAGAGAGAGAGAGGAATAGGGGACAGGAAGAAATATTGTTTGCTCCATACATCCTGCATACTCCTTTCCCTGGCATGCATTTATACTGCTGTGTGGTTCATCCTTTTATTTAAAACTCTACTTATATATTCCAGTTCAACTTGGTCTTTTTAAATCAGTTAATGAAAATTTCTGCATGCAAGTTAGCAGAACTTGGGACTAATTTTAAATTTTGCTTTACCATATCAGGATCTATCAGGTTTCTTCTGTTTGGCCAACACTATTGCAAAAGAAAATATTTTTTTCTGTTCATCAGTAAGATAAGAATGGACACAATAATTAGGACATGAAGATAGGAAAAAATACAGTTCTTTAGTCTATGATTCCTGAGGCATCAGGTATATTGTAATGCATCTTTTGACATACAGTGTTTTGATGGGGAGAAATGATTAAAAGCTTGTACAAACATGGAGATCAGATGATGGTTTACCTATCACTCACTTTGTTCTACCAGGCAATAGATTAGCTGACCAATTACCTACAAGAAAAATACTGCTTTTTATTTTCCTTTATGCTTTAACTGAGTCAGTCTTCCATAGTTAAACTTCATTGTAGCTGCAAAATTCAAACCAATCAGCAGAATACCTTTTTTGCAGTTTTCAGAAATTCTAGGTGCAGTTCCACTGCTGTCCTGAAAGTAATCAAGCAGACTGTAGATTAACTGTAAGTAAAGAATATTATGAAAAGCATTTTGTTACTTTATGGTTTTGAGTTGTCAGTGATCAAAAAGAAAGTGAAGGAAAAACTAATACATTCCTAGTAGTATATTAAATTCTGACCCTCAAGGTGAATAATTTCTTACAGATGATCTAATTTGCTACAACAATTAAGTGGTGTATGTGAGTGGTTAGTGCTCAATGCCTGACCCTGCAGAAGCCACCTTGTAGTTTCTTATTTGCTACCAAAAAAGAGTTTCAGGATATTTTTTTGCCCTTTGGAAGCTCTGCTAGTGTTCTCCTTTGTGCCCTGCAGTTTGTGCATGCTGGTTTCCATGTGAGAGTTCATTCTTCTTCGGGAAGAACTGAGCAACCTTTTCAGTACAGACCAGAGTCATTCTTAGGGTAATTACGGCAGTCTTTGCTGATCCTTGCAAAATCAACCCTCCATTCAGTTCTAAAAAAAGCTTGTTCTTTTTTTAGTGGTAGCTCTGACCTGTTGATGAAACTTCGCGTTGCAATCAGTGCTGCCTTTTGTGAGGAGATGTGACGAGGCAAACAAACTACAAGGAGTGAGAGTGTTTTTCCCCACAAGCCATGGCCCTGCTCCTCCTGCAGCTGGGGCAGCAGGACAGCGGGACCTCTTGGGGCCAGGGGTGAGCTCCTTGTGGCCCACTGCAGGAAAGGCAGCAATGCCTTGGGCAGGCACGAGCACTGGGGTTTTATTAGGCACAGGACTGCTGCTCTAGAAACAGTAATTACTTTTGTTCTGGATATTTTAATTGCAGCTTACACAGAAATGTCTTCAAGTTCCTAAACCACTCTAGGATTGTTCAGTGGAGGCTAAAATATGAACTCAGGTTTTTCTTCTCTTTTTCCTCACGCAGTTAGTGCCGTCTTTGCTGCAGAGCCTTTGCTGGTTGGCTCGTTTCAGTTTGGATTTTTAATTAGTGCTACAACTGCAGCTCTACAGGAAGGCTCTGAGTGGCTTCTGAGTTTAAGCTTTCCCCACCCTCACACTGCAAAGGAATGAAATAAGAAAGGCCTAGATAAGGTGAGCGTTTGAAGGGACAGATGAGGTGGGCAGGAATGCGTCTGTTTTGCCCTCTGTTATCAGACCAGCAGTAGCCCTGGTTTGAGAACATTTCAAGAGTCAGTGAAAAGGGAAAGTTAGAAATGTACCCCTCCCTTGTCCTGTTTGTGTTTTGGATTGGCCGAGGCTTTTCCTTCATCTCAAGGATACCATACCCTTACTCCAGTCATTCCTCCTGGTTCTCTCTGTGTTTTCACCCAGTCTTGTTCTTGACAAACATCCTCGTGACAAATCTGAATGATTATGTAAAGGACTTCTCAGTTTCTTCCAAAGTCTCCATGTGTGGCAGAAGAGTAGTAGTTCAGCATCACACAATCGAAAGTGTGGATGTCTTTTGTTTGAATGATTTTTTAAAATATATTTTTTTAAGGCATTCAGTCTCAGAAGACCATATAAATACAAGCACTGTACATGACTGCCTTCCTTCTGCAGAAATCCTTCTCTTTCCAACAGCATGTTGTATCTTTTATTAAATTAGAACTGGCAAGAGACCCATGGTATACTGTAGTATAAATTATAAATTATATTAATTCAAGTTCATTCATGATTAATGTAACTACTTTTAAATTCAACAAAATTGAAAAAAATTACTTAATAAAAAAACCCCAAACTTTTTTAATGCTGATGTTTAAAATTTTATTTTAAACTACTTTTTAAAAAAAATTTTTTTATAGCTGTTAAGTGCTTGCTTGCACTGGCATCTGTATGCCACATCTGGTACAGGATCTCATTGTGTTACATGATTTATAACTACAGAGAGACATATCTGCTTCTTACAAATTGCTTGTAATGAGAGCTGGAAACAAATCAAGAGACTGCCAGCAATGGGATGGCAAAGAAGGGTTACAGCAGTACTGGAGGTTAGGGATCATTATTGCAGGCTTTCTTAACACTCACAAAGGGGACAAATCAGAAAAAAGTAAAATAAGTGAATGAAGCATTAAAATGGGGCTTATCAAAGTCACCCGTAGCTGTTTTCACTGTCTTTGCTAAGCAAGCCTTAAGCTATCAGGAATGGTTCTCTTTTTTCTGTTTTGTGAGGCAGAGCCTGCTGCCACCTCTCCTTCTCTCTCATCTCTCTTTACAGTCCCTCTTCTCAGCCCCAGCAGGAGACTTTTCTTCTATGCCATTTCAAGACTCATTTCTTGCTTAATGAATCCTTCTTTTTCCCTTTGTTTGGATGAGAGTACAACACATGTTGCTGATGCGGTTTACTTCATTTTCTTCCCTCCTTTCTGCCCACAGTTTTGCATTTCTAAGGAATACCCAATCAGTACACTTTTCTTTGCATTGGCCTAGTGTATAGGGTTGGTTAAAAATTATGGATTGTATATTGAGAAATACATTAAAAACATCATCTAAGATAAATTTTATAGTCTAGCTGTGAGCTTTATGTGCTGAGTAAGAACACGTTTGAGTCTGGCCTGTGTCACATCTGCTTTGCCTGCAAGGCTGGCACCTCTTCACTGAGCACTTGGTGTTTGCAAGGCACAGTGGGAGCTCTAGTCTGAGTTACTCCTTTGTGACCAACACCTTCAAGTGGCCAGACCCCAGATAACTGAGTTCAGCTGGGATTTCAAAGAGAAAAAAAAAAAAAAAGGTTTCTGAGGGGCAGGTGAAATCACTGGGGGATTTACAGCTAAAAGAAGTACTCTACAGAGAATATTTACAAGGAGATTTTTTTGTGCTCAGATGCTTAGAAGTAGGTCAGGCCAGAAGCAGATGTCCATCCATCTCATACCAAAATTCCTGCAAGACATATGTTATACCTGAGGCTATTTTAGGATCCTTTTTTTTGTCCTAAACGTTTTAAAAAAAAATTAAAAAAAAAAAAAAAGCAGAGTGAGGAGGAGTGAATGTCCAAGCAAAGCTTTCATTACAGCTGAGTAATAAGATTTGTAATGGTGGGAGCTGGGCAGCCTTAAAATGGCTTAAAATTATGACGTGGGGGTTTATTTTACTTAAATAATGCTAGATAATGTCTTAAATGAGAGCTATATATGAGTCTTTTCCACATGACTCTGCGGGTGGCAGATTTTCTTCCCAAGTGCTGTTCGGGTGTCTTGCGTTGGCTCCGCACACCTGCCTGGCTGTGAACAAAGGGAAGCCAGAGTAGCTAATGACTCATCTCTCTGCCTCCATTAACAGGAAGATCAACAAGGCAAAAATAGTGTTGTATCGTTTTCCTTAAGCAATAGAGAAAAGACAAGACTCTGCTGGGTCTGGAAGCTTCTCATTGCCTCAGCATAAGACAAGTGTAAAAATCCATGTTTATGTCCCAGTTGGAGAACAGCTTCTCACTGGCTGCTCATTGAGTGCTGGGGATCCCCTGCTTCACAGGAGCTTTTGTGCCTTCCCAGATGGGTATACACAGAGAGGATGGGCTCCTTTGCAAATCCCTCCAGCTGCCATCTGACCTGAAGATACTTGAACTGTTATTTATTGTTACAAAAGCAACTGAGAATAACAAGGTTCCAGCAATGTCCCTCTTTTCTTGGTCCACTGCAGAGGGTGAGCAATTCTGCAGGTGAAGCAAACCCAGTTCTTGTTCTGATTTTTTAATTTTTTTTTTTTTTTTTTTTTAGTTTTTTAAGTGGAAGTAAAGAAAAGCAGAAGCAATTTCCGAGCTCAGTTGACTCTTGGGGTGAGCCTCACACAAGCAAGTGAATGGCTGTGTGTGCTGTGCCAGGTGTGGGTTTGATGGGAGTCGGAGCGAGGGGAACAAGGGCAGCCGGTGAGGCCGGGGAGGGAGCAGTGCCCTGCCTGCCCTCGCACTCGTGGAGGGAGAGCTCACCTTCCCCTGGGAAGCAGCTGCAGGCCTGCCACAGCTGCCCTGGGTAGGTGCCTGTCACTCCCTGGGCCAAGATTTTGTGTAGTGGAGGATATAAGGAAGTGGGATGGCGTGCCCTCCTGAGCTCTTCACACTCCCACTCGCACGTGTGCGGTTTGGAAAAATAATAAATAAATAGACCCCACAGAGCTCATAATAAAAATCTTAAAATATTAGTCACTTCTGGGAGCACAGATGATTTCTGTGGAGTAAACTGCCTGGTACACTGCTAAGGAAAATAATTTCTTGCGCATTTGTAACTGCTGTCATTGACAGTAAAATTGCTTGAAATATAAAATAATGGTAGTGTGTTGCCTACCATGACAGGAACTGTAAGAGGTTTTGACCTTTAGTAGGCTTTAATGGGTGCTCCACAGAGGAACCAACACTTCCATTTATTAACTTGTAATTGTCCAAAATAAATCCTGCTTTCTCCCTGTCTAGTAGATTGAAGCCTAGGGTATGTTAATTGTGCTGGCTCTTCTCCAGGCCTGACACCTTGACAGCTCTTGTCAGCTTTTAGAAGTTATTCCCCTATGAAAACTATCCTAGTTATTCTCCCACAATGGCCTTGCCACTCATCTCTTCTGTTTTTTAATTCTGACATCTAAGTTTGCACTTAGCACTGACCCCCTGACAGGAGAGCATTCTCTAATGATGAGCAGTAGGTCAGTGCTCCCTGTTTTGGAGGAATGCAAGAAAAATTAAATCCAGCACTTTGGTTAGCAAGTGTACATCTGGGACTCTTGCTTTACTAAGGCTCAGGTATTTGCTCTTCATTAAAGAAATTAGGTTGTACAGTAAACTGATTTATTAGCCGTACCACTCAGTGCTCTAATCTCATAAAATCTCACACTGTGCAGGACTAGAGCATCTCATAATTTCTAAAAAAAGGCCGCTAATTAACATTTATGTGCTCCAGGACATGGTGAGGCTGAGACTGGCGGCACATTTTCCTTGGAGTTGGCACTGGAGCAATATAATTGTGCTGCTGGAGTTGCTGCCTTAGAGATATAAACCCGAGACCTTGACCATCACGGTAATCGCAGTTCCCAGGCTGCTTTCCGAGGAGCCAGGGTCATAGCTCCAGCTGTACACTGGCCAAAATCCAGGCAGGTATTTAGATTACCTTACGTTAATCCCCTCTGCAGCTTCAGCTGGTGACAGTGGCTTTTTCTCTTCCTGTCCTGGCTGTTTAGTGTAATTGGTGTGCACTGTCAGAGAGCTGCCACTGTCTGAGCCCAGAGCAGTTGTGTTCCATTGATGGTACACTGTACTCCTCAACCCCAGTGCCTGGAAAAGAATAAAACCCTCCACTGTAACGCTGTAGAATTGACTGTTGTTGGAATTACAGGTTTTGGGTAAGGAAAAATACTACTGTCTGTATGTGAGTCCTTGAGCCACCAGAAATCACAGGTTTCTGCATTTGGTTACGTGTCAGCAGATGAACAGCACTAATCAGATCACATTGGAGAGAACACAAGTTAAAGGCAATGCTTTTCCTTCCACTTGCTAAAAGTGCAGTGGCAGAATATTATTTGGGACAGTCTGATGTGTTTTGATGTAGGGTTTTGTTGTTTTCTTCTGATGACTTCTCTAACGTGCTCCAGAATTGAAGTTTTTCTCCCTGTGACCTGGAAAATGGTGAAGTTACAATAATGTGGACATCACACAATAACTGGGAGAGGCCAGTAAACTGTTGCTCTTCAGTACCTTGACTGTGTTAAGATGGTGTAATTAATGGTTTCACTATGTTCAGGATCCTCAAGTGTGAAAGGCAAAACTATGAAAATCAGTAGTAATTAGAGTTTACTTTTCATATTCCCATTGGGCTGAGCCTGCAAAACCAAGCTGCCAACTCTGGCTTCCCAAATTGCCTGGACCAGAAACACCAGTTCTTAGAAAATATGACTGTCACCTCAGGTTCTCCCGTTACCTTTAGGATTAACAGTGACATGAAAGACTCTTCCATCATAAACCCAATTCAGAGGGCCATTACCACAGATCAGAAATAGCTGAGGAGCTGCACAAGAGGGGAAGGATCAACTATTTTAAATGTGAACAGATATAAAAAGTAACAGGACTGAGTTTTTCCTGAATATTACATCCTATTGGCCATTTGGTGCCAGAAGGTAGAGTTATTAGGCTCTTCTGTAATTTGTCACTGGCTGGAGAATTCTTCCAGGGTGGAAGTGGGAGAGGCGCTGGCACTAAGCAGGAATCTGGACACAGACTGCAGATGTGCTGTGCACAAGGCACCAGCTGGTGTCTTGAAGGTCAGCAGGAATTTCAAACAGAATGATTTATTGTTAGTGATACTGCCCCAGGCAGAAGTGAGAGTTTCCAGCATCAAAGTGATGCGTCCCCCTTGTAGGCACATGAGATTTGTTCCACAACATCTGTTAAAAGAAGAAAGCAAGTCACAGATCTGCTAATGCATCTGCTTGTAAGGGTGTGAGGCTGCTACCTGTGACTGGATCAGACTCATGATTGCCTGGTGGAAAGCACTAGCTCTGGTTTCAGGAGCGAGAGCTATTGGGGACTTTCGCTGCTTAAATGTGCATGAGTTTGATGAACAGACTCACCTCATGCTTTTGTCAGGTGCAGCTGAGTGTATGTGTTGTCTCAGGGAAGGCTCTGAATTTCTGGTGGGGAGCCAAAGATACAAATTTAGGTTTTCAGGGAATTTGTTCTCACACTTCACCATCCTTACTGATGGAATGAAAGCTTGAAGATTTAACACTGCAAAATACTGATATTTTAATGCAAGAGGTACTTTAAATTATGCAAAATGACTTAAGCAGCCCTTGTATTTCGTGTGGATATAAAAGATGTTTTTTCTTCACAAAGGAATTTTTCACCCAGTGTGTGATTACCCTTCTTAAATTATAGAGGGGAAACAAAGTGCTGAAACCTTAGTGTAAGATGTAGGTTCAAGGCATAGCTCCATTCAGTTCATGCAGTAAAGTGCTATACATTAATAAGATTTCATGAGAACAACAAACACTATAGAACTTTAACCAGCTTATTAAAACTAAGTAGCTATTACTTTAGTTCCATCTTCAGTGATCTTCTAGCAAGTTATTTCCTTTAATACAGATTTGGGCAGTGGGATCAAGAATGAGGTTTAGTTGTCTGCCAGCAGCTCACATGGGGACCTGCTCCCTCAAAATCTGGGAAGTTCCTGCCTAATGCAGGTGCAGGTTTTGCTGCACAAACCAGGCTCTGGTGCTGCCTTTGCAGAATGGTGAAATGGGAAATGGCCCTGAAAGAAGTCTTGGGTTTGTCTTCCACTTCATCTGAAGAAATATTTTGAGTGATGAAACTGTTCTCCTGCCTTATGCTGGGAGTGATCTATGACTTTGCTGATCTCTGTGCCTGTGTTGAGACAGGACAACATGAAATGGGCCATGGGGATTGCAGCCCATTCTAAGTAGTCTCAAATCAGAAATGAGATGCAATGTCAGTACTGTGCAAGGTTTTTCACGGCAGCTGCTTCCCACTGACTCGATTTTCAGGCAGAGTTTGAAGCACAGGCTGTTATGTTTTGCAACTTGGGCAGTAGAGTAAATCTGAGTGAGGGCCAGAAATGGTGAATGGGTCTCCTGCATTTCTTTGTTTGAAGCCTGTTTGTTCATGCCTTCCTTTAATTACAGACATTCTCAACCCCCCTGTACTGTGCATGCGCGTGCTGAGGTTTTGTTCACTCTGGTAAAGATGGTCAGTCTTGCAGCTTAAATTCTGCTGAATTGTGCTTTTTACTGTAACTGGAAGACATTTTAATGTGTGTTTATTTGTGTTAAAGGTAAGCCTATAAGTTTTGTTCAGGAGCTGTCTAAGCTTTGGAACTCGATGAATTTCCTAAGCCTTTTTGAGTCTCTCTGTGACTGTGTAGTTGCATCCTGCACAAGCGGGCGAGAAACAGTTTTGGGGGATGACATTTTGATGAATGGATTCAGGACTTTCATAAAGGATGAGTCACTTTGATGGCATTGAGAGAGAGAGAATTCCAACAATAAATCCAAAATTTGTGGAGAGAGAAAAGTGCTGCTTTTGTAAACCTTTCCTAAGCATCATCTGTGGCAATTTTGCACAAAAGGGAGAGGATGGGGAAGGGAAGAACAAGTGTCTCCCAGGGTTTTTTTTTTCCTATCCCAGCCCAGAGGCACTGCAGCATTTTGGCAAGAAATCTTGAAGCAGGAATGTGGGAACCTTAAGGCAGAAGTAACAATTTGAGCCCAGCCTACTTTAAGGGATGTTGTGAAGACTGAGAGCAAGTATCTGAAACATCTGTGTTTCCATGGGGGATAACCTGTGGAGAAAACAGCCAAGATTTTTGGTAGGATAGAAGGAAATGTCATGATTTGCCTCTGTATTTCTATAGCTATTCATAGGAAAAGAAATACATAAAGAAATTTTAACCCAAATTTGTAGAAAGGTTTTCCTCTGTTCTTCATAAAAAATGTCCATAAGGCTTTCTAGAAATAAAAAGGTTTATGGAGTTGACAAAAATAACAAGTACTTTGGTGAATCAACCAGGAAAATAGCGTTCTCCTGCAAAATTAAAGACCAACAAAGACACCTGTTTCAATTCAACAGTGTAAATCTTGTGCAAAAGCAGAGAATCTGGTCTGTAAATACTTATTAATTGTGGAGTGCTATAGCAGTGCTTGTGTGGTGCTTGAGGATGGTAAGAGGTTTGTTTGTTCCTAGAATAAGATTCTTTTTTTTCTTTCCTTGTCTTTGTAGGAAGAGCAGGCAAAGGTTCCGTAGCTCTCATCGATGGTTCTTAGTTGCTGAGCACTTTGTTTCTTTGAGTTTGCTGTAGGGAAAGAGAGGGAGGCACTTTTTAAACTTCTATAAACATAGTTACGTTGACCTTGAGATGATAAAGCTTCTGCTCTTACTTTCCACTTTCTGTGGCAATGCTTTATCCAGAAATATCTTCACATGGAATATAGACATTTTAAATCTGTCTTCTGCTGGGATATACAGAAGGTCCACCTAGTTAATTGCCCCTGTTATTTATGTGCCAGATAGATGGCTTTTTATGGGAAATCTTTTCTTCTTTTCATCAAACCTTGAGCTTATGGCAGTTCAGATTTCAGAGTTCAGTGCTGCAGGTAGTGCTCTGTGCTGTCTTCCTTGCGCAAGGCTCACCTGTAAATTGGAACCTGTATCACGAGAGTGGATGTATTTCTGTCCTTGCTGTCATTATTGTGAAGAAAAGGTACAACAGGATAGTGTCAGTTTGCCTTAGGAACTGCTTTCTGCCTTTAAGAATGTGGACTGAGATTTGGGTACATTTCCGTTCAGTAATGAGCTTTACGTTATTAGTTAATTATTGTTTTTCTTAATTTCCTGGTGATTCTTAATCAAGGGCAAATTATCTCCTGATAGGTTCATATCTGACTGAGGTAAAGAAATGTTGCAACGAATTCCTTCTGGGTTCTATTGAAAGAAAAAACTGGACCTGCTGTACCCAACGTCAGCTGTGTTCCTCAAGGCTGGGGTACCCTGCCAAACACCTTCTGCACTTACAGGGGTGAAAGAAACACACCCAGCATGCAAAGCCAGGAATTTGTTCGTTTAGCTTGAACAAAAGTCTGACAGCCTACTGAAAGAATTATTATTAGGCCAGTTATGATCATACAGGCACTTACAGTCCAGATTATCTAATTATAAGAGCTCATTCCTGATAATGATACAGATATAATAAGCTTTCTAGTGTCTGATCCTTTTCTGGTGTTAATGGTCCTCCTGAAGAAGAAAAGTGAGGTGTTGTTAGCAGTATGAGTTCTTCATGTGGGGGAGTATGATGTTGGTATCCTCTTTGCCAGGAAGAAGGTGAAGTTAACATTGATGGTTTCTTCCTCCTCACTCAGGTCTATTTGGGGGCATTTTAATGTATTTACTAGCACAAATAAATGCTCCACTTAGTTGCTCTTTATCCAGCACTTCATGATAATGTACTCAAATTTGATATATATAATGATTTTTACATATGTTGGAGTCTTTTTCACAGAATCCCAGAATGGGTCAGGTTGGAAGGGACCACAGTGGGTCATCTGGTCCAACCTCCCTGCTCAAGCGGGGTCGACCCACCCCACATGGCACTGGTCTGGAATATCTGCAGTGAGGGAGATTCCACAGCCTCTCTGGGCAATCTGCTCAGTGCTTTGTCACTGGACAGGAAAGAATTTCAGGTAGAAACATTTCCTCATGTTCAGGTAGAACTCTCTGTGCAGCAGGTTCTGCCTACTCCTCTTGTCCTGTTGCTGGGCATCACAGAGCAGAGCCTGGTCCATCCTCTCACATATCCCTGCAGACACTGACAGACATGGATGAGGTTCCTCCTCGTCTCCTCTCAGGGCTGAACAGCCCCAGCTCACTCAGCCTTTCCTCAAGAGAGAGGCTTCAGTCCCTTAATCATCTTTGTCACCCTCTGCTGGACCTGCTCCCGGAGCTCCATGTCTCTCTTGTCTGAGAATCCCAGAACTGGACAGAGCACTCCACGTGTGACCTCACCAGGGCTTCATTTTCTTTTTATCCCTGAACTCACTTTTATCCATATTTTAAAGTTGCATTCCTCTAGCAGGCAGTAATGTAGCATTAGTGAGTTGTTTATAGCTCTGGGACCCTGCTGCCATCCCATTCCTTCCACTTTCAAGGCCCCTGCTGTGAACTTGTGCTTGTCCTTTTGGGAGTCTCTGTCACAGTCTGTTACAGTCCTGGTTTCCCACAGCAGCCTCCAAGCTGTGGTTTACTGATAATTAAAGGAACACTTTATTAGCATAGCGTGGTGATACACACATCCCTGCTCTGCAGTTACTATCATTTCACTCTGCAGAAGCAGTGAGGCAGTAGAAGATACACATAAATACAGACTTGCTGGCCCAACATCTTTTTTTCCTTCATGGTAATGTCAGTGGTGTTTTTCCACAGCTACTTTGCAACACACTTGATCTGCATCATTGAAACTGAAAACATATATCAAATCACGGTATTAATTGATCCATGCCTTGCAAGGTGCAGCCTTTATATTTAAGAATTTTTTCTGTAATCTGGTGTTTTTCTCCAAGGACTCTGTGTGTATAGTATTACAGGTTGGCTTAAGGATAACTAAGATTTTGTCTGTGCCACTTTGTTGTGGCCAAGATGTGTCAAAATGTGCAAAGGCTTGTCTCAGTTTTCGTTGGTCAAATTTATGTTCTTTGAGGAAGCTTGTCATGGTCCTGGGATAATGCTGGCAAGGACCAGATCCTGCTGATGAGAAGCAATTTGTGAGCAGAGGCTTCGAACGGCTCAGCGATCCAATATAAAACTGATGTGAGAAACGGATTGTGATTTAGCTCTGACATAAAGAACTAAAATGAAGAGCTCACTTTGGGGGAGTTCGTGCATCTTCTTCATCCCACCAGTTACTAGTGTATCCTTCAAGGGTTGTGGGAAATAACCTTTAGAGGACCTAACTGTAAATATTAATTCCTCATTTTTGGTCATTGTGCACACTGTAGAGATTAGAAAGATTTAAGATCTGGTAGGTTCATTTCAGTCTCTGTGGCAGACTTTCCTAAAATTTCAGTGGCCAAAGAGGCTGAAACTAGAAGACATATACTAAAAATGTCTGCTATCAATCTTTAATTTGCTTGTAGAAAGGGTATTGTATCCTCCTGCAGTCAGGACGGAGCAAGAATCAGAATAGTAGCAGGATCCTACAGAGAACTTCAGAGCTGGAGACACAGTGACCACGGTGAAAAGCTAATAAATGCCAATGGACACTGGTAGGTGTTGGAGGGCACTGGAGTGAAGAGTTGTTGGATGGAGTCTCAAAGAACTCAGAAGTGCCAAGTACATTATTCATGCAGAAAACAGCAAAGTGGTCTCCAAAATGAGCAAAAAGCAGCTTTAACAGCTGAGCCATCCAATCTTGTGTGTTCATGGGAGTATCCATTTTGTAACCTAATCACCTCCCAATGCAGAGCCATTCTAAAGGGAAACCAATTTTCCCTCTCCAAAGAGGTGTAGAGGTGACCTTCTCTCTGAGGCTCTGACCTTCTCACTCTTCTTGGTGAAGAAGTAGTTGCTCCTGTGAAATGGTTTATGGAATATGAATGCTGATCAGACTGGGATTTTTCCATTAGCTTAGAGCTCTCTGTATAGAAGAAATGTTTTGGAGCTGTCAGTATTTATGCATAGAAAATTGTAACTGGCCAGAAAAGAAAGCACAAATCAACATTTCTCATTCAGTGACTGGTGCCCACCTGAAAATATTGGGAAGCAGTGTCTCCTTGAATCAATATTTTGGTTGCAGCAAAGTCAAATTGGACAATATTGGATATTCAGTGCTCAGAAAGCTTATTCTGGATGCATAGACTTTGCTGCTGGAGTGAAAGGAATAGTGGTGGATAATGCTGTGAGACCAGGGAATGGCACCTGATGTCTGAAACGATCCATGCTGATTTGTCCCTCCAGAGCTGGGAAGAGGAGCTGTGGCTGCTGAGGGCACTCCACACTTACAGCCACCTGGGTCTTCCCAGAGGGGTGGAGTTAAGCCCTTTTCTCTAACAGTGCTAGGAATAACCATGTCTTGTCAGGATTTACAACACTGCATGTGGTTTTGGTGGGTTTTTTTATTAGAATCCTAAATGGTGCAGGAGGGGGTGTAAAGGTGAAGTGACCCTTGAAGAAGTGATGTGTACCAGTCTTGTCTTTAATCTTTGTGACTAAAGAAGCTTTCTTAAGTGTTGCTGAAAATTTTCATGGTGAATTTGAAACCTCTTGTCCTCCCGAGCTCAGCAGGAGTTTCCCCATTGACTTCAAGAGAAGTATAATCAGGCCTAGAATTATTAAAATAAATACCTTTAAACTAGAGACTCTATAACCACTTTCCAGATGTAGAAGTCTGTGTCAGCTTCATGCTCTTTTCATTATCTGTTAAAATTATTTTGATAGCTAAGATGCTAATTCTGTATTTCTGTGTTGTTTCCTTTGTGTGTCCTTAATATTTATGGAATATTCAGCTGATTTTTGCTGAAGCTAACAAAAAATACCCTGCAGCTTGCAATAAGCCCAGGCTGTTGTTACACACGTGGTTAGTAGCTATCACAGTGAAATATTCAGTGTGCAGCGCTCAGCAATTCTGCAGGCTTAAAACAATGTTTTTGCACAACGGCAACACTGCAGCCATTAAGTCAACTTTAGAAAACATAGTTATCTTAAAACAAAGGCAACAGAAGTGTTAATTTATGCTTCATAACCTGTTATTTGTCAACGTCCTGCAGCCTTGTTCAGCTGTAAGCCACAGTGCTATCTGCACCCTGCAGCAGGGGATACTGGAGAGGAGCAGAAATGCACAGGCACCAGAAGGGTGTCAGATCAAGTGAGGCTTCTTGTGCTGGGAAGAGCATTAATCATCCCATAATGAAGTACGTGTTTGTTTCTGGCAGATAATTTGAGAAAGAAAAGAATAAGAGCTAAGAAATTTCTTTTTCCTCCTATTACTCCCATGTACATCTTTTGCAGTTATATAATCAAGAGTAATTAGTGAGATATTCATCAAGGATAACTAGCTTTCATGTATCTTGCAGGTGCAGGTGTGCAAAATATTTAATGTTCTGATTTTCCTCATGATTCTGAAACAGTAACGTTTTCATTAGGTTTTGCTTTTCATTTCAAGCTCAAGAGTAATTTATTTTTTCCCCATAAACTTAGGTAGGAAATTCTAACTTGAGACACTCTACAAGATGCTTCAACACAAGTATGTAGTCTCAAAAACTAATTATGTTTCATGAGAAATTAATTTGCATCTTTATACTACAAAATTAGAAAAGACCAATATGAATTTTCAGTTGTATAACATAATACATATATTTTATATCTGTTGGTGGGTTCTGAATGTAAAAGCTGTCTCAACAGTTGTCTTTTGCAGACTACACAACAAACTGTACTACTGTGTATTGTACAAGTAGGCTCATGAGCAAGTTAGAGTTGTTTGAGAAGATTTGCATCATATCAATTCATTTAAAGTTAGTGAAAAATCTTCTGAATCATGAAGAATCTCACCTTTTCATCAGCTGCCTCCCATCGGGCCCATGATAGGAAGGTAAAGCAATACCAACCTTCCTTTGCTCTTCGTTAATCCCCACTCTCTTCCCAGTCTGGGATGATGCTCATGACAGTGCTAGAAAAAGAGCAGTTTCACATCTACTGAATCAACCTTTTCAGGAATATTATGGGCTCCAAGGACGTGCTATTTTTAAATCCTGCATTTAACTATGTGTGTGTTAGATTTCTTCTAATATTAAAAGACCATCAGGAGGGAATGGCTGCAATCTGTGGTAGAAATAGGAGGGGAAAAAATCACAGCCTGTATGTTACTTGTCACCTGCAGGGCTTAATATCTCATCATTTACAATGTGGCTCTGTTGCAAAGTTGTGGAGCTCTTGGTATTTAAGAAAAGGTTTAAATTTTGCAGCTCAAAGTGAGATGCAAACAGCCACAGGCAGAGGCAGGCAGAAGTAGCTCATAACATGGAACAAACTGAAAGTTATTTCTAAGCCAGCAACAGATTCATGTTATTTATTAAAGGCAAAAGTGAAACAACTGTCTTAAAAGCAAAGTGAGTGGCCAGTGTGGTGCATACGCTGATGATGTGAGGAGGTAACTCCGGCACAAAACAGAAATCCTACAAACAGTGTTTGGAAGAAGTCGCTCCTTTCTCACTCGCTGAGACAAGATCAGGTAAATGGGGCTTTTTGCTTTCGATTCTTGAATTTCTGCAGGGCTGGAGATGCCCCAGCCCCTCCTGGTGACATGTCCTGGTGCCACACCACCGTGGCAGCAAGCTTCCCCTGGCTCTCGTCAGCAACTCCCCATGGAGTAGTTGTAGGCTGCTGTTAAAAATACCCCCTGTTCCTCTTCTCTTTCAGGAACCTGTCGTAGAAATTAATTCCACGGTGGCAGCATGAAAAAGAAGAAAAAAAGTCTGTAATTTCTTCCTTAGCTTACTTCTTTGAGTGGTTGAATTACTAATTTCATTGAGAAATGGTAACATTTCTCCTTTCTCTGGAAAGAACTTGCCTTGTGTAACTTCTGCTGGGAAGGCCTGTAGCACTAACAGGTTAAATTCTTTGAGTATTATAGTATCTTCTTCTTGGAGCTTTAATTTTTTCCTCTAATCTTTACAAGAGGAGAATTTTTTTTTTTTTTAGTAATAATAATAATATGAAAGATACTGTCATGAAAAGTATGTAGAATTGCAGACCAGAGTACAAGGGAAGAGATGCTGCCCTTTTGTTGTGTTATGTGGTTTCCAGCTGCAGAACGGTAAAATACATATATATGCTCTCACAAACCACTGAAGACAGAAGGAAAATACATGCATTTTACATCTTAGTAAGCAATGTTTTCTGCTTTAAATGGCATATTTCATTCCCCATTTGAGCGTTTACAGGTGTTACATGAGCTGTGATCTAGTCAGTTATTCTTTATAATTGATTAACCTGGATCCTCTTTTTGAAAGAGTCTAATCTGGTTCAGTGTGACAAGTGTTTATCTGATGAGTTCTTGTCACTCTGTTGGTTGCACTAAAATTCACATAGAGCAGCAATATCCCATCTCAGTTAACAGGGAGTTATCGACAGCAGTCCTGCAGCATTCAGAGACAGGGGAACATGCACAGCTTCTAGAATCATCATTGGCAGCTAAGAAACACTCAGTTAATACTCAATACATATCATAGAGATTTTTTTAAAAAACAAATGGAATACAAGCAAAAAAAAAAGATTTATTAAAAATATGTTTTGTATCATATACATATTTAGAGGGAAGAGATGTTTAATTTATTTTAAATTATTTCAAATGCTGATTTTGTCCCACTACTACCACAGTGCTGAACTACCAACCCATGTTGCCCATGTTTAAGTAATTAGTAAATTTTTGAAAGGCACGAAGGAGCTGCAGTGGACTTCCAGGTCCTTTCAGGGTGCAAATGGTGTTATAGAAAGTATAGGACCCGGGGAAACTTCTGCTGGACTTGGGATGCACATGCAGGACTGAATATCCCATGTCTTCATGATCCCAGCCTGTCACTGGCTGGGCAGGTGGAGAAAGAGTGGGCTTGGCCTTTTATTTTGATGAGTTCTTTTTAAAAGCTAAACCCATATAAATTAATGATTTAGTGACTACTGGGAATACAGTCATTTTTCCTGATAAAATAAAAAGACAATAAAGCATCAAAATTTGATGTCATGGCTGTTAAATTCTGTAATTTTATACTTCCATTGATCAGAAAATGAATTTATGGTCTACGTATTTTCAGCATTGTAAAAGTCCACATAATTTAATTGTTAATCTAAGGTCAAAAGCAAATTAGCATAATAATATCTGAACTGCACTGCCCTAAAATCCCCTGATAGACATCTTTCTGACTCCTGCTATTATAAAAGCTCTTCCCATTGGTTCTTGACCCTACTAAAGTTGTTCTTAGATAAGCTTTGCAAGGGTAGTTTATGAGAGCCTGTTTGAATAAGCAGTCCTTAGATGATGCCTTTGTGCTGGTGGGATGGCTGGTTTTTCTGTGAGATATTAACACCACAGAGAGAGCCTGTATCAATCCTGATGCTTGTTATTTTCCCCTTCGGTTTCATAAACTTGTTAAAAGTCTCACTGCTTTTCTTCAGAGTCAGTTCTGACAACGTTAAGTTATATGTTCAAAGTTACAAAATTATTTGAGGCTGGGTTTACACCCCCCCCCCCCCCCCC
>VZRV01007351.1:699808-868351 GCA_013398115.1 Falcunculus frontatus
ATTTTATCACTTCAGTGTCGTAGTATTCATGTGCATTGTGTTTCAGCATTCAGCCTTTACGTGCTTTTGCTGTCCTGGGTATATGTATTAATTAATGTCTTCTCTGTGTTTTGAAGGCCCATTGGTTTTAAGGGCTATTGCTACAAGTGTTTAAATCTTGAGTTTAAAAAAAAAAAGCCAACGGCCACTTTTCAGGGTGGCAAAGGGCTTGTAATAATGATGTAAGAACGTATGTAATGTCATAATGTATCTTTGGTTTTGAGAGGATTTGATCCAGAGGGGCATTTTAGGCACCTGGCTCTGGCAGCAGAATCTGGGCGTGTGGTTTTTCTATTATAAAATGCAGGGGAGAATTAGGAAACTCAGAATTAGGAAACCCAGATTCAGGAAACCTTTTGAAAAGCAGCATGCTGAAATGAACTAATGTGGTAAATGGGGAAGACAAGGGTGAAGTAAAGAGACCAGAAATGGGGTCCCGTTGGAAATCCACTTAGGATTCCCTTGATTTTTCTTACAGTTGTCTTCCACAGCGAGTTTGGGGACACCAAAGCTGTATGTCTGTGAGGGAAATGCAGCCACACCTGAGTTTGGAGCTCCTGTGGTCATCTCATGTATGGTTTCATCCATGCATAAGTACACAGGAGCCTGTAGAAGTCTTGCTTTTCATCTGGACTGACGAGCCTCAGCTCAGCAGGATGTACCTGGTGTGCACTAAGATTCCTGGCTGAGTTTTTTAGAAATAGGTGGCATATTTCTGCTTCAGACCCCGTGTTACAGTTAGATTTGTTAAAATAATGCAGCTTCTGCCCCAGGGAAAGCAGCCCAGTTGCAGGATCCCATTACAAGGCTGGAGAATGAGGGTCAGGCTTCCCATCCCTTCAGGCTGGGCAAAGTCATTTGCGAACTGACAGTGCCCGTGCTCTGCACCTCCAGCGTGGCAATACAGTGTATCAGGATAATGATGAAGGCATTTAGGTCTCTTGGAGAAATGTCATTTAATTATTCATTGTGAACTGTTGGTTGAACTGTGCTGGCTGGGTTACACATGTTTTGAGCTGCTTCGTAAGCAGAAGAAAATACAGGAGGGAATCCAATACAGTATCCCTGCCTGCTAATTATTTGCTTACTGATCCATGGAAAAAACAAACATAACAGGCATTAAACTAGCTGTTGAAGTTAGCATTAGTGAACAGCTCTGCCACATGAAAAGGCAGAAAAATGATAGGAAAAAGTTGGTTTTTAGGAACAAGTCACACTTGTTTTTCTATTGCTGCTATTTACTTTGAACAACTTTAGGGGGGTCCTTCTGATGCTAAGAATGCATGGACTAATGGTATGATTGGGTAATATCTCATTTTCATTTGCTTAATTCAAGTGAAACCAACAATTTGCAACTAAGGGCAGCATAAATGTAGTGCCAGCAATCCTGAGCATGACTAAGCGCAGTAAGGGAATGCAGGTGATGATAGTTCATCACATGGCTAAAAAAAACAAAGTAGAAAATAACTACAGTATCAGAAAAAGAAAAACTGGAGGGGACACAGTTACTCATTTAGGTGATCTTTTATTTAAAGGAAATAGCATTTGTTTGAAACACCAGGTGCATGTCTTTTGGTTTAGAACTAGGAGGAATTCCACTTAGACATGCATTTGCACAATAAAGACCTCGAGAGTTGCCAAGGTATAATCTTTGGCAGATTGTTAAAGCGCTCCCTGAAAAATAATGAGATACCAGTTGTGAGAAGAAAAAAACCAAAGCCCATTGTGTAAGTTGTTCATTTTCTGCTAAGACCAGTTTTCTGTACGGGAAAGGGATGGTGTATCTACCAGGAGGTCTGACAAAACAGGAGCTCTGGGACCAAGGAGCTCTCCAGAAGAGAAGAGCAGGCAAAGGCTGCGCACACAAAACTTGTGCCACACCTACTTGTAGGCATCCTAGGAGAACAATTTAATTACTTAAAAATTGAGAACAGGCATGAAGTCCTCCTAACTTGCAGCAGTAAGACTAAAGGGTTCAAAATGTGGTCAGACTCAAAGCACTAATTATAATCATCGCAGTAATTGCAGAAAAGTACTGCAGCTGAGAGATGATTATGGATTTATATACACCTCAGCTGCTCCTTTTTAACCATGTGAGACAGCACCCTATTATCTTCCTTTTGTTCCCTTACTTATCACTTACTTCTTTCCTTCGCGTTGGAGGGGAAAAAAAAAACCCTGAAAAACTATTGAGCTCCACAAAATGCAATGAAATCCTCACTTTAAGTGCCAAGGGCTGGAGGTGGGGAGAGGAAGGAGCAAACTTCATCCCTTCTCTTGTGTTTTGAGTACTGAGAAGTTGCCTATGAAATGCAGTACTTCAGGGTTCGTGAGTGGCTGGTGGGAGGCAGGGTCAGGGTCATGCTGTCTTTAGGAAAACAGGAGTGCACAGGGATAAGATATATTCAACAAAGATGCTTCACATTTCAAGCACTCTTTTTCTCGGAAAAAAGATACCATACATCTAGTTTTGAGTGTGTTTCTAGCCTTATACTGTATTAGCACAATAAAGCAAATTTTTATAAGTAGAAAATTTTGATATTTAGAAAATAGAAATGGTGGAAGAAGTGATTACATTTCAGATTACTTTTCTCTATCAGGGATATCCAGGCATTTGAAAAAGAATGCAAAACTGGAAAACAGAGAGTGGTACTCACTCATTTTTCTGCAAGTTTGTTTTCTCTGCATGTTTCTCCGTATTTATTTCTTGGTATTGAATGGACTGCCCAAGTAGAGTTACCATCATCCAAAATGGCAAAGACTAATTCAGTGTGTGACTGAATCTTAGAATATCTCAAGCTGGGTTGGACTCATAAGGATTATGGAGTCCAACTGCCTGCCCCTTGCAGAACCACCTAAAACTAAGCCATGTGTCACCAAGAGCCATCTGGTCCCTCAGCTGTTGGCAGGTTTGGTGCTGTGGCCACTTCCCTGTGGAGCCTGTTTGAGTGACTGACCACCCCCTCAGGGAAAAAGTGGGTGACAGTATGTGTGGGGTATTTTTCTGTGAATAGGGGAAAGAAAAGTTCACAAAAGGGGTGAAATAAAAGAATTGAGAAGGAGCAGGAGGACACTGCTGACAGTGTTTTGCAAACTATTCTGTGTATCTATTATGAGTGCCTCCAGTGGTAACAAAAGCTCTTAATACTCCTCAAACTATTTGAAGTTAGAATTTTTGCTTTTACAAATCACTGTGGCACCTGTTCATGGCCAGTCATTAGCCCTGGACACTAAAAGGGGGTGGCAAGTTACTGGGCTCTTCCCAGAATTGTGAGATTATGGTTTTCTAAGATGGTGTCATCAGATGGTGAGCCATAATCAGGGACACACTGAGGACCAGTGGCGGGGTTTGGGACCTACTGGAATACATTTTGCTGATGTGAAGAACTAGGGAGGTCCCTTCATATTGTCCTTCTCTGATATAAAGAAAATATTCCCTTTTTGTTTGAAGGATCAGAGCTGAGCACTTTCATTTCCCTCCAGAGAAATAGGCTGGAGATAAAATCAAATGAGATCCTGGATTGCAGCTTGGTATCTGCATAACTGCTGTGTCAGACACCAGTGAGAACAGGAAACACGGGCTCCTTCAAAGGGACAATCTCCCCATTTCAAAATACAGGACTTCTCTGTCCATTACATCCCTTGGAGATCCCTGCTGAGTCAGGCCCCTCTAACATCTCTAATAATGACTAGGGTGGGAGGACAGGAGCTCTCTCAGGAGCTTTGCAGGTGTTGGCATGCTGATAACATGGCAGGGCAGGTCCAGAGGGACCTTGGTAACCTAGAGAGGAGAGCTGACAGGGACCTTCCACAGAGCAGCAGTGACAAATGCCATGCCCAGCATCTCAGGCAGGAAAATTCCAGATTTAAAATCATCTGGGGATCAATAGGCTTTTGAGAGGCTTCGTAGAAAAATACCTGGAGTGGTCTCATTTCTTATTGATATCTCAAAAAGCAGTTATGCTGTGGGGAATGTTTTGGGGAAGAGTCATGAGCAAAATGCTGAGTGAACTGAGGCTGGTCTATATCATCACAAAAGCTACAGTAAAATCTACTAGGTTGTCTCTAGCCCGGCTAACCTGTGTCTAACATCTCTAGGTATTTTGGTTATTCCCTTGAAATCCTTAAATTTGTTGAATGGTTAAATTCAGAATAATTCCGAATTAATCGTGAGCACTTGCCAGCAAGTAACTGTCATTATGTTTCTCATCCCAGGGGTTTTTATGTTGCATTATGTGGCTGTTTCTTGCAGAGACTGAAGGAACTGAAACAGAGGGAGTTTGCTCGAAATGTAGCATCTAAGTCACGAAAAGATGAAAGAAAACAGGAGAAAGCCCTTCAGCGTTTGCACAAGCTAGCTGAGCTAAGGAAGGAGAGAACGTGGTGAGTCCATAGCTGCTCAAACAGAAAAAATACTTTAAAATAAGCCCTCTACTGTTAGCTGGTGCTGTGGGACGCAGAAGACCCTTGTCTGTAGCCACACCACACATGTTTTTAGGGTGTTTTGGAGGCATTCTGTACACAGTATTCGATTCACACTGTGTGCAGGAATGAATGTTTAACATCACTTTTTCAGCTGAGCTAAAATGACACATATTTTTAGTTTAAAAAAAGATGTGTTTCATATATATTTCATAAAAGCAGGCACTTTGGTTGAAAGCTGAGTGAACTAGGTCATGCATTTGCAGGCTGACACTACTTCATTGATGAGGTGAGGAACACAGTCTGTCTCTCTAGGATGTAACAGATCTCTGCGATTTAGTTTTCAAAATGCTCGCCTGGGAAAGCATCCAGAAACCTAACTTTAAATCTCAATAGATGGATTTTTTATATTAAAAGGTAAGTGCTCCTTTTACCCTGCTCAGCAGAGTGTTTACCTCCCTCTGCAAAAGTGGCTCCTTGCTACTCATACATTTTAGTATTGTATCTAGGCAAGCTGTTGAAATTAATATTAAGCTTGCTAGTTGTGACTGAATTCTCAAAATATGACACAGTTCTGACACTGATAAGCCACTGAAAATATATGTACTTGTCACAGTGTAATCCCCGAAGAAAAAAAGAAAGAAAAAATGTGGATGCTCAAGTGCAAATGTTTTCTCTTTATTCAGCCTTCACCTCCCCAGATGAACTAACAGAGAAGTCCAACCAAGCTGCAGCTCTTGTTCAGAAATAGTCTCTTTGTCCCTAGTTTGGATGGTGGGCAGCGTGCTGAAATAAAGTGTGAATGAGAAGGTGGATGGGACATGAATGTTGTGGGGTCTATTTGAAAGAGCAATACACCACCTAATTTTTTAATCTTTTTATGATAACTCATGTGGAGACTCTTTCCCCTCCATGCGTATTTTAACTGTCCATATTTTATACTTGAGTAGTTTAGATATTATTCCCCCTAAACATGCTTCAAAATCTGAATTTTGCATATTTCACGAGAAAGAGGAACTTACTGTTTCCCTTTTTCCATGCTAGTGAAGCACAGATTTTGCAAGCCTTCGTGGTTTCTGGATTGTTTGGGGTTTTATTAAATATCCTTCTGCTAGTTTGTGAAGGAGAATTTTTATCTGAGCTTAATTTATCTATTTCATAATTGCTGTTTACTACCACTTTACATCCTTAGAGGTGTGATATAGACACACAGGATTTTTTTAAACCGGCATTTTCTGGGCTGGTTTTGTAGAAGTCACCATTTTATTCTGTGAAAGAAAGGATTCGTGAGGAGGTTTAATATATATTTCAAATTTATAAAGAACTCGGCAAGGCAGGAATTCTCACGAGGAATTCTTTTCTCATAAAACCTCTACCTTAATTTCTAGACCCGATAGGATGAAGTCATTATTCTTCATCTCAGCATTTCTTAGGGTCCTAAATGACACTTGCAAGTTTTACCAATGGCTCATCAGCGAGTATTGCTCTGCACTGTAACACAGAGTGATTTGGCTAAAACAAATGGTTTTAACATAGGCCCATTACTCCTAGTGCTGAGCAGTATCTGTGGATCCTGGAAAATTGTCAGGTTAAACACTTTTTGCTCTTGTCTTTGCTTCCTATTAAGTCAAATAGAACAGATGGGAAGAGGACATGAAATGAAGAAGAGAAGTAGACAGTGATAAATTTTTTCTCAAGAAGGATGAATCACTTACTTTACTTCTGTCAGCTGAAATACTCTCCCCAGTTTTATTTTTCCATGAAAGAAATTGCTGAGATGGCGATGGTTTGGTTTGTGCACACAAATAGGATGGGGGCTGCTGGGGGATTGCCTGTGGGCAGAGCAGCAGTCACTGGAATGATGATTAAGGGGGGAGTGCTCTATGAAGCACTCTCTGTTTTAATATATTTTGTAGCATGAAGGAATGTAAAACTGCTATCTGTAGTAACAGTTGTTACCGTGGTGGTCTGCTGGGAGGAGAAGCAAGATTTCTGTGGAGACAGTGTCTTCTTTGGCCAGCCAGTGTGTCTAGGAAAAGTTAAGTGCTTTGTAGGAATATTAGTCCTTCAGCTGATAACTTCACATGAAGGACCTGGGGACATAATATTTACTCATTCTTTTTTTTAGTGCTAGTCAACTGATCTTTATTATGAAAGATGCCATTTTTTCATAATCTAAATGTACATATCCACAGAGTCTTCCTCTTAAAACTCCCTTAAATACCAATGTAATACCCTGTTTCTGTCAGCAGTTCTCTGAAAGGTATTGACTCAAAGTTTTATTTTCCTTCCTAGTGCTCCTGGAAGTGGCCCTATGTTCAAATCGACTACAGTGACTGTGCGAGATGATTGCAATGATATTCCCAAAAATGCTGCCATAGATTCTGCCAAAAGCCAGGATTTCAGCTGTACATTAATGCACGATGCCCAGAATTGCAAAGACATTGCTTCTGTTGTTTCTTCCTCTCCTGGAGATGCAGGTAGTCCTCAATCCGACACTAACAGATGCGGAGATCAGGTTCAAGGAGCACAAGGACACAGAGTTGGGTTCTCCTTTGCTTTTCCTAAGAAAGCAGCAGTCAAACTGGAGTCTTCAGCTGCCGTTTTCTATGAGTTTAATGAGGAAAACTCCATGGAGCATGGATTTAGCAGAAGGAGTAGGTTTGTTCCAGGAACATGTAACCTTCAGTCTCCTTCAGCAGCAGAAATAAGCGTATGCCCTGAGGAGAAACACAACTGCTTTCACCCACTGGTGGAAAAATGCGTGGACACAGCAGAAGCTCCTGAAGCTCAGGAGTCAAAAGAGCCATCCAGTAAGGAAAGCAGGGTGCTGGAGAGTCCCGTTGTAAGTCCTGCCATGTCCCACTCAAAGCAGCCAGTGTCCTCGGACACGGATGGCCGGGGTGTGGATGTAAGTGTGGCTGACTTGGGGGACCAAACGCTGCCCCTGGCTGCAGATAGTGCTCAGGTCCTGCCCGTGGACAGCAGTGGGCCAGAGCTGCAGGCAAACAGAGCTCCCGTGCAGGAACCTGGGGAGGATTGTTCCTCTCTGCAGGATGTCGTGGAGGAAAACTACAACGGGAGCAGTGATCCATCTGCAACTGAAACTGAAATAAAAAATCTGGGGGCAGATGCAGTAGTTCCAGCACCACCTGAAGAAGGTAGTGCAGCCCCAAAAAGCAAACCAGACATTTACAAGAGACCCTGTCAACCCTTTGTTCCTGTTCTTAGCAAATATGGATCAAATATTCTTCAGTGGCCATCAGAAATGTTAATTTACACAAGTACAGACCCATCAATTTCATATAGCTGTAATCCTTTATATTTTGATTTTAAGTCATCAAGAGCAAGTGACAGCCAAGAAAATCCCAAGCATCAACCAAACATACCTCATTTGCACCATAAAACTGAATCTAACCATGTCTTAGTCTCAGATTTTACAAATAAACCTACTTCAGAGTGTGGTGGTTATGAAGTAGAAGAGAATAAAAATGTGTGCAACTATACAATACCCCTATTAAGTGATGTTTCCCTCTTCAGAAATTGTGACCTTGCAAAAAATCAAAACAAAGTGTCCTTGGATGAGTCATTCAGGATCAGAAAAATAGAAAAGTATCACATATCTCAAAACCCCTTACAACAAAACACTGTGATAGATGAGAAATACAACAAAGTCTGGATCAAAGAAGGCCATGAAAGATGGCTTCACAAAAGCAGAAAACGGAAAAGGAGAAGAAAATTATGTCATTGTCATTATCATCACTGTGGAGACACAACAGTAGCAGAAATGGAGATATCTCCAGTACCCGAAAAAGAAGTTACTTACAGAGATGAAAATAAATATCAGCACCTCCAAAATAATGCAGGGAAGTGCAGACATGATGCAGGGAATATCTGGTTAACTGCAGATGAAGTACCGCAGTCACATCCAAAATTCGGCATTGAAAATGGCTCTAAGAGAGTCATGTCTGCATCAGATCACATACACTGGGACAGAGGCTGGTGTGACTTTTGGAGAGCTAAAAATAGTGGCCATGGTTGTAAAGGACCACACAGAAAGAGCAAAGCAAGCTCCCGGAGGCAGGCAAAGCAGCTGACTCCAAGCTCCGGGAGGCACAGCCTAAGGCACTCTAAAACGTGCTGTAGCTGCAAAGTCAGGAGGTCAGGCTGTAGCCCAGAGCATAAATGCTTAGGACAATGCAGTGAGGAGAAGGGGCCGAGTCAAAACCAGCCCATAAAGAGAGGTTACAGCGTTCTGACAGAAGAACCCGAAAAACCCCACCGCAAGCGGAGGCAGCACACCTATTCCTCTTCCTCAGATGAAAGCTCATGCGGACAGACGTTGTCAGCAGAGGAATATCTAAGGCAAGCACATGCTTTAGGTACATATCACAAGGCAAAAGGGAAACGCAGGAGAAGGAAGACTAGAATCCATCATGTTTTCCTTGACAGGAATGCAAAAATTGAGACCTCTGAACCTTCCAAAGAAAATTCTGCAAATTCTACGTTAAATATTTTGGGGGACTTATTGACTCAAGACAATCTGGAGGAAACTAATGCAGATCCCAAAGACGATGATGCAAAAGATAGGGATGAAACAATGGAGCTGGAGGAAAGCAAGTCGCCTCTAGAAACTGCTGGCCCACAGGTCCTGGAGGATGATAAACCGATGGCGTATGCAGTGATGGAGAGCACACCTGCCACACTTCCTGATGTCATCGCAGGTTCTGCTGCTTCTGCTCCCGAGCACACTGCTCCAGCAGCTGCTGCCAAACAGGATGTTCCCCAAGAGGGAAAGAAAAAAGAAAATGTCAACAGTCGTGAAAATCAAGCTCGTTACAAAGTTCCCGTCCCCAACAGACACTTGGAACAAGCTCCTCCTAAATCCTATCTTTGCCATTATGAATTGGCCGAGTCTCTACCGCACGAGAAAATGGGCGAGGTGGCCGGTGAATGGGTGCAGTGTGATCCTGGCATATTTAGCAGCCCCCCGCCCTTGCCATTCAAAGAAGCACATGTAAACAGCCACACCTTTCTAACCACCGAGCAGTTACTAGCCCCCTTCCCCCTGCCCGATCAGACACTGATATTCCCTCCTGACAACCACGAGAAGTTCAAAGAGCTCCCATCGGAGGCGTATCAGCAGATCGTGCCGCAGAACGTGCTGTCCAGCAAAGTGAAGTTCGCGTTCGCCCCGCCGGCGATGCAGCCCCCGGGCTCGCCGCTGCCGCCCTTGCCGCTGCAGCCGCCGCTGTGCTCTACCTCGGTGACCACCATCCACCACACCATCCTGCAGCAGCACGCTGCCGCCGGCGCGCTCAAGGTTCTCCAGCCCCACCAGCAGTTCCTCTCGCAGGTCCCGGCTCTTTCGAGAGCGCCTTTACCTCATCTCCCGGTCGGACCGCGGCTGTGCCCGGGCGGCCACGCAGCCTTTGTCGCCCCGCCGCACCTGCCGCTGTTGCCGCCCTCGGTCCTGCACCCCGCCCCGCTGGCCTTTCCCCCGCTGCCGCACACCGTCTTCCCGTCCCTGCTGGCCCCGCACCCGGCTGTCATCCCCCTGCAGCCGCTCTTTTAGGACAGGAGTGGGGGAAGGAGCCTTCAGCTAAACCGTCCTGCTGTTTCTACAATCCCCTCAAGCTTTGCAGAATGGTTCTGTGAGCTAAACTGGTTAGAATTCCTTGTTCCTTGGGAAGCATTTACTGTAAGTATAATGATGCAACAAACATTCATGGCGAGTTCAGACCTATACTATTACTAAAGCACTGAATAGTCTGATACTAATTACGAACTATATATATATATATGTGAAAATCATGTCTTAGAATATGTATAATGTATATAAAATATATTTATAGTTCTATAACTTATGTTGTAAAGTATTCCCTTTTTGTTTTTTATCTTTGTGTATTTGCACCTATTTAATGTTTAGACAAAGCTGATGCACTATGTTTTGTACTATGTTCTCTGAAACTGTAAATCCAGTGACAAACTATCTCTTGCAATAAATTTTTGTTAACTACTTAAGTATATCAAAAATCTTTCATTATAAACCTCATGGATGTTGTTCTTCCATGTCCTTCTGCAGCTGAATAGCATCCTCTGCCCCTTCTATGTTGGGATAACCAGGTTTCCTACATGTCAGTGATTTATCAGGGAGGCTCAGAGGCCAATACCTTGAGGGCAGCTGTCTCACCAAGCCGGAGAGAAAGGGTAATAGATGTGTTTGTGTTAGCGGCTTGATGTCACCAATGACAAATTCTGCCTACTTGTACTATGTGCACAAATTGCTGACTGGTGGAGCTGATCCCTTTTATACTAAACCACAGAAAGACAATGTAACAAATATAATGCTGGTGATGGAAGGGGAAGAAAGGATAATATTGACAGCACTTTGGCTTTGAGGGAATATTGCTTGTAGCGGAAGGGTAGAGCCTTGGTTCAGCTGAGCAGTTTCTCTGATGGCCCACAGATCTGTTGGAGGGAGATCCTTGCTGCTGGGCAGTGTGTGAAGGCAGCAGGAACACAGGAGCATGAAGGGGAGGTCAGGAAATCCACCAGGGTTTGATACAAATTCTTACCTCTTCATCCCCCTACTTCCTGCAGCTAAAGAAGTAGAATACAGAATAGAGATTAATTAACATAATAATATACTGCCATTGTTTCTAACTGTATTTCAGAGACTTCTCCCTACCTCTGCAGCCTTTTTGTTGCTGTCAAACCTCACCCAGCTTTAGCTGGTGAAATCTTGTTCGCTTTAGTATGAGGTGTATCAGACCCATGCCTGTGATGGTCCAGAATAAAAGCAGAAGTCATTCTGAGATAGAGCCATCCCTTTGGGTTAAAATGAAGTGTTATCATGTGAGTGAAGCCAAGGATTTGCAGCATGAAGGTTAGTGCTAGAAGTAGGCCCTCCATAATAAAAGGTAGGTGATAGCTCTCCCAATTAATTACTTCTTTTCACCTTTTTATATACTATAATGAAATCATATAAAGTTGAACTGAAAGAGTAGTGAATTTTAAGTATTATTAATATACATTGCATATTAATAGCTACAGACGTTAACCATTTGCAAAGTAATGCTATATCCTACAACATATATATCTGGATTTTATTTTATATCTGGATCTTATTTTCTGCATCGATAGCATTAGAACTTGCCTGTATCGATATTGCAAGTTTTAGTATAATATTACATTAAAACTAGGGCAAACAACATCTTGCCACTCTGATTATAGAGTCAGCTGCTCAAGGGATGTGAGCTTTCTATGTTGTGCAGTTGCAAAGGGCTAAACTATGTTAATAAGCAAGAGCAGATGAGCATCCAGGTTCTAAAGAGTGCCCGGATTCCCCTGCCTGAGGCTGCAGCAGGGAGTGGGATGTTGCTGAGCACCCACCCCTCTAATGCCAGAAGGAAGATATATTTCCTCTAGTTCTAACTTCAAGTGGATGCCCACTTCTATTTATGTGGTACCTAAAAAATACAGGACTAAGTGACTTTATACTCCTTTATTTCAAGAGTCTGCCTGCATAAGGTGTTTGTCTCCATTACCTCCTGTCGCCGAGCACGGGAATCTCCGTTGGAAGTGGGGGGGTTGTCCTGGGTGACTTGGGTCCCTTGGGTGATGTGTGGCGGCTTCTGCACATGTGTCCTCCTCTGTGGGATGCAGCACAGACAGTGCCCTGGGTTGCGGTGTCCCATCAAAGACAAAATTCATCTCATCATAGAGCAGTACATTAAGAAAAAAAGAAAAAGAATTCACATAGGACAAATACGGTTGCATGTTCTGGCAGGAGATTAAAAATCCCCAATTTAAAATTTTCAGTTGCAATGTTCGTTGGAAACTCCCATCTATGAACTTGGAAGTCCACATTTTTTCACCAAAATGTTCCAGCAGCTTTGAATTCTACTTTTTCCTTACAATTTAAATTCTTTTTTTCTATATTAAGTTGTTAAACAGTTTTAAGACATTGCACAATTCTTTATTATCTACTGTAATTGCTGTTCAATAGTGTATAAACTATTTAAAATAAAAGACTAATAACCATAAAATGTAATAATTTTCTAATATGGTATTGCCTTTAATGCTAGAACTGTTTGTATATGTGACTTCATATGTAAAAGCAAAAGCAGTATAAAAATAAATCACAAGTTAAGTTTCAAATTGAACACACTAAATTAAATTACCTAATGAAATATTCTTTTGAGTTTCTGTTTTATTATTAGATACATAACTTCTAGTAAGTTATATAAGGGTAGTTCTTCTTTTGTATGTTTTATCTGGTATTTTAGATTAAATGTATATTTTTATTCCATAAATTGGTAGTTTAATTTATAAGCAAAAACTATTGCAAGTGCTAAATAATTGAATTTTTGTAATTCTAAATAAATTCTACCCAATTCCTTAAATTTAAGTAATTTACTTCTGAATTTACAAATTTGCACAAGTCTAGTGTGTCTATGCTCCTGGCCACTTTGCCAAATTTAGAATTTATTGGGGTTTCTTCCTGGTGCAAGCAGTAAAAGTGTTGCTCCCAAGGGCAAGAATTAGACCTTCAGATCTAACCCTAAGTGAGGTTAGAGATTTTGTTAAGTGATTTCCCAGACCAGCTCTGCAGAGAAGTACTCGAAGGTACTCTGTTCCATTGAGATGAGAAGAATATCTTTATTTTGGTCCTTAGAAAGTTGCAGCCTGCCCAGACTGACCTTCTTGGGGACGTTCCATTTCTCAGGTAACGTGAGCCATAAAGTAATGGTCCAGAGGAGCTCTTGGGCATTAAGGAACGTAACTGTCTCACGTTGGGAGGGACAGTTTGGAGTCACTGGGTCCTTGTCTTGTGTCTTGTGTCTGTAAGTACACAGAAGTTTTAAAATGCTACCAATACATGCAAAGAATCAGATTGTTAATTTGGTTTCCTTCACAAGCTAGAAGCTACACAAGCTGTTAATTGCTGGGGAGAAATCACCAGATTTCAGATTGTGCAGGAGTGAGCGATGGGTTGTGGCCCACAGAGAAACTGCTGGTCACAGACATCGGTAAAAGAAGCACTTTGTGTGGAGGATTATTGAGTGAGAGTGTTTTTACCTTTCGGTTTAATCAAACAACAGTGAAAAGGTTATGAAGCAATGTCTTCTTTACCTGCAATGTTAACTTTTTATTAGCTCGTCAACTTTTTGCACTTGCGAAGGAGTCCTTTGGTATTGTAAAAGATATTGAAACAAAGCTTTAAAAGGCTACTGGAACATCCACTTCTCTTTATTCCTGTATGTGATGATGTGCTGCTAATACAACTGATCACATGGCTATAATTTTTCTGACAAGTTTATTTTCTGTAACTCTGATTTTCCCTCAAAATACATGTTTTGCGTTATGATAATATTTACTTGATGTGCTGCAGTTAAAATACAGCTTTAAATATATTTGTTCAGATTCTTCCTTGGTGTAAATTAACGTACAGCTTCTGGCTTTGGTTTGTAACCACCGAAAATCCTTCATGTTGCAATGCCAAGGGTTTTGTTAACTCCTCCAGATTAAGGCAATACATTATGACCACGTGAATGTATTTTGAAGACAGTTCTTGTTTGTAAGTAAGGTGGTAAATTTTAATCTGATGGGTATTTTGCTGTGGTGCTCAGAGTCTACATGTTCTAAACTCCATACATTCATTTTCTGCTCTCCAATTACTGTACATTGCCTAAAGGCTTGTGTATGTGTAGCAGTGCATACATTTATGCAATATGCCTACCAGTTGTAAAATATTACAGTGCTATATTAACTCTCTTTATCGAAAGTAAAGACATTTTTACTGTATAAAAATCATTGGATATTTTTAAATTAACGTGACTGACTATCTAAATGTGTATGCTATTTCATAGATCACTTTGATTTAGTATTTGCAGCAGGCAGATTGGTTTTGTACATTATGTCCTCCCTTCTCCTCTTCAGGAACATTTTAAAGTTTTCTCTTTTTCTCTTTCTCTGTGACTGAGATTATCAGGGTTTATTGGAATTTGCCTATTTATGAAAATGAACCAGGCTATTTTATTACTTTCATCTGCAATAATTAGTGTACCAACTTTACGAATTCTAAGACATCTTATTTTTGCTTCAAGCTTCTGTTTTATTTTATGGGTATTATAAAAGGTTGGGAGAATTTCTACCCTGAGTCTAAATTTTGACCTGTTAGTGGATTTCTGAAACCAATGGAGTCTAAGGAAGCTTTGCTGTTAGTGTTACTGAGGATTTATTTTGACCTGGAGCATTAGGCCTCTTTATTTATTAAAACTGCCTAATACTTGCTGCTTTCAGTTGAATAATAATTTCATAAGGTATGATGAGGAGCACAATCCATTAAAGGAAAATGAATCCATTTTTAATCAGTCTTCTACCTCCTTTGTTGTCAAGTTGTTTATATAATTAATGACCATAAAGTTAAATCTTTAACATTTCTGTTCTGTATCATCAATGTTTTGAAACATGTACATGCACCTTCTAGTCTAACACCAGAGAAAATCAGTTCATTGGAATATTGGATTTTCTACCTGTACAGGCTCACTTTGAAATTTTAGTAAGTAGCACTACATTAATACAATATGCAGGTAAAATAATATATCAGGAGTCTTTATTTTTGCTGGCATAAGATCAAAATGTGCAAATCCATGTAGAGAAAAACATAAGTAAGCTTCAAATGTGAACCCACGATGAATACAGTATTATTTATGAGAATTAAAGATGGTTACTCTTAAATCAGAAGTGGTGTTTGTTTGCTATGAATAAGACTTTAAAAGGGATTTTTTTTTTTCCCTCAAAAGAAGCAGCAAACAGGAAAATACTTTTGAAAATACTTGGTTTTAAATCAGCTGGGTAGGACCTGCGTACCTTTCGCATAGGTGAGAAGGAGCAAGTATTGGACATTCAAAATCCTACATGTCATAAAGAAAAATCTTACACTTCCAGTGCAGTCTTACCTTGATTTAATCCAGTGAAACCTGCAGGAAGAATTAGGAGATTCATTTAAATGAATATGTTTGCACTACTGTGAATCCAGAGAAAGTGAAGCCCAGCTCAGGTCCAAATTTTTTCTTGCAGTGTGACTCAGATTTAACAGCCTAAGTAATTTGACCCCGAACCTTCTTGCATGTCACAGACTCTGCTATAAGTGGCTTTTATGTCACTGGAGTGCTGGCAAGAATGACAGTGAAATCCAGTCTCTCCTCTCGTGTCAATAATGCCTGCTGAAGCAATCACCGTAGGAGATGCTGAAAGCAGGAAACCTGAATTGGACAATGCCTAAATCATACTTTTTGCTTGTGGAATTGTAAGTGGAAATGGAAGCTTACTTGCATTTTAGTATTTATACATTTCCAAGTGTGCATGTGTGTGTTTGTACACATGTACCTGGTTACTGGTTTAGGATTCTTTTTTTTCTAGGTGTAGTTAAGTAGTGGTAAGAATATCTTGTTTGAAATGCACATAGCAGAAGGGAAGAAATTGTTGAAGGGAGGAATATTGACACAGAATAGTAAGGAAAAGAAGTGGTTATAATGAGCCCATCTTTTCCTCTCGAGAGTGGAAGGAAGTTGCATGAAGTTATTTCACCTGCTTTTTATCAGGTGGCTCTGTTTTGTATCTTTTTGCCACCAAAATTACCAGCGCTGTTTGCCTCAGCTGGTCTGTCAATCCATCAGTGTCAAAAAAAAAGGTTAGCAGGAGAAAATCTGCATACAATTTGCTCTTAATAAAGTCCCTTTTCTCTCTGGAGAAATTATTCATAGAATGAACCTTCAGTGTGCAAAATCAGCCCATTGCTCTCCCTGCCACCGCCTACAGCTGCATGTTTGCTCACCTTTTGTTAACTTGTCATTCTCCAGGAGCAGAAGAAATTAAAAGGAAGTTATTGTCTTCAGTGCCACCAGTTGAAGAAGACTCAGGTCTCCAACTGGGTTTCCTCAGCTCTGTTGGATGTTGATGCAGTTGCCTGCCCATGGCAGAGGTCAGTCAGGACTCTGTTCTTGAAGCCGTAAAAGGAAACACAGTCTGGGATATGGGGTATTTTGTGGTTTATTTTCGACAAAGTGATGTGGGCCATTGAATATGTTATTGGTTAATAAAAAAGGCAGAATGCTACTAAGGTTGTAAAAAGCAGATTAAATAGAAGCTAAGTGTTGGGCTGAGATACAGAATGTCGATCACAAAAGGTTTCATGAGGGAATTGTCAAAGGTAAGAAATTGATAATGAAGAAAAAGAGCAATAGTAATAATATTTTACATGCAATATAAAATACCCTTACATAGACAATATCTGTGCCAAAAAAGCAGTCTTGAGTCATCAGTCGAGTACTGGGAGCTGAATTTTGGGCAGCAGGTTGTTGAGGGAAGCAGAGTTGCATGGGATGTAGGACAGTATGTACAAGGGGAGAAGGAATTGCTACTCTGAAGAATGTCTTGAAGGACAATGTAAAGTGGTTTTAGGGGAAAGCATGCAGATACTTTTGGAGGGAAAAGAAAGGCAGGGGTGAGGGGGTTTGGACCTGCCAATATTCATGGAGCTGGATGGTGGCGCAGAGATACAAATGAGGCCAGGTGCAGGGGGAGGCACTGCTGCAAGAATTTTTAAAGACAGTCTTTATAAACTCTACTCAAGCCTGCAGAAATTAGTGATAATTAATCTCTAGAACCCCCCTGCCTCCTTTTACTCAATTATCCTTGGGGGGTACTTCTACTTTTAACCCCAGGATGGCAAGTGCTGGGGTTTCCTGACACAGCGTTGTGCGGCATTAGTATGCGCTGTGGGATGTACGAATCCTGCAGTAGCTCAGGGACTAATTACCTGGGAAGGTTGAAGGCGCAAGCACCTATTAAGAGTGTTTTTCACAGGGAGCAAAGTTGCAGGGAAACATGAACGGAGGCCAGTGCAGCTGCATGTGTGAGAGGTTTTACTTGAGATTGAAGTGTTTCAGGCTCTGTGCGCTGCTGTGTCGCAGTGTGATGTGTGGTATCAAAGCTGCTTCTCCCCATCGTTTTTCGTTATCACGCAGGGTTATGAGGCTTAGCGGGGCTGAGAGATGCGATTCGACACACCACGAGCAGATGCATCAGCAGGAGCAGCTAAATGTGACACGATTTTCCTCAAATGCTGCAGTTACCAAAACATCCCTCTTTGTGAGATGTTTTTAAATAAAACTACATGTGTTTTGATGGCAGTGCTGAGACCCCTTTCCAGGGAGCGTGGATGTTTGGGGAGCTGTCGGCTGGTTTACATCATCACCTTGCAATGGGGAGGAACAGTGCAGGGCTAAGCAGATATTGCCAGCTGGAGAATTTTGTTCTGAAGCACTTTTATAATTCTAGCAACAGGAAAGCAAAACCCTAGTGGTCATCAGGGATTCCCTGTCTGTGACCATTCAGCAGAGAGCTGTCTGAAATTCAGAGGACTCGTAGATGGAGAAAGCTCCATGGAATAACTGGCAAGCTTTCTTTTCATCTTTTAAATCCATAATGCATGTATATACATATTGTTAATAATTCATATTAATGGAGAGCTCTTGCCCAAGAGCACGTTCCCCTATCACAGAAAATAAATTGTTTAATGATATCTAGGATAGGAATCAGAGGCTGGCTCTAAATCCAGCTATTACAGAACAGTACTAGACACGCAGTGCACACTTCCATAAACAAATAAATTCATTACAGTTTAATAACAGTGGAAATAAAAAATGTAAGGTAATTTAAATAATGTGCAAAATAGAGCCATATTTTATCCCAAAGCCATAATGCCAAGTATTCACGTTCACAGGAATTCTTGATAGCCTTCAGGGCTGGCCTTAGTGCAGGTAAGCAGTAAGGTGGAATTTTAATGTTATCATCATGGCCTAAATTTATAGGGAGGCAAAATGCAGTTTTGTGGTGGTAGTTGTCTGAGCCTGGGTGTTAGATGGAAGAGAATCTGGGAGTGCTCAGTTTGGTGCTGGGTCACTCAGTAGGTTTAGGTGGTGTGATGCAGAGTAGTGGCTTCTGGGATTAGAGAGCAGAGGACAGGCTCCGCAGAGCCTCGCTGCCATTGAGGAAAAGCAGGGTTTGGAGGTGCCAGAGGTGCATTGTAGAGGTGTGAAGAAAGATGAGGTGGAGAAATGGGACCTTACAGGCTCAAACTTTAGCAGACTTGCAGAGAAGTTTTGCAAATTGTCTGCACCCTTTGATTGTTGGCTAATTTAAGCACCTCATTTCATGTTTTAAAACAAAATAAAAGATGGAATTTGTTTCTTCCTTAGAAATGGGTAATAACAGAAGACTCAGTAGTGATGGACTTTTTGTTTTTCTAATCCCAGCAATCGAAATATTCCTTATGATGGTGAGAGCTCACTCAGCTGGGTAGTGCCCTGTCCTGCTGGTGTTCTCCCTGGGAGTGCTCCTCTGCTGTGGATTGCTCCTGGCCATCAAAGACAAACATATCAGGTGACCCAAAATGCTCATGTTTTACATATGTTCCATTTTCCCTGCAGTTTCGTGTATCTGCAATGCATGTGGACCATTTCAGCTGGGTGTTGTGTCAGACTGGGTATTTGTCATGGTGATTCTATTATAAATATTCGTGTTCACTCTGTGATAGTTCAGCTTCAAATAATTATTTGCTTGTCCTCTTAAATGGTTGCTGTGTTTCACAGAAGTGTCACATGCATCTTACCCTGGCGCTGAATTAAGTGTTCTTCTTAGTGATATGTAACTCTCTTATGCTGTGATAACAACGACATCGTCCTGGGAGAGGGGCCCTTTCCTCATCAATGTTCTTTTAAAATAGTAGTAGGTTGGTACTGATTTAACTTGAATTCTGCATATCCTCATCTGCAACATCTGTATCTGGTTGAGCTGCTCTGAATGTGTGTTTGTAGCCTGAACTCGTCTCTCTCAGTAAGTTTTTAATTTTATGAAGGTTTAGCTCAGAAATCTCAAGCCAAAGTCTTTGGATTTTGAATTCAGGATATTCAACTAGGCCTGGATTTGACAGCTTTTGGAGTCTGTTTGGAACTTCTGGAGCCATTCTGGTTCTGGATGCTCTTTCTGAGACTGCTAAGAACAATTTTGAATGTTGTCTTTCCACAAACCTGTCACATTGATCATCAGCCTCACAGACTTAACCACTTCCTTGGAGGTTTAACATCCCAAGCATACCATATCTGTGTACTAATAACCATAAATGGGATCTCATCCAATTATTTTCCTAGAAGATCTCACCATACCAAGTGAGTGTGCTTACCATACCATCCTGGAGTAACTGAAATTTGGTAATTTTAAAAACGTAAGCTATATTATTTTTCTTTTAAAGTCTGTGCAATAATTTCCATGTTCATTCTCCTTCTGCAAGCAGAAGAGATTTTGAGAACTGGCTTTTTCTTGATGTTTGTCAAAGGGAACTAATTTTATATTCAATGATAAATTCTTTCTTTCAAGTCATCCAGCAATTTTAATATACTTGCTCTGTTATACAATAAGAAAATGATTATTTATCCCAGTGGATATTTTTTCAGGAAAAAAAAAAAACCCTTTGCTTCTTTGAGGGTTTAAACACGAATTCTAGTTTGCTCTCAACTCTCCGTCTTGTGATGCTCCTTGTCAGATTAATGTGTTTTAAAGCTGTCGGTTGGTACCTGAGCTGTCAAAAATGAAGATTAAAAACACACCTTTCTTCTGGGGGATTCATTTTGCATTGCAAAATGCAGAGGAAGGGAAAGAAAACCTTTCCTGCTTACTGCTGCCATACATCTGAGGCTTGCTATGTGTGCCATTCTGGTTATGTTTTGGGGTTAGGAAGGAATTTTTGTTACTGTCAGCCCTGGATATTCACACTAGAACAGGTTCAAGATCCTGAAATGGTTATTATTTTGTGAGGAGCGGAATGTACAGAAATTAAGGGTCATGGGTTTGATTTTTATCTCAGGCACAAACAGGGCGTGTGACTCAGGACAGAAATAATTTCTCTCTGCTTCCTTCCGGAGACTGGAACTATTGCATTTGCCTTCTAATGTAGTAGATACACTTATCTTCTTAGACAGTCAATCAATAGATGAAATATGTTTTATTAACTTTTAAGCTTCATGAAGTTTTCAGCTAGGAAAAGAGAAAGATATGATGTTTTTAATACTAACAAAGTCACTCTGTATTTATTTCAGGTATCGTTTCAGAAAAAATTACCGTGCAAATCTGCAGTGTATTTTTTACACAAATTGAAATAATTTCTGAAAGAAATACAGAGAATAACCCTTGAGTTCAAGCAACAGGGAGGCGTTCTGCAGCAGCTCCCTTTGGTCCCAGGTTCTAATGAGACCATAAACGCTGGCCAAGGCCCATAAACACTGCAGAGCTTCAGAGCGACGGTGTTCACCAGTGCCACTGATCCAGCTTTAAATCAATTTTTCAGAACCTGGGTCCTATTCTCCTCTCAGTCTGAGTAATAAAGTGCATTCAAGGGAGATGATGCACATGAGAAAGTGCTCCTCATTTCACAGGACTTGAGGAATAATCCAGGACTATATATTTCTCTAGTGTTTCAGTTAATGTTTAAATGATTCAGCCGTCATTTTGGCTATGCACTTATTTTAGAAAGTGCTTGATTTTGATCTAATATGTGTTCTGAAGACTTTTAAGACCATTTTTTACAGTTTCTTAAAGTAAGAGCCTATTCCACTCTCAGTAACCATAAATAACTCTCTTTTCTGAGTATGGATATACCACCATATCTTGCAGTCAGGTCAGTTTTTTCTACATGGAGCAAAAAAACCTGATGTGGGAAAACAACCTGGAAAAAACAGTGAAATCAAACAACAGCAGATCCCTATGCACATATGATGGGTACATATATTTTAATGAAAAATCAGACGTGTAAAATCCAGGTCTTAATTTGCCTCTGTGCTTGTTTTGTTGAAATTACAAAACATGGCAATTTTTCCATTCATGCCAAATACCAATTAGCAAGATAATTTAAAAAAACCACCAAAAGAAGAGGGACCCTTACTGTTACTGGCAGAATTCATAAGCAGAGTGGTTTCTTTCACTGAGATATAATGAAAAAACCTGGCGTTTTGGATAAGGTTTTGGCTGCTTGAAATCAGTAACCCACAGCTCATTTTCACTATGTGCTTTTGTAGATGCTGTGTAGGAAAGGACAGGCTGACAGCAGATTTTCAGAGATACTATGTTGGATTTTGCTGATAAACAGGCAGTATTTTGAATCTTAAAACAATTGGATCTTATAAAGAATCTTTCGCTCAGTTTTGATATGTCACACAACTTTCTCAAATTGTTGTTTGGTCTAGTGCAAAATAAGATAGTAGTTTAATAAATTGCAGATTTTTGAAGAAATATTTCCTGTTACAGTGAGCATGATGACCAGTGATTTTCTTCACGTGTGCAATAGGTCATTTCTGTGTACAGATTTCTTCCAGACTGAAAAATGACAACCAAAACTGTAAATGCACTTGTAGCAGGTCACATTGAAAAAATGTGAAAGTGTGTTCAATTATGCAGTATATAATTTCCCTTTATCCTTCTGTCCCAGGTGGGTGTTGTGTGACGGGATGGAGTACGCCTGGTTACCATAGGAATGCAACATGCAAGGAAGCTTCTAAATAGAAAGCAGTTAATTTAACTAAACATCTTTTGATGTCACAGCCTAACTACTTTCATCTGCAACATTTAAAAGGCAGATATTTGGAAATAAGCTTTACCCATAAAAGTTACAAAACCCTGGGAAAACACCTCGAGGAAAGGCAGTATATTTCCAGACGTGTGTAAATGTGCAGCTCAGAGGGGATAAGTGTTTTTATCTCTTTGCTACAACCTGCTCTTACAAGATAGATACAACTTCTTGTCAGCATGTGCATGCTACATAGCTGATGAGATCTGAACACGTTTTTCACGCCCATTGCCTTCTACTCTTCATCAGTTCTGCTCTGTCGTGATGAATGTGTTCCCTTGCAGCAACCTTAATTGTTTTTTGAGGGTTAGAAGAGCGATCATAATCACAGCTGTTGTGAATTTAATTCTGATCTGCAAAGAGACTGCGCTATAAGCAAACGTTTTCATTTTGAATGCTTAAATCAATGGTTTTCAATTACAAATAGAGAACCCAGTAGCTGGAAACGTTCCTCACTGGAGGGTAGATCCTACCCCTATTAGTCACTCACATTGCCTATTTTTCAGACATTCACAGTTGAAATTGTGAGCTCTGGAAATAAAGGATGTGGTATCTACAAAGAAACCGTTCCAAGTGTGGATGATCTCCAGCTAATCGATGGGTACTGATAAAAAAAGCAGGTTAGGTGGCCACTTTCTCTTGAGTGCCTTCCCATAAAATGGCATTTGGTCTATGAATGGAGTGGATAGTCTCGTTTCTGTCCCTTTCTTCTTCCCCCTGTGTTCAAGTTTTGTCTACTACAGAGGTTTATTTCTACAGTAATGTGCTGCTAAAGCCTTTGTCATTTGAACTGTTGAGGTTTATTTCTGTTCTTTCACCCTCAACTTACAACAGTGTGCAATTCTTTTGTGCCTACATCCTGGCGATGCCGTGAGGGAACCTCCAGGGAAGCAGCTCCTGATCACGGCAGTGTCTGAGGAGAAATCCTATCCCTTTAAAGAACATGTAGCCGAGAGCATAACTTCATTTAAACAACTTCACTTAAATTCAGCTTCTCGTTGTGAAATTCAGAGTACAGAGACAATACCAGCAGTAGAATGAAGATGAAAACTCCCAGTTGAAATAATGCCCAGAAATTGCATTCACTCAGTGCCAAAGACCTGTGCATGGCTGAAGTCTAACAAAGCTCTTCACTGAGCCAGTTTAGGCAAGTACATTTTACATATGAGTAAAGAATGTTTTGTGTAATTTTTCTTATGTTTCCTCCTAGATACTTGGGGTTACAGTGTAAATATTCTGTCTTACCTAAGTAACTATTTTCTTTAAATTGTCTCATAAACTTAAGGAAGCTGCTTTTGAATTTTGGTGCTGTTCACTGTCAATACAGCCAGTGATGGGTGTCTGTAGTAAATGCCTTATAGTCTGTATACCAAATTACTGACACTTCTATCTAGATATCTGGTCACCTGTATGACAGGGCTTTATCTACTCTTTGAATTTTGTGGTGATAATGGAATATTAAAGAAGATAAAACATGTGTGGGTTTGTATTTAGATACACATTTTCACATCACTTTCAATCAGTGAATCATCATTTAAAAAAAACAAATTACAAAAACTTACAGCTAAAATCAGCACAAATGCCTCAAAAAAATATATTAAATACTATAAAGCAAATTGCACACATATGCCTGACTCGTTTCCTAATACAGCAGCGTCCAGAGTAGCATAATGTTGCATTTTCCAATTATGAAGAATAACAGAACTAACCAGGATGACTGGCACCAGGATTTCAGGGACTTATGTTTATGTCCCACCTTATTCTACATTATTTGACTAGAGAGTCTTGCCAGTCCCATTTTAGAGAAAACCCTTTTTGTTGGTTGAAAAGCCAGATTATAAAATATATGGCGACGTGAATTGTAATGTACTGTAGCTAATACTGGTTCAGTATAAACTGTTCAATTTTGTCATTGATAAAATAGTTCTGGTGTATTTGGGAATGTATTAGAAACACTGGTAAATATTTCACACTATATATACATATATGTATATATATATATATAAAGAATCATATGGATATCAATGAATCAACTCAAACATTCCAAAACCTGTGAGAAAAGCCACGCTGCCCTGGTGTTGTTTTTACCTTTGGTGTGATGTGAAACCATTTCTCAATAATGTAAAGAAACATTGCTCAAAAGTGCAGGGTGGCATAATTTAAAGCCTTAATTAAACATGCATGAGGGAAGATTAAATCCATATTTGAAATGTTATGTCATTTAAAAGATATATTTTATTTAGTACATTTGCTATTGAGTTTAATCTTAGTGATAAAACTATATTGATAAAATTTAAATGAAAATTTCTGTTGAAGCTCTGCGTAGAAGTGTGAGGATTTTTTTGGGCATGTTTGGTTTTGGTTTGCCTTAGGGGTTTTTGGTAAGGGGTGGGTATGTGGGTTTTTTTCATTCATGTGGTAATGAGAAAAGTTCGTCAGAGTGGTGGTGGAACATCCATCCTTAGAGGTTTTCAGGATTCAGGTGGACAGAGCCATGGCTGACCTTGTAGGCTGCATGGAAGACCATTGATCCTGGTGATTTCATTAAAGCCAAACTGCTAAAAATCAACCCAAACAGAAGTGGGATCACAAGAGACAGCTGAATCTCATGCATGGAGCAGGGATAAATCAGCATCTCTATTAAGCCCTGTCACTGCCAACTCACAAAAAATAAAGATTAAAATCCAGGTTTGGTCAATGGCATTCAAATGCCAGATTATTTTCCAAATTAAGAAAGGTTTTATCCAACTCTGTTTGTATTTTCCTTCACTTTTTATCACTGGTACAAAAATCATTTATGAAATTCTGAAGCAGGAGAATGACAGGTGGCTCAATCTAAAGATACATGGCAAGGCATAAAATGTGAGAATTTTCTTTCTTTGTGTAGTTACCCGTAACTTAATCCTGTTTTCTGCACTGTTGGGGTAGAGCACATTTTTGTTTATGCTTTGCTTGTAATAGTTTAAATTCATTTTGACAATTGACATTTACTAATCTCTCTGGATTTCATCAAGGGTTGATTTTTTTTAAAAAAACCCCAATTATGCTATATATTTATTCACTACATCAAGTGAAACCTTTTCACTTGTAGATGTTTTGGGAATTATTAGTTTTATTGATTATTTTACAGTTAAATTGTATTCTATCAAACAGAATGGGTCAAAGGTTTTGAAAACGCTTTTGTTTCTCCAAGTAATTTAAGATGCAGTTCAGTTACAGTGGCAGAACTGCTCTCACTTTGGTTCTCAAGTTTCAAGTTGTTCTCATGGTCCCGTTAGATCATCTTATTGATTTGCCAGGCATTGATTTACTGGCTGCTCTGCCAGCAGCCATAAGAACACAGTTTGTTTGCAGCCTTAAAATATATTCCAAAGTACTGCTCAAAGATTAAGTTTGAGGAGTAGGCTCCATGGCTTCTAGTCAGATTTATCTTTAAAAATAGTTCTATGTAGGAATAGAAGAAAATGTATTTAACGGTAGTTGCGTTTCCCACTGATGAACAGCTTAGGCAAAAAAATCAGAATTAACAGATTCATCTTACCTCAGTAATGTATTCTTCTTTTTTTTTTTAATTTTAGTTTGCACATGCATCAGTTTTCTAGAAGAGGTAATTGTATTCAGGCTTTTTGTTTTAGTGCAAAACTAAAACGTGCTTAGACTTTTGCCTGAACTTGCAAATATTACTGTGCAGCACAAATGTCTAAGATAGAGATTGCTGAGCGGGCAGTTTGCAGTGGGATTCTCTGCAGACCCCTGCAGCAATGGGCCCCACAGTTCTTAATCAAGGAAGTGAGCAGGTTACGGGAAAATCCATTGACTGTCTCCCCTCTGTTTCCTAGAGCAGTTTTCCCTTTGTTCCTCTCCTAGCAAAGTGACAGAATATCTGTGAACATGGGACAGTCTCTCCAGGCCTCCACTCTCCCCAGTGACCCTTCACTTGGAAGTGTCTGAAACCAGGGTGTGGATGTGGCACTTGGGGACATGATTTTGTGGTGAGCACAGCAGTGCTGGGATGATGGTTGGACTTGATCATCTTAGAGGTCTTTTCCAACCTCAGTGATTTTATGATTCGGGGAAAGGTATTAGAATAAGTACTTCCTCCTTGCATGTTGATCTGCCTTATGGAAAGAGACTTGGAAACCTTCAGCATGTTATTTTGATGTGTCAGTTGTGCACTAAATGTATTCGCTCTGGCCATAGCAGACTTAAGAAAAATTGTCCAAGAGATTGAGAGATGGACAGGTGAAAGGTTTGTGTTCAGCCGCAGCCTGAAGCAAAATGGATATTAGAGAAGCTGCTGAGGCAGGATGCAGGGAAAGATGGAAAATATATCTGTCAGTTTTGATATAGAGAAGGTGGTGGGTTTGGGGGAACTCCTGGCTCACTTCCACATCTGACTGTTGGAGTAGAGAAATGAGGCTTGTTTGTGTTCACAGAGTGTTGGGTTTTTTCTTTTAAGTCAAGAAAGGTATGACAAAGCACCCAGGAAGCTTAGGGAAAAGAAACCTCTTCTCTGTAAAGAAACACACTTCTCAGAGCTGCAAAGTGAGCCAATATTGAAAGTTCCCAATGGCTGAAATCAAGACAAGTGCCAAAAGTAAATGTAAGTACAGAAAGAGAGGGGAGATATCAGAATCACTGAGCTCTCAAGACACGAGGCCAACACAGAAGGATAGAACCTCTCTACTGGTAATAGCCAGGATATAAACTATTAATTCCCTATATTAAGCATTTTGCTACTGCAATGCTGAGCCTTTTGTCACTTTTCCAGAAGCAGTGTTTATCTGGCATATAGAATACCTTTATTTACCATATGTCTTCATGGGCTATCATGTCTTCCATGCTGGGTTTAGTGTACCAACCTTCCTGCTGTATTATTGTCATGTCAACTTTAATTACTCTGCTTTTAAATGCTTACTACAGCAAAATGACTTTGCAGTGGATTAGTGTTTAGGAGAATCCACATTCAGTACATTCTCTGACTGGTGCATAACATGCCTTTGATTCAAACATTTAAAATGTCCGGTTTGGGGTTTTTATGCCTAGAAATGAGTATTTTTATGATTTAATCACTAAAGACAGCTACACTTTTATAAATACAACTTTATACGTGGGAAAGCTCATATTAATGCAAAGACATCTTGTTTTTAATATCAACTGTTAAATTTCATAACAGTGAATTTATAAGCTTACTTAAAGGGACAATCCCTTATAAACAGTTTGGTGAAGAACCACAGACCAGCCCCTGCTGCAAGAGGGTGCACATGTGATAAGCCATCCTTATACCTAAGATGAGCCATAAATAAGAATAGCTCTGCCTTGATGCTTTTGTTTGAGCAATCCCCAAGACCCATACAATATAAACTGTGAGTTGTCTTTGGTACAGAATTTCCTAGTTTTGCTGGGGAACCAGACAATGGAGCTTTTGGAATCTTGAGTGTTTCTTAACGACTTGCCAAAAGGAAGCTCTGCTGTGATTACTTGTAATTCAAATATGGTCTGCCCACGGCTTTGGCCAAATTCCTCCATTAAGAATAGAAGCAACTGTACCTTGCAGTTCCCCACTGTCTCATTGAGCTATTAGCTCCCTCTTCCTACTACATTTCACACCTGGAAGTGCACTTTTAAAAATCACCCCTAGTTCCAATGCCATTCCTCAATAAAAGTTTCTTTCATCCTTTTGGGTTCCTGTCTCAGGAAGGATGGAGAACCCAGTACCACGCGTGGGGAAAAATCTGGGAGCACAGCCAACAGCAGCAGCAGGAATGAGAGCCAAACACTGCGATTCCAACCAGAACAATTCTTCCTTCTTCCTGCCATAGGAACCTAAAAGGCCCCCTGGAAAGCCTTGGAATTAGGGCTTTCCTGAATAATGCACACCTGTGTGTTATTTACCTTGGATTTCGTATTGCTGCAGTAAGTGCAAGGTAGTCACTTGTGTTTGTTCTTTTTCTAAAACAAAACTGGAGTTCTTTGGGTTCTCAACATGGAACACAGTAATTCTTTTCTGTTTTCTTTAAAGAAAAAAAACTGGTTAAAAGTTTTGTAAGGTGATGCCACATAGTTGAAATGGAAAGTATTCCCAGGTATCTTTATGGCCAAGTTCTCATATTTGCTACAGTGAGCTGAAGCACCACTACCTGTATTTTAAGCAACCCTGAAAAAAAATTTTGACTGTTCTTGGAGTCCTATAAATGAGTATTTATTTGTCTTCTTTAGTCATCCCTGGTTTGTGTTCCACTGCCAGTAAGAAGCTTAACTTGAAGATAATTCAATACAGCACTGTGTCTTAGAGCTCCAATGACAGGCGTGAAATTGTTTTATCTTTTTTGTTGGCGGTGCGCGGCGCTCGCCGGGCTGGCGCGCAGACCATCTGCTGCTGAGGTAACTCTCGGGATACTTGTCAAATTGATTGCACTCAGCAACGGCGGAAACACAGGAAAAATAGAGTTTCTAATTACGTTTTACCAGGGATCTTGTTTAACTCTAGGAAGTGGTAATTCAGAAATAAATGGCTTTGGTGGACATCTTAGAATCTTTAATTAACAAATTACTCTATTAACACACACACTGTTTTCCAGGTGAGTGAGATCATTTGCCCCTGGGGCTTTTTTTCCATATGCCTTCTGTTCCTCCAGTGAAATATGTAACAAATTGAAGTATTCATTTTGATTACATAAAGCACATGGGTATACAATTATATGAAAAGAAAGATGACATTTGTTGCCTGCCTTCCCTAAGGCCCCTACAGGCTTTGCCCTTCACTGAAAAAATAAGGCATAAAGTCATTAGAGTACATGCTTCTTTTTTTTGCACACTATATTTTTGGAAGGGTATGTTATTAAAGCAAAAGCCTTTACTAGAAACAATGGGATAATGATTCTTTACAAAATATCATTAATAATAAGTTTTTCTCCCAGAAGTTTTACATTCTTTCATATGTCAATTGTGTGGCCATTTTGGAGCTTTTAGGAATGCATTTATTTAATGTTACCAAATTTATATAATAAATGTATATTAAAATACAATAAATGTATATTAAAATATAATAAAATATATTAAATATTCATGTACATATAATCAGTTTACTGCTTAATTTTATTAATTTTTTTCTCATTATTTTATGCTTCACTAAGCAATTAATCTGCATTTGAATCACTTTATATATTTTTCAGAGACACTTTCTGTACTGTGAAACAGTTTCTCAGCATATACTTGGCTGGAAGAACTGGTTCATTGTGGTCTCAGTATTTATTGGAGCATTAAATGAAACATTGGGAGAGAAAGTTAGCTTGCATAACTAAAATGACAACATCTACAAATTATATAAAATGACTAGGGATTAAAAATATATTATTATGGTGAAACTTGCAGAGGAATTTATTTGGAAAGAGTTCAGAAAATGAATTTGAGGTAAGTCAGGAGTATGTGAAATAGTTGTGAAGAAGAGTTTCCTTTGTTTTGTCCTTCATGGGACTTGGATGTAATCCCTGTTGAGGTTATGTTCTTTTCCGTTTCTTCTCCATATCTTCTGTCTTGGGAAATTTTTTCCTTCTTTCCTTCACCTAGCTGATTAAGTCAAGGTCTCCTGAATTTATCTAGACCTGGCCTGTCTCCCATTGCATTTTTCAGATATGTTTTCTGGATATCTTGCAGAAATTCACCCCAGGGAACTTGAACGTGACCCAAGCTTTGGTTCCTCATCTCTGCCATCCACACATGGGGATGATGGATTGTGTCTGGATTCATGATAACAACAAGTGATTCCCTCTGTAGATTGTTTTACTGTTGCTGATTAAAAGTGACTACATAAACCACTGTTCAGATTAGGATAATGAAAATTTTTTTTAGTTCAGATATAGAATTTTTGGTAGGCTCTTTCCTATCAACACCTTTTGGAAAGCTTGCAGGTTATCTTTCCAGTCTCAACAAGAAACCTGCCATCACTAGAGAAGACTTATCTAGGAGGCATTGTGACCAAGAAAACATCATGAAATCACAGACAGGAAACTGGACTTATTTTTCAGAACCTAAGCTTTCCATCATGTTTCAGGTAAAAGAACATTCCTTTTTCACTGTTCTAAGCAATAGAGGAACATACATTTGTGTGCCTGTGTATGTTTGTGGGCTTTTGTGTTTATATTCGGCTACAGAAAATCTGTTTCTAGCATCAACAGTGTGTTACACATATTTCACATTGAGCTACTTTGTATTGCAACACCTGCCTCCCCGGTATTTTGCTCTGGGAGGGCTATGATGAGTGCTACCTTCCATATTATTAAAGGATAACATGAGCATTTGCTGGCATGTCACTGTAGCAAACAATGACTTGTAGCTCCCTTGAAAATTCACACGCGTTTTATTGCTGCTTGAGAAAATAACACCCATCTCCACTGCACTTCTAGTCATTTTCCTGATTGCTAAAGGATTTCCCCTCTATTACCTCTGCATTTTCTGTGTTGCCAGGTGTGAAATGAACAGAATCATAAAGTCAGGCTGTTTTGGAGAATAAAAACAACAGCACGGTCTGTGCTGCTGAAATGGCAGCATACTGAAAGTGGAAAAATGCTAGTAGCTATTGGCAATCCAACATACGTGACACATAGTAGAGTGTGAAAGACATATTTGCAATTAAAGGCAGTTAAAATATATATTACAATTAAAGGCAGTTAAAATATATATTACTGCCTCAGGAAAATATTTCATCTTGTCCTTAAATTTCAGTATCTGCTAAAGTCATTCTGAAAGCAATAGGACTGCTGCACCTTGCTTAAAAGTATATAATATTAATATTTAAGAGTTTCTTTAATATGGCTGGGCTGCCAGGAACTCACACGTTTGCTAGCTGCAATAGGAGTTTCAGCAGTTACAAGATGTTTGATCCATTTCCTGGTAAAACTACTCAGACCTTGTCTAATATTCCCCTTGAATTGAATAGCAGTTAACTCAGACGAGATGTGCTTGTGGAAGCAAGGTTTAAAACTGGCTTGATCTCAGCTCTTTTGGAGGATGGAATATCTGAGGTTGGGAGGGTAAAAATCACCTAATTACAGAGTGAAGAAATAAGAGACCTATCTCTGGGGAGCCAGAGCAATGACTTGGATATGCAAAAGTTGTTTATATATTGAATAATTTGCAGCACAAGAAAACACCTGGGACAATTCTTGTCAAGGCTAGTGAAGCTACAGAAGTCCTCAGGTCAGTAGCAGCAGAGCAGGAGGGGCACTGATGCACCCAAGTGGCCCTGACAAGCCTCACCTGGGACCCCCATCCACCTCTGCCAGGGAGGCTGTGTGAGTTCAGCCCAGGGTGCTCCTGCTGTGTCCTGGCAGTCACATCATGAGACGGATTCCTCTTGCTTGAGGTGCTGGTTTCATAGACAGCTTAGGTGAGAAAGTGGTGAGTAATGTGCTTTGGCTGGCTCTGTGTGTTCTTGCTGCCTGATCTATGAATGGGATAACACTTCGTTTAGACAAGGTGCAAACACTTTAAATATATTACAAGCGGCTAGAGTAGAAGAAGAGATTTCATTAAGATTTCTTTTTGAAATACAAGGTGTTAACAAAATAATGCACTTCTTCTATTAAAAATGTTGCTGAAAAAAATCACTTGTCAAAACCTTAGCTAAAGACAAATTAGACTGAAAAGCCTAACGACAACAGAAAGAAGCATAAGAGCTGAAGCTCTGAATGTTTTTGGGGAGTACACTGGGTGCAGGGAGGTTGCCATGCAGCTGCAGAGGAGCTGCAGGTCGAGCTCTGTGTGGGACCCCAAGGGAAGAGGTTGAGAACTTCTCACCCTATGCACAACAAAGGGCACAGGCACCTGTGGTCCAGCCAGGTGAGGGACACCCAGGGCCACAGCAGGAGCTGAGGGCTTTGGGGGAAAAGCAAGACTTGTGCCTGCCTGGACCATGAGGGGATAAAAGCCCATCAGGCCCTTTGTTCTGGGTCCCTCCTCAGAGGCTCTAGCTCAGGCTGTTACTTTGTAATTTAGTTATTGCACCAAGATTTAATTATTTTGAGGATTGGGACATCTGGGACTCTGCTAAAGGAAGCCCAGTCTGGCTGTGAGTGGGGTGTGCAGGGAGTTGAGCAGGGCCCCTGTTGGGTCTCTGGGGCCACTCCTGTGAAGGGGCTCTGGTGCCAGCACTGAAGGTCTCTGGTGCTGGGAGTGTGGCCGCCAGAGTGCCTCCTGAGTGGTCAGACTGGGAAGTTTCCTTTACAAAGTTTTAGGTTTACAATCCCTGATCTGTGTTTACTCAACCAGACCCCGTGGGCCATTGCCAGAGCTGGCAGACAGGGACTGGGTGAGCCTTTGCCATGGCTCAGCGTGGCCATCCTCATTGTCTGGGTCATAGAATATGGACAGATTGACAAAAAGGGGAGAGAGAGGGAGAAAGAACTAGGGAGAGTTTGTTGTTTATTCCAGTCAAAGCATTAGAAAGAGATTCTCTGGTCTAGAGTGTAATAATTAAAGTTTTGTGTATTGCTCTTTACAGAAACATGAGAATTCCCTACATTCACAACCTCTTTAGTAAGTGGCAAGCTACAGGCAACACCTTTTCTTCATTTAGTCATCTTTCCCATCTTAGGAGGGAGGAATAAGGAGCTGATGAGCAGCACCTGGGACACCTTTGTCTAGACAGGACTGTTTGCTTTTTATGGGAGAACCTGTTTTTCAGGGTCTGTGTGTGTACAGTTTCTAATGCAACAGAAACGTCTTTTTGATGTAGAAGCAATACAAAGAAATAACATTTAATTATAACCCATATGATTTATAGCCTCTAAGGGGGGAAAATGAATGCCAGAAGGTTATTGGTAAGGGAAGTCAGACAAGGAGGAAGCTGCAGGGAAAAGCTATCAGTTATCCTTTAATGCCTTTTGAGGAGAGTCTCTAAGTATTTGTAATCTTCTGCCTTAGAAGGAAAGTAAAGTGACCTGTTTCTACTTATGTGGTCTGGAATAGACATCTACTTAACATGTTGGGCCATTAAGAGAATAAGTAGAGCATAAACATCTATGCAGGCAAATGGAAGACAGGCTGAGAAATTTCTAGTGAGACTCTGGTTGCTTGGTTTTTGTTTTTCTTTGTGCCTTTGCATTTGAATTGGTTTTAACAGAACACTTTTAATTCTTCCACTGTAGATGTACTGAAGAGCATGTACACAAGGGTAATGAAGTTTTGGGTGCTTTATAGTCCTTTTGGTGGGTGCAAAACAGCATTTTGGACCTTTTTGCTGTCATGGGTTTCTTGTTTCCTGATGTCATCCTCAGTTGTGATTTATCCTTTAACAGGCGGTTCTGAGGCTGTGACTGAGTTTAACATCGAGTTTGATACCCTGTGTTGTCCTGATGGCTTTGTGTTTGAGTACAGACAGCCTTTTGGCAACCATAAACACAGATTCTCATCTTTGTTACCGTCTCCATTTAGGTGCTGTGCTCTTGGCATGTGAGCACCAGCAGATGCCATCAAGTTTAAAGTGGCACTTGGCACCTGTGTGCCAGTGTCCTTAAGAGGAGGGACTTTCTATAGAAGAGCCACAGCTCGCAAACTGCCCATCTAAACACATTTTGCTTGGCACTGAGCAAACTGGCTCCATCCTGGGCGAGCAGGCGCCGTGCCATCGCAGCAGATGGGGCTGAGGGAAGGGAGCACTTGGGAAACCTTGTCCAACCATGGAATGCACGTGTCTGAGGGCAGGGTTTCCAGCCAGCAGCCTCAGAATGGCTCCCTGTCCTCAGCTCCCAGCTCCAGTTTGAACGGCTCAGTGGTAGATTTTAAGATGTCAGTCCTAGTTTCAAAATGTGCTGTAATTATATTGCTCTTGAAAAAATTATTTCAGCCTGGATGGTGCAGTTATGCAGGAGGGCCTGAGAACTGTAACCAACAGACTCACAGAATTATGATCTTAGTATCTGTGTGATACCATGACCAAAATTCTGTTTAATATTTTGTAGCATATTCCCCACAGTAAGTTACCTAAAAAAAGTTGGAAATTATCTCACACAGGTGGTAAAAAATCACAAGCTAAATGCAAGGGTTGTTATAACCATTTCAAAATAGGTGCAGATATATGCACCCAAATTTTTTTTTTTGGCACTGGTAGAAAAGGCAATATTCAAAATTAAAACAATATTGCAATCCATAATTACCTGTTTGTTTCTTACATCAGTCACAACAATGGTATGTTTTTGAGGCAGAACAGAAGTAAAGCATTTTATGGAGCCGGTTGCCATGCCTGTGACCCAGCAGGGCTCCTGAATACCCCCATTTATCACCTGATAAAAGCCCTGAACTCCCATTCTGAGTCATATGTTGTCTATTTAAAAGCGATAAATACTCGTGGAATAAAAAGCCACTATTAATTCCAGGGTCTGCACTGATGTGGGGATGTAAGCAGTGAGGCACCCATTCAACAATAAGACCAGTGAGTGAAAGACAACAATTCCACCAAACTTCATTGGGTAAATATTGCTTTACAAAAAGCACGATTATCCTAGAGGTATTGCATATTTTGGATAAAAGCCATTTTGGCTTCTTGAACTGCTGTAAGAATAAGCTTGATGTTAAAACTGAGGCTGGAGTGACAGAAACATCAAACTAAAATCAAAAGAAAATAAACAAGGTATAGACTGATGATATTCCTTGATCTGTCTATAGATGTCACACAGGGCAGCTGTTCTCATCAAAACAGCAATTTAATGACACTAATATCACTGTGGTGGCGTCATTTGTTTTCGTGATGTTTTGTCACTTCAAGAAAGGTCATTTTTCATACCCTCACTCAAGTATCATAGTAAGTAGGATAACCATAATTTTTTTTTTTCAAGTTTTATTCTACAAAGTTTTCTTGAAAGGTAGAAATACTTGGGGCCTGACTGATACAGTTTTTTGATCTGTTTTGTTTGGTGTTTTGTTTCTTTTAATCGGCTCCCAAATGAGAATGTCATTTGGGATGATGCAAAGAGCTTAAATAAGAATTTTTCCTCTCTCAGCAGGAGAGAAGAGACTTTATATCCGTAAAGTTATATAACACAGAAGTAACTGCCCTGTAAGTAATAAAATTAGTTACTAAAATTAGTAAAATTAAGTATAAATATATAGGCTTAAGAGGAGGCTTTGCAATTACTATAACATACTGTTGACTCCTGTCTGGTGTCAGTCTTTGCCAATAACTCCGGGGAGCAATTTAGGGTGTCCCATTGCTGGCTGTGGGGTCTTCCTGTGTGTCCCCAGCACTGGCCCCGCAGCCTCTGCCACTTCTGTGTGCTATAAAAGCACAGCTGTGCAGGTCTCACACTATAGGTAGTTTTCAGGAAAAAATATCAAATGCAAACAGTAATTATATTTTGGGACCAGTGGGGCCCTGAGGAGACCTTGGATCTTGTTCTGTTAGTGTCACTTGACTGAATTCAGCAGTTTCATTTTGCAGTGTAGGCAAGTATCTGGGGCTGATTGCATTGCAGGTACATAGGGCTTAGAATGAGGTTTTCAAAAATCCCCATATGATCTGTTCAGGCAGCAGAGATCAACATCCTAATACCCTCAGACACTTGGCTTATTTTTTTCCCTTCAGGGCAAAAGGATTTCAAATATTATCCCAAACCTCTGGCTACCTGTCAGAAAATACTTTCCTTGGGAAATACAGAACAAAACAAAACTTTAACAAAGCTGCTGAATTTGCTTTCAGCTTTGGGATTCACTACAATACACCTTACACAGGTCTTGCATCTTGTGTAGTACAGGACTATTGATAACAACAGCAAGGCATTAACTGAGGATCTGTTCTCCTCTAATACTGGAAAGAAAGGGGAAAGCTGAGACCAGTTAGGGCAAAGAATACAATCCCAGCTAAAAGAACCTCTCCCATTTTACTAATTCTTTGATTTAAATGCATTGCAATGTAGCAGGATTTCTTGTAGCTGGAGAGCACCAACACATTGCATGAGCCTTGCTGACTGAATGGTAATTAATGCCCATTCATAGAAATATATTGATAATATGTTTAGCTTTCATAGTGAGAGCTAGCATGTTATTTTAGGATGGGGGTTTTTTTGCCTTCGGAATGGTGCTGCATATTGAGGTTTTATTTCCCTCAGCTATTCCATTACCAGAATGAAATGCCACCAGTTAATAGGATGGCAGAGTAAATGTCACAAGCTGAAGGGACCACAGGAATGTGTATTTGCCACATGTAGAAGCCGTACTTTATTGCAGCGCAATGTGGAATTTATGAGCATTGCTATAATATTCTAGATATGCCTCTCTGGTAATATCTGATATATATCAGTGCTAAAAGTCAGGATACTGCAAAACCAGCTCCCTCTTTCTCTCTGTACCTTTCCTAGATGCTCTAGAGCTATACAGTCCCAGTAATGCACTGTCACCTAAAGGAGGTAAAACCAGCCCCTGCATATTATTTATTGGCCTGTGAATGCAGATTGCAAACACACTTTATTACCTGCTAATTTACCACCCGCTGGCTGAAGGATGGCCAAAGTCTACTATTTGTTTTATAGGAATTCATTATGCCATTAACCTTTCACTCCTGTAGGCCACGAGCAAGAATTTCCTCAGTTAAATCACTCCTGTAATAATGCTCTACAAATGAAAGCAATGATTTATTGCACCCCACAAAGTCTAATAAACATAAATTATATCCTAATGCTCTATGCGTTGCAGATCATTGTGTGTATAGCTAGTTACTCTTTCTAGAGACTGTTCTGGTCTCCTCTGAAACACGTTAAGTAAGAATTTTGCCCATTTTGGTGTTTGAGGTAACATTTTCACATCTTGCATTGTAATAACAGGGACATCATTGAAGATGATGTGGTTTCTGTATTTATTTATGATGTGGTTTTTTTGTAAGGAGGAAGAAGAAAAAACGGTAAGGCAACAGCAGTTTTCCCCTCTCCTAACAGCTTTTACTGCTCTTCTGTGTGGATGGCAATGAAGGCACGACACGTAGTCCAAGGCTGATCCAAAGAGACTTTTTATATCCCCCCTTCTCCCAGTCAAAGCAAAACTTTCGGCAAATTTTCTAGGGTTTCGATAAATGTTTTGTGACAGGGTACCTCTGCAGTGAGTGCAGCATGGCACTCTATCACTTCTGTACTTTCTGCACCTTTCTGATAGCCAAAAAATCTCTCCTACACATTTCAAGCGTTGCCAATTAAAAAAAAAAAATCCTTTGCAGTATGTGACATTCACCTTGATACCAGTGACATTCAGAGAGCCTGCTGATTTTTAAGCTAGTGATTAAGAACTGTCTGAAATAGTTTCACACATGGTTTGTAAATCCTCAGTCAGAGCTTTTCCATCAGTGCCACTGTGAAATATTTCTCCTTGGCTTTGCAGATGTTTTAACAAATTCCTTTGCAGGAACTCTGTCTCGAAAATGAAATAATCTCTTTCTTCTTGTAAACATTTATTTTATGCAAATACAAGAGCTGCTAGTCAATGACTATAATGTAGCACAATTTTGCACTAGATATAGGTCAACCTAGAACCTGACCAAGGTAAACTAAAAATTCAGAAGTTTTCCCCACTCAGGAAGTTCTGTAGTCCCTTGTACTTAGAGCATGAAATACAAAGGTGTGAATGTTCTGATCAGAATGGCAACATCTATTTACACAATTTCAATTGATTCCATAAAGCAACAATCAACAGGGTAGTCTCTGTCCTGTTTAATAAATGCTGTATATCTGAAAGGATTGCAGAAAATAAGGACATTTATTCTGTTCGTTTCCAGAATAGAATTAGTACAGCTGATTTATGTCCTTATGACAGTTTATATCTACTGGGGGCAGGGAGAAGAACCAGTGTTGAACTCCTCTGAATCTTGAGTCGAAGTTACTGCATCATGCTCTTAGTGATGTTATGCTCCTTTGATATTTTTTAGCTATGGAGTTGGATTTCATAATAAGAAGACAGAGAAAGCTGCAAGAGTTCATGGATTCACAACTGCAAGCAGCAGCAATCCCAGTGTACCCTGACCTGTACGGAGGCTGTTGACTGGAAGGTAGGCAGCATCTCATAAAGACTGTTCCATTTGGCTGAGTTGCCGCTTGCTAAATGAAAACTCTTTTCTTGAAAGTGTATTTTGCAAGGTCTGCTCAGTTCCCACTCAAAACTGTTCACAGTAGCACACAACTGCAGGCAAGGTGCAGTCCTGTTAATCTTGTGGATGGAGGTATAGGATAGCAATGTCATTAAGCACTTCCATAGGCACTGGACACTTCAATCTGTATGGCTCGTCCTAAATCCCAGCTAATAGTGCATGTGTTGGTTTGTAGTTTGGGTCAGAATTTGGCTTAAAAATTTTGGTGAGCAACTCTAAATGAAAATAATTACCCATTTATATTCCTGCCCATAGGGCTGAATAGTATGTTCAGAAGTAATATCCGAAGAGCCCAGAGGACAAGTCCCTTGAGCAGCTGCAGAGCTATGCCCAGAGGTGTTCCCAGACTAAGTGCACTTGTAAATCAGTTGGTAGAGAATAATCCAGTTTAATCATATGCTTGAGGGGGAGGAAATTACTTCAATTAGAGTCTCTTTATTGTTAGTCTGATCAACTTATGCTCATAGTGTAGCTTAACATCATTTATTTATTTTAAGTGGGACTCAGCCATTGTAATCCATGTATTGATAAAATCAGTGTCCACTTCTTTATCTGAAAAAATAGAGATGGTCAGTGGCACATCTGCAGTAGTTCACATCAGATCCTGAGTCAGGGTCACAGTTGAGTTGTTGAAGGGCTTCTTTTTTCTTTTGGTTGACTGATTTTCAGAGAAAAATTTTTGCACTCACTTTTTTTCTTCTTTCTCCTGCCCCACTAATCCAACACTTCTTGATAACTTCTGTATTTATTGGCCTGTTTCAGACAAAATTGGCAGCTCTGCCTGAGCTGGGGTCTCATAGCTGTGAAGTGCTGATGGTTTTCATTAAAATCACTGTTTTGGCATGTGCTGTAGTGTGCCTTTTGCTGAAGGTGGAAACATTCTTTGTTCTGCTTGCCAGCAGTCTGAGTACCCACACAGCTCTGGGCACAGTGTGTGTGTCTGGCAAGTGAGGAAACAAGTAGAGGTGCACAGGAGAAGCTGAGGGCCATTTGGAGGTCCTGCTAGGAACAAGAGGGAAGTGGATGTTTGTTTGTCACAATACAAGAGGAGTTGGGAAAGGGGGCATCAGCAGGTGAGATAGGAGGCAAAGGAGCTTGATTTGCAGTAGTAACTGGGTTAACAGTTTACAGGGTAGAAGACAGGGTAGAAGATGGATGTCTCAGATGTGCAGGAAATCAGGCTTCATTACCTCTGCTCCTTGCAGAAAAACATGTTATTAATTGCCTTTGGTCTCCAGGGGAACCACTAGCCTCGTTTGAAACTATTCTGCTGCTTATTGTCTGAGCGCTGAGGCATGCTCTGAACAGAGGGATGTCTTTGATGCTGATAGATCAAACTCTGCACTGAAATCTGCTGAGATGAGGAAGCCTGAATCAGCAAAGCCAGCTTTTAAGGAAACAGAGATCCCTCTGTGGAATAAAGAAACAAGTGCTGCCAGAGATTGGAAATATGAAGTCTGTGCTCTTTAAAGCTCAGCACTCTCCGGGGCCCAGCCAGCAGCCTGGAGGACAAAGGAGAAATTACTTGAGGATTTCCATCCAAGGAGGAAAGAGCCCTGGGTGGCTCTGTGTAGGAGTGCAAGGACGGCCTGACATGATGTGTGGTTAATGCCTGTTCCCATGCTTGCAGGCTCGGAATACACAAAGCAGCAGCATTAGCAAGTGCTCTACAGTGACAGGGAAAATTGCTTGGGACTTTCCTCTAACTCCTAATACGTGTTGAACCTGTATGTTTAGTTTGAGACTTTCCTCCTGTCCTTTTGGGTAAGAATTCTGACACTAAGAGCTGTCTTCTGCACAGATGAAGTCTAAGTCAAGGGTTTCCTTAATCTTTTAAATCTCTTACTGCAACGATCTGGGGAGAGGGTAGAAAAAAACGCTGCATTATTTTTGGAGAAGTAGTTTCCAGCTCTGATTTTGTTCTTCAGCTCACATCCTGCTTCTCTTTGCCCTTTTTCTTTCACTATAATGACCTGATACAGGTCTGGTTTTTATTTTTAAAGATAGCCAGTTTGTAGGTGTGCCTGCTGAAGGTTTATGGCCTAAGTGGTTAGATACTGCTAATTTTCAGGGAACACATTTACGTGCATGAACTCATCCTCTGTATTTCTCCAAAGGAGTACGATACATTTATCTCTGTGAGTTCCTCTGGATCTTCTGTGATGAAATCTTCAACTGGATGGGCTCTGGTTTAATGCTGCAAGCTTGTGATGCAGTTATCCAAACCCCAGGCAAGCTTCACACAATAACTGCAATGTTCACTTCTCATGCTGCTTCCAAAGGGACAGCTTGAGCAAAAGCAATAACACACAAGTGGAATGTGGTTTGAACCACTACTGTCTTTTGCAGAATTCATGTAACAGGAGAATATTTTGAAGGAATGGATAGGCCTAGGCATAAAGCATACACTACAGATACAGAGCAACATGTGACTGGTGTTCTTAATGGATTGGGCTTTAACATAGTACAGTTGATAATGGTGTTTAAATTTTAGTTATGTCATAACTGTGAAAGAGGATAGGTCTCAGTTATAGGGTAGCATAATTACGTGTTCAAGAAATGTCTGGGCATCCACTTAGTGCCGTGGTCTGGTTGACAAGGTGGTGATCGGTCATTGGTTGGACTTGATGATGCTGGAGGTCATTTCCAACCTAAATGATTCTTTGATTCTTTGTGATAACAGCTTAGAGGCAAAAGAAATTTGGGAGGATTAGTCAGTGGAATTCTTATTTTGTGGAAACTTTGGAAAGGCATTAAAACAGACAAGTACATTAACAAACTTAAAATAAGCTTTTTATTACTTAATATTTTTTCACCGAAATTCAAAGCTTTGGCACTCTAAGTAAAGCAGAAAGTGGAAATCTCAGCAGCGCTGCATTAATTTTTCAAGCCCTAATGTGCCAGACAGGGAATAAGTTATTACATCTGTTGCCCTCTGGGAGGAAGAATGAAAAGCACAAAAATGATTCTTCGCTGTTAGGGTGGAATAACGGAATAATAGCTGATGTAAGCAGCGGCATTGCTGCAGAAAAGCTTACAGCAGCTTGTGTGTCATCATTAGGAGCGAACATTTCTCTGTATAACTAGTGTAGCAAGATTAGGAAACATGGCAGGGCTTATTTGTTCTTCTCATGGGGCCCTTTACAATTATGGGGGAATTTCAAGCGAGGGCCTCATGTGCGGCTGCTGATGATCTGTGTGAGACACTCCGTTTTCCGCATTGAATTCTCAGCCCATAGATGTTGCTTCCAGGATCCGCCGGCAGAAATACAGTTGTCCATGGCAAGTTTATGAGAGCAATATGGCACTTCAAGCTGTAGTGCCTCTGGGCAGGTTAGGGCTTCATTTGCCACAAACCTGGCTCTTGGGTGGGCTCCTGGAGATGATGAACTGAGTCCATAAAATCCTTGTCCCTCTGACAGGCAGAAACATTTGCTGAGTTCTTCAGTGACTTGTTTTCCAAGGGAGAGCCCTGGAGGCCTCTTATTAATGATTGTCTTCTCTGTAAATACACTCATAAAGCTTTTTAAGTACTGTGATAACATGGCAAATAAACAGAAGGATAACCCCAGGGGAAGATATGGGAATTACTTGTGTGTCCATGAGCTCACCTGGGAATGAAGTTACCAAAGCACCATCCCCATGCTTCACTGGTGCCTCAAGCTAAAGTATCTCAGTCTTTTGTCATCCCCAAAAGGTATGAAAGGCTTCACTAACAGGGCATGGAGCCAAGGAAGAAAAACAGTGTAGATTTTTAGAAGGCTCTTTATCTGCCTATCTCCTTGGAACATCAGATATTACAGTGGCATGTGGATCTAGAAAGGCACATGGACAAAAGGGACGAAAGCACTTTAGGCTTTCTCAAATCAATGCCCTTTGTTGAAAAGAAAATTAGAATGCAATGTATAGATTTTTATCTTCACCTCTAATCGATCTTAATAGAGCCTTATATAACATGCTTTGTTGTGGGTGCTGTTGGCTTGTGACTCAAAGAAAGCTCATTTCACCTGATAGAACTAACTGCACTGAGGGTTTTCATGCACCTTTCTCTAATTAACACTGAACTGATACTGTTTCTCTGGCATGACCCTGCCTTGTCTGGGGTTCATCTGAGGTCTGGGATACAGCAGGCTGTGACAATATACTGTGCTGCAGGACGAAATGCATAAACAAGGGCTATTTTAAGGCTGATGGGAGGTAATAGAGGAGTAAGTGCAAACTAAACCTTATGGAAACATTCTGTCCCTGATTTATTGCAAGCACCATCTACTTATTGCAAGTATTTGTGTATTGAGGCAGACTAGGGGTAGTCCTCTACTGTTCCCTGCAAGCGTTCTTTAATTTTCTTAATGCTTTTATTTGCATTGAGCGGTGGCAGGGCAGATATCAGTATGTGGATTTAGCTGAAATCAGCTTTTTTTTAAACTTGGTTCACCACTCTATTTAATTAAGGGTTGTTGGAAAGCTTCCACCTGTTCTGTGTAGACTAGCTATGCCTTAAGCCTTATGTAGCTGATTTTAACAGATTGTCACTAAATCATGGCAGGTCATGTGCTCATATAACTTATATCAGCATTGTCCTTGAAAATCCAGTGTAGCAATTCGACTGTGACATGGTTGGGAGTGAGGAATCTTCCTGGTCACAGGCACCTCACACAGCTTTGACAGCATGTGACAGTGGTGCACCAGTGGTGAAATCATCCATCTGTAAACACAGAACAAGCGTGTGCCTGTATTTTATTTTGTGTGTAAACATTCACAAAGCCAAAAAAAAATTTTAATACCCCTGCCTCTGCTAGTTTCTAATTAGCCCTGCATATTGTACTAAACATCAAACCCCCAAACTGTGTGCAAATTAGTCTTTGGTTCTTGAGATCTGTAGACCTTGAGAGGGGAACTGTAGCTAAAGCATCCAACGGCTTGAGAAAGGCAAGATCTGCAAGTGTTAAGAGTAAACCAATTATAATAAGGGTAATCTGTCTCAGAGGTAGATTAACGCTGACATATCCCCTTTAGACAAGAAGCTCGGAACTGACAGCCATTTGGAATTATGTCTGGAAATGCTGTCAACACCCACATGTCATGAAAAAAAGAAACACGGTCTCTTGGCTGCCTGCAGTCGCAGCCATCTGTTTGGATGGCGAATTCCTGCTCTGGGGTTGGTTCGAGTAGTTCACTAGGACTTCATGGGTGCCAAGCAGCATAGCTTGAAAAGAGCAGACTGTGTGTCTCAGCACATGCTGCAGCTTTTATTAAGAGCCCTCATTCTGCATGACTGGAGGAGCATCACAGACATCCTTGGTTTGCTGACATGTGTTGATGCTCACATGTCAAAGTAAAGGAGCAGAGACAAATAAAACAGATTTCGAGAGACTTTGAACCTGCCAAAATGCAGTGCAATGGGCACCTCAAAATAGTGTGGGACAATTCAAATATCCTTAGGAGAGCCATCTCCTGAGGTTTCTAGATGAATAGGAAAAATCACTGCCTTTCCACCACCCACTGTATCAGCTGGAATTTATGACATCAAATTGCTCATTCAATTCCAGGATGGGAGAAGTCAGTCAGAATACCTAATTACATGGTTACTGAATATGGACAGATCAATCTTTTAAAAAAATAAAATAAAATGTAACTGTGCCACAAAAGTGGAGAGATCTGCATAGCTGGGAGGCAGAGCAGCTGTAAGGAATTTTATTCATATGCTGTGTGTTTCACTTACAGTTTTGTTCGACACTTAACAACAAAATTATTTCACGTTAGGAAAAAAACAGCCAGTGATGATTATTTCGCTAGGTCTTCAATACATTAATTCTGATTCTTATCTTGCTTTTTTTTTCATTTTTTCTAAAAAGTTTTTCAGAAAAAAAAGGAAATACAGTAATTTTATACATAAATGAAGCAACAATGCAGATACCACCTTTAGCCAGAAGTGTAGTCAGTGCATCACTGGTGTTCTCATTTGTGTTGTTGGGAAATGATTGTGTATAGTATTAGAGGCTTTTAAGGTCAATGTCTAACCCCACAGATTTCTGGGCACCCACCTTACTGCCTCTGTGAGACAGATGCAACATGCTTTTACAGGGCCCCCAGGAGGAGACATTGTAGGTCATGTTGGACATGGATCTTCTCTTTGCTAAAAGGCAATGTTTGAAAGTGTCTTTTTTTTCATTTAACTAGACAAAATTTTACACACTGCTCCATCCTTCCTTGTTTTACAGAAAGTATTGCATTCAGTCTTTCTGACAAAGATCTGTTGTTGTCTTCTTTCCCTGAGAAACCCAGTTGCTTCTGGCATGTAACTATCTTTACTCCTTTTGTTTTAAACATGTCTACCTTTCCATTACGTTTTCATAATTCCTTCACTTCCTATATCTCTGATTTTTAACATGGACATGTTGGTGATTGAATAATGCCACAACGAACTCCCAAACAAGTAGGAATAAAGCTAATTTTTTGGATGTATGATTTGATAAAATTTCTTTGGAGTTATAAAACATAGAGGAGGTTTCTAGCACAAACTCCCAAGTGATCTGCCTCTACCCAGACATGACATGCTGCTGCAGCATGGAGATAGGGACACTGAGCTGCATAGCAGACTCTGTGCAGCAAACCCAGCAATGCTGAGAAGCAACAGGGTTTGCCTGAGTGGTGATGATGGGGAGGTTGGACCTTCAGGTATTTCTGTCTCAGCTGTGACTGACAAAGATGCACGTGAAGAACCTGCCCAGCTCTTCCACAGTGACAAAGTGCCATTTGCCTGTGTCTGCTGGTGGTGACAAGGTGACTTGCACCTCTTCCTGCACCCTGGGCTGGGGGAGCGTGCTCCATCCCTGCTCTCCCTTCAGTCAGCAGGGCTTCAGGTGAGCAGGTGCTCTCCCTTCCCTTAGCTGGCACTCGCTGTGGTGAGAGACAGAGCCCATGGTCCAGGGCAGCAGTGCTCAAGCCCTCGGAATGGCTGCTCCATCTGGGACAGTGGCCAGAGTGCCCTGGAAGCCCAGCAAAAGGTTTGATAGTGTATTCCAAGGAATTACTCCATCTATTATTTCAGCCTTTTCCAGCACTACATGTCAAAGTTTTATGAGGTTACTTGTTGAAGTAAATACTCTCTGCTTCTCCCATTTCCAAGAACCTTTTACCCTTGACTAGACAAATGATGACATTGCCCTGTCACTAATCTTGCCGATTTTCACAGTGTTTGATAAACACCTTGGAACAGATTTCATCATATCCAGCAGATTTAATGCTTCTTTAGATAAGGCAAGTGCCTAACAGTAACACTTTCCTCAGTCAATTCAACTACAAGTAAATACTGTGTGTGATTATAGGATTAAATCTGAAGTAAAAGCCTGGTTTTGTAAGCAGTTCAAAATCTCTTGTTGAAGCTCTTCTTTCTCTCACTTGCTGTAGAAAAGGGACTCATTTTTCCTTGACAGGTTTTCAGTGATAAAAATTGATCGGATGCTTTAAAAAACAGGTTCTTGGGACAGCTTTAATTTCCTCTTGAAAGGATCATTTTTTAAATGGAAGTGCACTTGATTTTGGAAAATTTCAATTTTATTTATTCCAAATCTCCCTGCAAATCTATTTTTCTGCTCAATCCATTTTTCCTTTTCATAATTGTGAAAGTTGCCATAGCTACCCGTAAATTGCTGATTTTTTTTCCCCAATTAAATCTCAGTAGTTATGAAGAAAGATGTTGTTACTTGTAACAATAAGAGGTTTCCTCTTCAGCCTCTCACCTTCTTGTTGATTGTGTCTACTAAAGCAGCAATATTCCTCTGACTCATATTTACCTGATGATTCAGAACCTCAGACATGAGATTGCATACTCCAAAATTGTCACAGTGGGTGTTAATATCTGTGTGGGAAATGGTAAAGCTTGGAATCTATAATACCCAGCATGTTACATGAGGCTCTGAGAAAGCATTCCTATTGCCTGATGTTGCCCTCTGTAACTTAACACTGGATAGAGACGTCAAAGCTGCTCCCCGCCATTGGAAAGGTCTCAGCAATTGCAGGTGTTCCCCAGTGACTAAAACACCCAAACATTCAAAAAAGGAAGGAAGTAGGATCTGGAAAACTCCCAGCCAGTCAGCCTTACCTCAGTCCCCGTGGAAGTTTTGGAGTGACTCATCCCAGAAGCCATTTGCCTTGTGCTGGATTCCGTACTGCGCTGGTGGTCTCAGTCCTTGTCCTCCATGACTTTTTATGCAATGTGTACAAAGCAGGATGTCCATTCACAGGGATATCCAGTTTAATGTAGTGGGGAGGTAGAGCTCAAGGTGAGGTTAAAATCCGCTTGCTTCCCTTGGCTGATTTTCTTCTATAAGCCTGAGAGCCAAGAGCTTTGCTATCGATCCCACTGAATGAAGTGAACAAAATTTTTTATTATTTCATCGGAGAAAAGAAAGCACAGCAGTTCAACTCTCTCTCCTCTTGAACAGTTCCATTTTTAATTCAATAGTTGAAGCAAACAAAAAGCCTTCCTTACACAGTTTAGTGATAACATATCATACCAAGCATAGCCCAAACCACTGTTAGAGTGGTTTCCTTAAAGTTATCAGACTTCTGAAGTCACGATTTACCCTTGCACTCTCTCGAAAATTTCAGCTATGAGTCAAACTTATTGTTTCTGTTTCTATGGAAATAGAGCAGGAGCACTCATGAAATCATCTAGTTTGTCTCAGCTCTCCATTTGAACAGATAAGGGACATATCATCCCAAACTTTAGAGCTGGTTCAGAACCTACACAAGGTAAGAACTTCAGTCCAAGTCCAACGTTTTAAGGACATTGCACAGCAAGGCAAGATTTGAGGGCTGTGTTACTGCCTCTGGGGCTGTCTTGGTAACACTGATTAAATACATGAGTATTTCTATGACATACTTCTTTGGGAAATGCAAAGGCATCATATATTCCACCCTGTGAGGGTGCTGAGGCCCTGGCGCAGGGTGCCCAGAGAAGCTGTGGCTGCCCCGTCCCTGGAAGTGTCCAAGGCCAGGTTGGACAGGACTTGGAGCAACCTGGGATAGTGGAAGGTGTCCCTGCCCATGGCAGGGGGTGGGAAGGAGATGAGCTTTAAGGTCCTTTCTAACCTAAATCTGTGGTTCTATGATTCTACGACATAAATGTTGTTTTTGAAGCTCCCAGCATGGTTCCCAGTGTGCTGTGCTATGGACAAAAACAAGACAGACCATATTTCCGGACATGTTTTCTATATACACAGGTACAAAGGATGGACAGACAAACACGGGCTTTACCAGAATTTGATTTGGCAGCTCTTATTTCAAATTTTTTAAAAATTTTAATTCATGTATGTGGGGTGCTTAATAAAGCAGAGTCCTAGTAGTCATGGCTGTAGCTTGGTCTACAACACATGCAGCTTTTAGAAATGTTGGCTGTGCTTACAGTATATGCAGCAGCATCTAAAACCCCTTGGAAGGTGTAGGTTGCTGGTGTAAAGGGTCCTTTCTGAAAAACACGTGGTATTTTCTTCATGGGAGATGAAATAACTCACTGAAATAATGGGATTGCATCTTCTATGTCATTTTAAGGGATTTGAAGTCAGTTTTGTAGTTAATGTGCTTGGCAAGGACTGTATCTGTTTTAAACGATGGTTTATTTTAATGGTTTTTTCACGCTGTCATGCAGTTACCCAAGGGAAACCCTTCCTTAGATGAGCACAGCACCTCCATTCCATTTGTGTTGGACTTCCGTGGTGTGTAGAGAACATGATCTGCAGCTCGCTGGAGCAAGTGCAAACATGTTATTAAAGGTGAATATTTGAATTAAGCAATTCTGGAGTTTAAGTACATGCTGATAAACACACATCCCAAATTTAATAATGCCAATAACAACACTCCTGTTATTTGGCTGTTTTTCCTAGAATTATTTTCCATTCTTCAAATGTGGCAGGCTAGAGTGTGAGGCCTGGAAGATGTCTCCAACTTTGCCAAGTTTAAAGGACATGGGAATCTCAACATTGCCATAGAGAAATTTGATATTATTTTTCCTTTGCTCACATGGTTTGTGACTATTTAATTTGGAAACTGGCTGATCCCTTTTCTCTGATGTCTGTTTTCACCATCTTCATATCTTCAGAAAAAGGAAAAATCTGTAAGAATTTTTCGAATAAGTAAGCCTTGTAGGGTTTTGGGAATCTCAGCTTACCCTTTAGATGTTTGACAGGCTGGAGAATATATTCATGTATAACAACAAAAGGAAATGATGATACATCTTCTTTCTTCTGAAATACTGTCTGCTTAAAATGAGACTTTTAAAATGAACACTGGAAGGAAACTCTTGTAAAAATCTTATTTTCTTTTGACAAGGTATAAAGTTGCTTTCTCTGTTTCTTTTTTTTAAGAAAAAGGAACAAATTCATTTTTTCCTCTTTTGACTAATTTGATGTGGAATAGAAGGAATATAATGGCTTAATTATTTGCATGCTAATTTTTGCTTTTCTGCAGGAGAGTGAACATGTGTATATGAAAACCTTTATTAATAATTCCCAGCTGTGTGGCAGAAACACGATCTGTGTCAGTCAAAATATCCAAGTTATTTGTTTCATTACATGCAATATAATTGCATTTCATCCCTCTGGTTTCAAGAGCTGAATCTTGTACTGCACTTTTACTAGATGCTACAGAAGAGATGTAATTGAGCTTCAGTAAGTGAATCTTGAAGCTGATGTGGAACATCAGTTTGCCCAGATATGCCAGTGGTTTTCTAGAGAGTGACTCTGAAGTTTGGGTCTCGCTCTGGATTCTGAGTTGAAAGACAATTACTCCAATATTTTTGGTCAAGTTATGCTTTCAAGGGCACTACCAGGAAAGCTGAAATCATAAATGTGGGGCAGCAATCCCACCTGTGCAGATGCCTTTCTTTCTCTTCCTGAATGGAAACAGGGAGAATGCAAACAATCCCCAGGGCTACAAAAAGAAAATCACCTCCCTTGAGAAGAGCCACACACCACTGGTAACCAATAGCCTGCCCTGCCTTGTAAAGGCCTCTCTTGCTGGCCAAAACCAGATGCTTAATAGGGAAAGGATCATCCAGGTCAGAAGGCTGTTGGGGTTTTTCAGACAGATCCGGGTGATTCGTTGCCAGCCCTCAGGGTGGGACCAGGCTGGAACTGCCCTCACCAGCTTCACCTGGCCTTCCACCTAGAGCTGCAGCCCCAGGAGGTCCTTTAAGCTCCAGCCTGAAGGTTCAGGTTTGGGTGGAACTATTTAAGTATATCTGTTCTCTGTCCTTTGCTGAGTTATTGTTTGGATTTCCTGAACTGACTTGGCTGAGGATCACTGGATGGGGTTTTTTTCTGTCATCATCCCAGCTCTGCCACCTGGATCAGGAGCCTCACTTGTGTGGTCGGTGCCTCTAGTTTTAAGACTAGAGCAATGGAGTGACTTAATGTAAACTGTGATTTTCTGAAGCACTAAGCAAGACAAATGTGTACTGCCTCTTCCAGAGTGCTTAGATTTTAAATCTCTGCTTGGAATTTAGCAGGCTTACTTGGTAACAGTTAGTTGGTGGCACTTCAGCAAGTGCTATAACATAGTCTGTCTTGAGTGAAATATGAATTATCTGGAGTTTTTTAGTGGATTCAAATGAAGTATGGTTAAGTAATGTGTTACTATGGAAGGCTTAATGGCTTAGTATTTCAAGATAATTTTTGTGTGTATGGGAAAGTCAAAAGACCTGGTACCTTACATGATGTTTTTTCGTCTGAAACAGTTTTAAGCCTGGTTTGTGCAGATTCAATTCACCACCTACTTAAATGAATCAGATTTGGTAGGAATGTCGCTGAGCTTGCTCTTCCGAGAGCTGTGTGAGTGTGAAATGTCAGGAGGCTGCAAGTCCCTTATTTCTGAATGAGTGTGGCATACGCTGTTTTTCCTAGGGAGAGGTACAGTCTTCAGAGAGGCTTTTTAAATGCCCAGTCTGTGCTATCACACCCTGCCTGGCTTTTTGCTTGGAAACGCAATTGCTGTTCATATTTCCAGATAACCTGCCTCTGCTGTGAAAGTCTGAGTGTTGGGATGGTGTTGGATGCTCGTTGTTAGCTCTGGGTACTCTGGGAGGTGGCAGGAGAGCAGCAATGTGAAGTTTTGCCTTACAGCCATCTATACAAGAGAGTTAATGTTTCAGCCGTCACAGGTGCACCTGCCCAGCTGTTGTTTGTGAGCAAAGGGGCACTCAGGGCTGACAGTAAAATTCTGGGAAGATGCACATACAAAAAATCACTTTAAAATACTGATTTAGAAAGCAGGTTTCTAGGGACAATCCTTGCACATCATTTTCTAGCTGCTTTTGTCAGGCCTAAGATTTGATAGTAGCTGATATACTAGCTGATACTGAGAGAAGAGCATGTAAATGCCTACTTCTTTCTGCTGAAGGCAGTTTACTCTTCACAGAGCATAAGCTTCCTGTGATTCAAACAAAGTTCCTTTCTAACCAGGCTGGCTTTCCCTCAGGAAAAAACCTCGCTGTCCTACACAGCCGTTGGACTTGCATTGGTGTCCCTGAGTGGTTTACTGTAAAAACAAAGTTCATACAAAGATCCCACGTGGAAAAGATCCACTTGCAAGGAGCTGTATTGATGGTCCTTTGATTTGTCTGTTGGGTTTTTGAGATGTAGCTTTTTGTGACATTTTAGCTGCCTGTTATGCCATGCTGTAAAGCACAGTGACAGCTATATTTACACTAGCTGTAAATCTGGTTCTGTAAACACCAGATGAAACTTAAACTTGGACACAGGCATATTCCCAAACTGTCACTACTGTGACAACACAGTTCTGTCCAGAAATGCAATGAAACTGGTTAAATCTGCAGGGATGTTTAAGAACCTTAGCTAGTAAACTTAAGGGACGTGACGTACATTACACCAGGTCTCCTCATTTTTTGCTGCTGCAATATGTGTGTAGATAGATAGATGCATCCTCACCAGAATCATCCCTGTCTCTGGAGAGGGAGAAAACCATAAGGGAAAAGTTGTAAGACAGTAGGATTGGGAGAGGTGAGAGTGGCATGTTGTTCTAGGCTGTGACTAATACAACAAAATTCTCCTAGAGAATGGATGGAAGATGTTTTCAACTTAACTTTCTAAGCAAGTTGAGGCTACACACTCACACTTTTCTATCCACCTGCTCAGAAACACTGAGACATGACCTCGAGTAGGCTGGGTGGGATTTCTCCCATGCGACAGAGACAAGGAAGTCCAGCTCTTGAATATGCATTGCATCCCTGGGTTCCTTTTGATTGCCAGCTCATAAAATCACATATTCCTGAGTAATGAATAAATTATACTGATCTGAATAAATGACACTGATTCAGCTCAAGGCCCTTCAGCTATGAAGGGTAATGGGCTGGCACAGAAGCATTCCTTTTAAAAATGGTGTAGGATAGAGCTAGACTTGCTGAACCAAGCTTCTGGCAGCTTGTGGAAAGGACTGAAGTACTGGTTTCGGGAAATGGTTACCTTCTTAGTGATAAGGTGTATTCCATGTACACCTCCCAAATTCGTGGTAGTGGAATCAAATACAAACAGCCCTGGTTTCTCAGCCCTCCAGCACAGCCAGGATCTTTGCTGTCATGCTGCTACTCTTGGAAAGGTGTCAGTCAGGGAAGGGCTTGTCTGTGGAGGAGGTTTAGAACCAAGCAAGGCAGATTTAATATCGCACTGAAGTTGTCAGTGTACATTGATCAAGTGGGCGGGGGTCTGGGTTTGGTAACGTGATGTGTTACTCCGTCTGCTCAGGGCTTGTGCTCCCCAGAAGCAGCAAAGTCACTTGAAAAACAACACTTGATAAACTATTTAGGCAATAATAAAACTCAGTCAAACCTGTGATGATTTGTGGGGCGGGATGGGGGCAATTGCAGTGTCGTGCCTGACTGCTGGGGATGAAGTCAGAGATTTGGATGCAGGAGAGAGAAACCACACAGCGTAAATAAAACATTTTGGCATATGGAAGACCAAGGGTTGTAGAAATCAGGGAGCACAAACAACTTATTTGAAGCCTGAAGCATTAAAATTGACTACTTTTAAGTTTTAAGGGACCATTTCCCCTTTTGTTCTTAGATTGTCCTGCTTTGTTGACACACCTTAATCTCTAGTAAATTTTACTGCATGCAATAGAAAAAATCAGACCACTGCAAAAAGGCTTCAAGAGGGCTTTTTTTAGGGCTATGGTTTATTTAGTTTGGGTTGTGGTGGTGGGGGTTTTGGTTTCCACACACCCACCCTGATGGTTGTAGTACTATGGAAATGATGCACATTCTGTAGTAAGTATATTAAAGGTTGTAAGTCATTACGTTGGAATATCAGGAAAAAGTGCTTGAAGGGAAATGCCTGCTAAATAATATAAACATTAAAAAATATTATCTTTCAGGTGAAGAAAACAATTTTTTCATCTAAAATGATAGTTATGGAATATTATTCCGCTCTAATAGGGTATTGGTGGAATGAGCAAATAACAGGAAATGTGAGAATGATGGGGGCTGTTCAGAAATGAGTGAATGAAGGTTGCAGTGGCCAGAACCCAGCTTCAATTGCAGCCATCTGGACAGTCTTGTATCTTCTTGAGGATTAAGAAACACTTCCTTGAGAGATTTCATGAGTGTGTATTAAAGTGGCTTAAACTGTCCTGTAGCACTTGTACAAATTCTGGGATCTAGTGGGCGATCCATATGGTTTTTTAGCTTATAAAGGATATTTAAATAAGAAATTTAGTATCTTTCTGATGTCTTTAAACTAATTCTTCTTGCAGCAAATGTCAGGAGCAAAAGTAACCACTTTCAGGGAAAAGTACAAATTTATTTTTTGGAACATTAACTTCAAGTGCCATAAATATAATAGATGTACAAAATAACTGTTAAGGGATCTTTGTAAGCAAATGTAAAAGCAGATTATTCTTGGATGCATTTTTTTCCTTGATACAATTTCTTAAGCTACTTTAAGTTCTCACAATGCTTTGCATATCATATGTATTCCATATATTGCTGAGAAGTTTGGTGTTTAAAGAGTTTCTGTGTAAGAATGGGGTAGACACTTTGGTGCCTTAGGTGAAGTAATGTGCTGTTGAATCATTTAGAATAGAATCAAATTTGGGATTGAGAAATACTATTCCATGTGAGAAAACATACTTCAGAGCCTCTTGTGGTTTAATGTGCTAAGTTTTTCTGGGCCAGGTTGCTCTTGGATTATATGGTGGTAATAGGGTGTGTTGCATATTAAATAGGTTTATAATAAAAGCAGAAATTGTGCCCAGCTGGTATGTTGGCAGACTTAGAACATTGATCCATCTTTTGTGGTTGCGATCTTATTTGTGACAAATATCAAAGTTTATTGCTGCTTTAATTTCAAAAGAGTTATTTCTGCCTGGGAAGTGCTTCCCTGTTGTCATTCCAAATCCACATGAAGGGACCACTGTCAGTGCAGCTAAAATGAAAATAATGTAGTTCTTATACCACACTTTGCTTGTGGTCAGTGTGTATTAATGAGTTACATGTTCTGCCTTGTCAATTCTCCACCCAGTGAGCCCAGACTATCTTGCTCCTGTTCGTGCCTGTATGTGCAGGGGGGATGTCATGTGTTGCACAATTTCCCAATTAAGTGGCACATCTTTCACCCTTGTTAATTAAAGGAGGGGGACAAGCCAACCTCACAAGTTTGTAGGCTTTTTTTCCTTTCTTTCATGTTCTCTAGCTGTCAAAATGTTCATTGCTCATATGCTGAGCATTTGTTGTAAAATTCCTCTCGTGACTTCCCTACTTGCATCATTAACAATTGCAGGGTTAGGGCAAGATGTTCAGGAATGTGCAACTTCCTTGTAAGATAGGCTAAAAATCTGTCTCCAATAGCAAGGGTGTTCTAAAAGAGATGGTGCTGTAGCTAGGCTTTTGGAGATTAGCCATAAATGCTAGATGGTCTAGTGTTTTCCACTGCTTTTCCATTAGTGCTTTCTGACAGAAATGTTCCAGTTCTGGAGGATGCTGAGTATAAGTGCTGCAAGTATTGATTAGTTAGCAATCAAAAGTAATTCCTGATTGACGTTCTGGGTTGTATTACTAATTCATTATCTACCACAAGTGTGGATTTAAGCATATGTGAGCCTTGAGTGGTTACCCCATTTAGCATCTCAGCTATGCAGCATTTGCTTCCTTATCATAAAACTGCAAAGTCTCTAACACAGGCCACTCTTGCCTGTTGTAGCCATGTTTTCTGGTCTAAACTACATTGAAATAAGCTATAATCTGATACTGTGTGTATCTGGAATAAATTGCAGGTGTAACAGGGACATGCCAGAAGGAAACCAGATGTGTGGTGAGTGTCAGACAGCTCTGAAATCAAGCACACACATACTGCACTGTATGTTGCATATTCTGGACTTCACACACACAGATTTTGGCCGTGCAAAGTATGAACAGCCTGTATCAAATGCTTCAGAGCTGCTGCAGGTGTGGTTTGACTACAGAACAGTTGTAAAAGGTCAAACAGGCACAGGATTTAACATCTATACATCACACAATTACTGGCTCCCTGTTGCAGCCCTGGCTGGGTTACTAACAGTGCAGGAACGTGTGTGCTGCACTGGGTGTTAATGACAATGGAGCTGTTGTGTTTCCTTCATCACATTTGCATGTGGAACTTGATTTGAAGGAGATAGTTGGAATAATAAAAAGCATTAGCAGTATTGTTAGTTACTCTATAATTATAATTAAAAGATGCTAAAGCTGGTTAACAAATTCTGGAGATTGCTGTCACGTCCTTCAGTATTAACTGCATGGGTGTGGTAAGGAAAAGGGATGGGAGGATAGCATCATGGAGCATCCCCTGAGTTTGATTAATGAGAAACCAGACATATGAGAAATAGAGAATATCTGTTTATTTACAGGGAGAAAAAAATAAAGATTTTCTTGAATTTCTCAGGTGAGGGAAAGAAATGTAATTATAGACAGTCAGAGCACAGGCAACTGATAGTGTGTAGGAACAAACAGAAAATCACAAAACCCCCAAATGAATAAACAAAACCAGTAGCAAAACCAACACCCAACCACTGAACAATGAGAAGAACTGAAAGCCTTTAAAGTTAGGGAAAGAACTTGGCAGAAACAGGCAGAACAAAGCATGCCTGGAAATCTCCCAACAGATCTTGGTAACATCTGTGTTTTTAACTGGAGAAACTGAATTGCTTGTTTGTTAATTAGGAAGGCTGGTTTGTTACTATGAGAAATTGAAATGTGAATAATAAACCTGTCATGAGGATTACCATTCACTTTTCCTAGATAAATATTCCTGCTCAAAAGCGAGATTCCAGAGGAATGTTTTGGTCATCACAGTAGCCATTGCATTTGATACTTCTGTGTAACAGTTGGGAAATAGCAGATTATTAAGTGTCTTGAAAAAACACTTTGATCTTTGCAGAAGCATTCTTTGTTATAGCTGGGCATTTACTATTCCTGGCCATAAATACTTTTTGCTTCAAACAAATTCCAATTTGAGAGGAAACACCACCAGTCTTTCAAGGGCTAAGAATTATCTTGGCTAAGGTTTAAGTCGTAAGAGCTAGGGTTAAAAATGATCTTGGCAAAGATCCTAGATACAAAACTCTTTAATTTAACTAACCCACCAAAATCGAGGGTTGATGGTAGAACAGGGAAGCCCCCAACCCCCTTTTTTATTCCTTAGAAACTAGAAATATGTGCTCTAGTTGTTAGGTTGCTGGAGGATAAATAGGCCATCCACCATCAGCCTGTGCCGGTGTAAAGAACAATTCCACAGGACTTCTTGCATATCCAGGTAGAGAAGGATCAGTTTTACCTTCACACATTAAACACTGCAGTCTGGAGGGTAGGGCACAAGGAAGGTATTTCTGTGCACTTCATCAAACCCTTGTTATTTGTGCTCCAATTAATGGCAGCTGTTAATCTCTCATTTGAGTCAATGGCACTGCAGTTGTGCAACCCAGAAGTTCAATTATTTTCAGAAGATGGCAATGACCGACGTCCTTAATGTTTGTTCTGATGTATCAAGGTAAAGATCCATAGTTCTGAGTAGCCTCCAGTGGGTGAAGGATGACGTTTGTATGTTGGGCTTCCAGGAAAAGTGCAGACAAAACTAAGCTTGGCTCAAATGGAGGGAGGGGACAGCTGGGGAAGGATGGAGCCTCGGGCTCCCTGTTCCCGGTGTTGTCAGGGAAGTGGGAGCAGGGAGCAGCTCTGCTCCCTGTCCTTCCCCATGGAGCTCCTGGCACCACCGAGGTGCTTTAGCCTCTGACAGGAGGATTAGATCTTTTGTTAGAGCAGGTGTATTATTTCTTACCAGTCAGGATCATCTGATATATTTCAAGCAAACTGACAGAGCCTGAAGATGTAGTCAGAAAGTGCTGGTGATTTATTTCCCCACTGATTTTCAGCTCCAGTGGAATGCACAGATAAAATGCAAAAATATAACAGCTTAGAAATAACTCTTATGTGATTATATCCAGGCCTTTCCTCTTTAAATATTCAGGGTAAATGTAAATGTATTCGTAGCATTGTGTATTCTGCCTGTAGAAATGCATTTGCGGTGTGTCAATGTGTTATAAAAATAATGGAAAATACTATTTTCTAATAAAAAAACCTCGCAAAAATTGAAGGCAGTAAGGCTAGCAGAAGTTGTCCCAAGGAGGATGTATCGCTCCCTGTATTCTCTATTTGAAATTCAAATTGTAATTACAACATTGTACTTTGAGATTGCTCTAACCGTGATTTAGATTCTTTCCAGTAATCGTTTCTCTGTAGTGACGGGGCACTGCTGGTGACACATAAATACCTTTGACAGATATGGTTAGTTGGCTTAATCCTGCATGGGGACTGTTCAGGGAGATGCTATAATTACTTGAAAAGGTTGTTTAAAAAGGTAAAAAATCACTGGCGTGGTTGTGTTGGGCATCTAATACTTTATTTTCAGAACAATGGATCTGGTGTCTTCAGGGGTATGAAACCATACAGGGAAGTGGCAGGAATGTGAATAGGATCTGGAGGCTCACATGCACACAGCACTGTTGTGGGGTGTATATGAATTTAGGGATATTGCCAGCTGGGATCATATATAAAAAATAATTAACATTATCTATAAATTATAATTTTACGTAAAATTTATATGTATGAATTAAATATTATGGATATAAATTTAAATTATGTCTGTCTCTCTATAATTTCCTTCCAGAATATCTATAAATCTCTAAACCTTTTCAATGCAAGTAAATGGGCAAAGCCACTGCAATTAAAAATACAGCCTTCAAATATGAACGTGCATGGATTGGTGTCAGAGACATTACATTTGCTTAAAAAGAATTTGTTTAAAGGTTAACATATCTACGAACAATTATGTCCTACTGAGGACTATGATATAAAATCCTCGAAGTCAGACTGTCAAAACTAAAGTTATTTTTATGAGGACTTCCACAGAAAAGCTGAGATAATGTAGCATATCAATAATTTACATTAGACATTTTGATTTGTATTTATTAATAAATGCAGCTTGCATATGTAATTTCCACAGTAATTAAATTGTAATGTTGAAGGAATGGAAAAGGTGATGGGCCTTTGGCTGAGAGCAAGGGGAACATGTCATGTAAGCTTAAAATATTGCTAGTCTTCCAGAATCCATTAACTATAAACAATGTAGGCATTTTGATTGCATTTTAAGGAGTAAAAATACCCGACCTTGAAAAACAATATATAACTTTGTGGGGAAAGAGACAAAACTATACATTGGAAATTATTACAGCTCCACAGGGGAACTAATGTATGTGCTGCTCCAACACAATCTTTTCTACATCTTAGTTAAATATTCCCCACACTTCTGCAAGCCTGTCATTTTAGTTCTATTATTCTAATGTACCCTATACTGTCACACTGCCTTTGTTTAATTCTGTGGTGTTGGGCTAAAAATTCATATTGTTTTAAACAGTGCTTGATGGATTCCATATATTAGTATTTGGGGTCTTCCTGCTTAGGAATGTTGTCTGGAGCTTTGGAAAGGCTTCATGGTATCCAAACCTCTACAGTGTAAAACAGGGAAATGTAGAATTCCCTTCCTTCTTCAGCTCTTTAATTCTTGTAGAAAACTTCTCTTGATCTTGTGTAATGAAAAGGGCCTCAGAGCTGAATAGCTGACTCATTTTATTAACACAGAGCTCAAATTGCTGGCACTGCAGAAACAGGATACAGTTAATGGAATTAGCAAGGCTCTGCTACAAGTACATAAAAATACAGCTTTAAAATTATTCTGATAGTCATAGAAATGCTTCATAAGTATCTTTGTAAGGCAGGATTCAAACAGTCTTACAATAAAGCCAAAAAGCATCAATAAAGGTATATCAAAATTTGCGGTCTAGAACAAAAACAGGTTGATTGCCATTGCAGAACAATTTTATTTCTTCTAACCATAACCTTATCCCTTTCCAATGGTATTTTTTGAATTAGTAATTTGGTATCAGTTGATTCTAATGTTATCCTGCCCACAAATAACTAATTTTGCAGTTTATATTTAAACTCAGTTTTACTAAGATATGATAACCAGTAATCCACAGTGATTTGTGATTTGTCTGGGATTTTTGTAGCTACCTATTTTGAAGATTCTATTAAAAACCTTAAGCATGCCTTAGCCCACCTTTTAAGAAAAGTAGACAGAAAAGTAAGCATCTTTATAAACCTGCAAAGCAGATATAGCAGATAAAACTAATGTTATTTCTCCTCCAAATTCTAACTTCTTAATCATATTCTCCCAAGAATTTGATTTGATTGATGAATAGCCAAAATTCATATCTTGCATATACACAGAATGTATGTAAAATGTAAGTGCAAACAAATACTTATATACATGGACACAGATTCGGTCTTTCCATTCATGATGGTGGTTTTTTAGTCAAGAAAAAATCAGGGTTAATGTTGATCTCTTTGCTTTATCCAACAAAGACTGTAAGTCACCGTTTGAGGGCTGCTTGGAAGGTTGGAAGGCTGAATCAGTTGCACCATTTGGCTGCAGGAGAAAGACTCCAGTTCACACATGTTCTTCTTTCTTTTTTTGCCTTTTTTAAATGGAACATCAACAACAGTTCAGCGGAGCTCAAAATTAAAGCTCAGGAATGATCGGTTAAATCTCAAAAAATTGCAGGGGGGAAATAGAGTGAGAAATTAGTTTCTTAATATTGACGTGATACTGCAACCTTCATTATAAATGAGATTGTCAGCTGATATCACTTCAGTTTTACGTATGGATTTCTTATGTCTCGGTGGATCATGAAAATTTCCTCTCAGTCCAGCGAAATCTAAACAGATCTGTTTGAAATGGGTTAATGTTCATTAAACAAGGGCTTCTTGAAGGAATGCAGATGTTTGTGCTACTGCTACCTGTGATGCCTGAAAACCTTTCTACAGATGACTCTGTTGTTAATGAGCTAAATTGGCTGTGTGTCCTCTAAGGCAATTCATGAAAACTTCCAATACTTTCCCAAGGAAGTTCCAACAGCAAATGCTACATTTGAAGCTGGAATTGTCATTGGCTTTTATAATTCCTTTCCTTAGGCCAATATAAAGATGTTGAGGACTTGTTTGCCTGCTAAGTGAATTATTTTGTATGTATATGCACACATATATATATGTGCTCATACATAAATATATTTAAGTATACATAGCATATTATAACATTAATTATTTTTTTTTAAATACATGGTTAGTTTTTGTGAGTTTACAGGGAATGTATTAGGGCTGAAATTAAATGCAAAATTGGGAAAGAAATGTGTGAAAACTGCAGAGCAGCTAAGTCCCCTCATGTTCCAGACTATTGCCAAGACAAGCCATTGAGGAATATCCCCTGAAGGACAAATATTTTACAACTATGACAGGTACCTAAATAGCTAGTAAGTTATTTTCTGCTTTATCTGTCTTTTCCTCATAATGCAAAAAAAATGGGGATATTCTCTCCCTAGGTGGATTAGCAACAAACTGGGATTCTGTGCAGGAATGGTTTTTATTTCCTTTAGTGCATGCTATGGTGCCTGATCAGATTATTTTCTTTCCCTGCCTGATGCAGAGAAACACAGGCAGGATATGGAAAGAAGGCAAAGTAATTATTAAGCTTGCCATGAAAATTCTGTGCAATTCCCAACTGTGTGCTCGTGTCAATTCTTGAAGTAGATGTTTCTGATTTAAAGTGGTTTGCATGGGGATCAGACCACTGTGGTTATAGGAGTTGGTTATGAATTGAGCTTAGACGTGAAGAAAAGGTGTATTTCCTGCCCCTTGATCCTGGCAAAACAGCATTGACCCTCTGCTAACTGAGAGTGAGTTACAGAAAAGTTTCTGAATTTTCCCTGAGATGTTCCAACAGGAAGGACAGATCTTTAAGTTGAATTTTGACACTTTTCAGTGAAACAAACCTCATGTAAGTCTCATTTTGGTGCAGGACTACCCTGGCTGACTTAGCACCCTGTCTCAGTGTTGCATTCCCTCACACAAATGCTATCTCTGTCTTTTCAGGCTGTTTCACTATCCCAAAGTACAGTTTTAGTGTGTGAAATGTACCTTCTGTCTGTGCTGTGCTTTTTCTGTCTGTTATTTGCGTCTCTTGAACTGCCTGAACAATTGAGAATTGCAGAATGCCAAATGGTTGAGGCTGAAGGCACATCTTGTCCAGCCCCCTAATTAAAGTTTTTGAAATGTTTCTTCACATGGAGTTGGCAATGCTTTTTTTTTTTTTTCCCCTCTGCCCAGAACTCCCTTCAGCTTGTCTGTATCTGTCTGGGTTGCATCAGGAGCAATATGGTAAATTTGGGCTTGATGGAAGTTGTCAATGGAAGACATTTAATTAGCTGTGTTGTCCACAGAATAAAGTCTTTATTAATAGGGTGTAAAATCACAATAACATTCTTTGCTGTCATATCCATTTACAAGTTTATAACTAATTAGCTGCCAGTTCTCAGCCTTGGGTCCTGTCTTGCACACTTCCAGAATATCTTCCTTTTTCCAAAATGCTGTTTCCAGTAGACCTCCTCTCTCAGGTGTTCCCAATGTGCTAACTGGGGGGTGTACCCCTAATTTGGTTAGTAATTAACTAATTTACCTGTTCAGTTGTCTGTTTGGGGTTTTTTTCCCACTTTTTCTAATACTTCAAGGGTTTTGTACTTAAAGGCTGAAGTTCTTCCACATTTTTTGAGTGAGACCTTTTCTACCTCTCACTGTGCAGCTCTGATCATTTATTTAGGATAGCTGCCACATTAAAAAAAAAAAGAGCTCTTTACCCCAGATATTTGCTGTCTCCTTATTGTTTTGGGTAGAAGGACATTTCCTATTGTTAGAATATAAATGAGTGATGGATAATGAGTGATGTACTTGGTGGTTTTTTGGTTTTATCTCCTAGAAGCTGGTTAGACATGAAGTGTTTTCTCACGTAGGGGAGAGGAGGGCCAGGAAGTGTGGATATGTGGAGCTGGAGGTGATTTTGTGACTTCACCTTTGGTGACAAAGACAATGGATTTATTACTAGTAGTAGTTTCTAATTTTAGTATGATCTTTATATTTTCCTGACTGTATGAGGTACCTAGAGACAATATAGATTACAATTATTTTTGTAACAGAATGACAGGCTTGTAGAGATGTAAACAGATTTATTTCCCAAGTGTCTTGTCTTTGAATAATGCTTTTCCATCTGCATGTCATTGGTGCTTTTTTCCCCAGAAAACCTTATATTATTCCTCTATTTTCAAGTCCACAGAATCTTTATTAATTATTTTTCAATTTTAATATTTACAGGTCTTTCCAATTTATGAATTTCAGTAGTATGCAGTTTGCAGGCTCCAAGAGATCCACACTGAAGTCACTAGCCAGTCATATAAAGCTACATTAGACCTGCTGCTGTTAAATTAATGAACTTTACTGGCATTAATGAATGTTATTGGCATCCCTGCCCACAGCAGAGGGGTTGGAACTACAAGATTTTTGGTCACTTCCAACCCAAATCATTCTATGGTTCTAGGATTTATTATACTAAAATATTAAAAGATTTTTTAGCAAGTCTTTATAATGTACTTCTAAACTAGAAGGTGATCGCAGACAACTTGTAATTTGAAACAGACCCCCGAAAATAAATCAGGTAATTTTCCAGACAAAATAATAGGCAAAAGTATTACCTCACAAAGAAGTAAAAGATCTTCTGAAATTTGAATCCCTTTTATTTCTTCTGACAATTGTGCCTGCTGGCAACAGAAATGGTGACTTTTTTCAGTGAGACTTCACCTTTTAGAAAAAAAAACTTTAAAGTTCTGTTTTCAATAACCACGAATCTGAAGCCCAGCACTTCAAGATTGCGTGGTACAATCCAGCATCACCACAGCAGACACTGCAGCCTGTCCATCCCCTTGCTCTTTATATCTGTGTTTTATCCTTAAGAAAAGTGGTCAGAGAAAATATTTCTTTTTGTTAAACAGTAGAAATGAGGGATAATACTGAAATCAATTTACTGCAGCTGTTTTTGTACTATATAGTAGAACACTGCTGACTGCTGTGGATGCATCTGAAAATCTTTTCATATCCAAAGATTGACTCCAGGCAAAGGTGAAAACGAGCAACAAAGCAAAAGGAAATGATGAGTCTATTTTCTCAGAGGAGGGGTGGGGGGAAAAAAAGATTTTCCTTATTAAGCTTAGCAGGGTAGGGCAGGAAAGGACTATTTTCAGAAAAAGTGACTTTTCATCCTCCTTAGTTTTACTCAGAGTATTTTTATTTCTTCCGTAGTACAAGTCTATGCCAAAGAATATTTGGCAAGTCAGTATCAAAGAATATTTAATCCATCAGGTTCATGATCCTGAAGGTTTAGCTTTCCAGTGGCCTTCTGTGTACCACTAGGTCTGAAATGCAGCAAAATGAAGTGCTTAAAGACGGGTCAGCCTGGGGTTTCCCTTCACCCTTGTTCATTTCTTGGTGTGTATCGAACATTGTTCTGCAGTCAAAATCTGTCAGTGAAGGGAATACTCCATCTGATCCTAGGAATGCTAGTACTTGGTATTGGGATTCAGAAACTTGAGGAGGGAAGGTGTCAGGAAACCACCTCTACTGGCCCATCCTTGAGAAAATGATGGCTCAGAAGTGGTGCTGTGCATCTCTAACCACAGGACTCTTTGCTTTTGCTTCTAATATTCCCTTTGATTTATAGGAGGGTGTTTGGGAGATTTTTGGGGTTTTTTTGGTTTTTTGCTTTTTTTTTTTTTTAGCAGATCAATCCTGAGATAATAGTAGGTCACCCATTAAATATTCATTGTCTACTGTCTTTTTTTAGAGGATTTCTGCTATATCAAAGATCCCTTTCTTCAAGATTGTGTCTTAAAAATTACTTTCGGTCTATAAAATGAAGGGCTTAAAAAGGATACAGGGCGTAATCAATGCTACTTTGGTTGATAGAAGTAATCTCTCATATTCTGAGAGAGATTTCCACATTAATATTGGATGCCTGTAAGAGGATGTGGCATTACAAAGCACAGAATTAAAATATCTATTTTATACTGTCATTCATCTTAAAACTTCTCAGCTGAAGCATGTTGTATTTTAAAAGAAATTAATAAGTTACACATTTATTTCACCTGAAATGTCTGTATGTTATTATTTCCTCTCTAGCTGTTGTTTGAGGTCCCAACTGAAATGAAGGTTTTAATAAATACTGATTTTACACATAATAAGACACAGTACATGCCCAGTAAAATTTACAATAGACTTCAGAGAAAACATACAAAAGGTCAGAGAAAGGAAGTGCTGTTATCTCAGTTTAATGAATAGAGAGCTAAAGCACAAAGAACACAAATAATTTCCTCGCAATCACTCAGGAAGCCTACAGCAGGAATGAGAATGACACCTGCATCTTAAGAGACCTGATGGCTTGATTAGCAAAAAAAATTTAAATTTCCCCTTTCTTTTTTGTTAACTGGAATTGTTTATTGTAGTGCTTTGTAATTGTTACATGAAAGAAGCTGTAGAAATAATAATGGTCATAATTAGGTAAGTTTAAAAGAATCTTATCTTGGCTCAGGGAGAATAACACTTGAAGGTGAGCCTTCCCCCAAAGGAATATTAGAAGTCAGTGGTGACTGCAGGGTGATACAAACAGTGTCTCAGAGCTGCAAATGTGTTGTCCTCTGCAACGAGGCAGCAGGTACAGAAATAAATTGTAAAAAGTGGATTTGGTTTTGGTGAGGGCTCTTGATGCAATGTTTTCAAACAAGAGTAAGTTTCCAGTTTTGTAACTTTCATATTTTTAAAGAAATACTAAGAGAATGAGTCCCCTAAAGGCACCAAGTTAACTTGTCTCATGGATGGGTGTGGGTAAAAGGGGTATTGCAGGGGGATCAGTGGCACACACTCTGAGTTTTGGTTATACTTTGTAAACTGTACTGGGCTGGATTTTTGCATGAATCTTCAGGCATTTCTTTTAAAGGACAATTCTGATCCAAGTACCAGATGTTGTTGGTAGTCTGACTTGCTTTTGTAACAGTGCTGATCTGTCTGTACCGTGTTCTGTTAAAAGTAATGAATGTTCCCTAGATATGAAAATTGGGTGATAGTCACTGAGTCTTTGCTTCTGTCACGTTAGTTGAATGGTAGAAAACTTAGTGGAGGATATGGTTTTTGTTTAGGATCAGAAGGCTGCCAGCACAGTCCCAGCATGGTCACCCCACATCTGAACTGCTCATCCTTATGTGCAGGCATGAGGTGGGGCACAGAGCCTTCCTTGATCTCCTTAATTCCAGTAGAGCATCAATTTATAAAAAATATTAAAAGGTTAGGTTCTGCAGTTGTTGCTTTATGTTTTCCCTGTGATATTGCTTTTTCCCGGGAATTACCATTTTCTTCTCTCTTTAATGCTCCAGGGAGGTGTTTAACATGTTGACTCCTACACACAAACAAGCACATTCTATTTCAGCACAAACACCTCATTTTCTGTTCAGCACAATAGGCATGGTAAAGAAATTAGGAGATTTTTATGGTGAAGCAGCCCACATGTCAGACACCTTACCCTGAGTTTTCCAAATGCATTGAACGTGAAGTCCAAGGTGATGACAAATACTCCTGGTGGAAAAATTGGCTTTCAGTTTCTCTTTTGTTACCAGAGACAATTCCAGTAACAAGAAATGAGGCAGATGTTAACGTGTCTGCCAAGTGTGTGACATTTTGGTGCTGCAGAAAGGATGTGACTGAAGCTGGGAGGGGGGAAAAGCTGTGTGCTGAAATACCTGCTGGTGGCAGTCAGTGCATTTCCTCGAAGAGAGAAGCTCAGGACACCCATTTTTCAATGTCAATAAAATCATTCCCCAGTGATTTTCTATAGTAACACTTTCCCAGGTCAAGTTAGTCCTGTGTGAAGCTCCCCCTTCTGAAAAATGTAAAGGCTGTCAAGAAGTTTTGTGATATTGATGTGTGAGAGATGGTAGAAAAGTGTCTAGTGAAGTACTTAGGTACTTAAAATGTACAAAACATTGCTGGAGATAAAGCCAGCATTTGATAAAGGCAGGGATGGCATTTTTACTCTTGCTGAGCAGGGCAAACAGATCTGTTCTATTTTGAACACAGTGGATTTTGTCACTGTGTTTTGAACAGTATCCACAGATAAGGGATCCACTGTCCTGGACCGTGACTGAAAATACACCTCTGAATTTCAGAGATTTCATAAATGATGCAAATTACAGATTTAGTTAATAAGAGTTGGGTTTTTCCTGCCAATCTTACTGTATACATGATGCACATGTGAAGTTGTGGAGAAGCTCAGACTGCTGGGATAACACTTTGTGTGCTGGTACAGACTTACTATTCTGGGGAGCATCTAGGACATGCAAGGTATTCCTTCTCTGACGTGTTAAAAAAATACCTTTGATTTCTCCACTTACAGAAAGATTTTGTTTTAAATACAAGACAGCATCAAAACCATTGGTATGAATCTATTTGCATTCATGGGAAAAAATGCAATCTTCTTTTAATATTTCCCTTTTCACACACACAGGTGTCATTTCATAATCTGCTTAGCCTTTGTTTTCCCTCTAATCTGTTGTGCAAATAAATACTTTTCTTAGGGATATCCCTATGTGCTAGGTAACTTAGACAATGTGGGGTTTTTTTTTGTTTTGGTTTGGTTTTGGTAATTCAGTTAAAATGCTCACCTGAGGTAAAATTCAAAGCTATCACCCTGTTTAAAGAGGCATTAAAATAAAATGGATTTTTCTTCATTTCTAGGTGTTGTACTTGATATATAATTATTTTTTCCGCTAAAAAGTATATTTTCTCATTTCATATTGGAAGCAAGAAATTAATTTAACAGTGTGAATAGAGAGGTTTGAGAATAAAAGGGACCCAAGACACTAAGGATCGGTTCCTAACTCAGTTGTAGAATAATCATTCTGGAAATGTCGTCTGGAAACAAATCTGTTTATACTTTCACCAATATTCTCCCTTCTCCTACAAGGAATAATGGCTTTAAAATGAGAAAAGGAAGGTTATAGAGAGATATTAGATATTAGGAAGAAATTCTTTACTCAGAGGGTGGTGGGGCACTGGCACAGGTTGCCCAGAGAAGCTGTGGATTCTTGCAAGTTTTCAAGGCCACGTTGAATAGAAATTTGAGCAACCTGGTCTAGTGGAAGCTGTCCCTGCCCACGGCAGGGGATTGGAATAGGATGAGCCTTAAGGTCCCTTCCAGTCCAAAGCATTCTGTGATTCTGTATGATTCCTCTAATTCTTCTCTTTCTCTTCTCCCACTACGTAAATACATTTATTTTTAGGTGCCTGAAGGTAGCAGGGAGGAAGGGGAGCAATAGAGTTGTTCTCTACCCAGTCTCTACTGGTTTGGTTTGCTTTCTCCTGCCTGTATACATGTTAATGCCTGTATAAGGCCAATGTCCTGATAATCAGAACAAATGAAGCTCCTGCTAAGACATTTCCTCGTTACCATGCTGGTTTTTAATCAGAACTGCTGGGCGCTCTGGCTACAGCCGTCTTTATGCAATTTACAGAATTGTTTCAAGAGGGGAGAGCTACTTTGAAGGAAGGTGTTTCAGCTGTAACTGACTCCAGTCAAAGTCTTTGCTATGTTATTCCATACTCTTTCTAGATGATGGATAATTATGTGTAAAAGCATATATTATCTAAGCTATCCATGCAGTATTTTCTATAAAATTCACTTTGTTTTCACTCAGCATTTGCTTCTCAATTCTGTTCTTGTTCCTGGGCCAGGTGAACTAGTGGTAAGTACCAGTTTATCATTTTTCTCAGTGTATCCAGCCAAAAGTAGCTTTCTGTATTATGAAGGGAAAACTCCATTATAAAATGGAACCAGACTTTAAAACCACCCCTTGCCAGATAAACTGCTCAAAGGTTACAAGTGCATTCCTCTGCTTTGAAGTTTTCTTTCAATGAGCAGAGTCCTGGGGAGCTGACCTTCCTTCTGGGAAGTCACACATTAAAGAAATTTAAAATGTTAATCAAGAGAAAATACACAAATGTACATGTACTCATGTGCCCTGAAAAAGGGATCATGCAGAATTCCTCACTGAAAATTATCTGGGTTTCAGGGTTTAATTAATAGTATTGCATAGACAAATTGAGGGCAAGAGAATGATCTGGCAGTGAGAATTTCTCATGAGCAGCGAGGAGCGAGTTGTTACACATGGCATTGTTCCCCAGTAGTGGAAGGTAGTAATGGACAGGCTGCTGGCTCAGACATTAATCTTCCCAGCTATATCCATAAATGAAATGTCATGCCTAACAACTCCTCTTTTATTGGTATTTCATCTTAGCTTTCCCTGATTAAAATTAATGTCTGTGCATGTATGTATAAAAATGGGGATTAAAAGATCTACATATTCAGATGGTCAGAGATGATGCATTAATACACACAGAGCCCAGTTTCAAAGAACAGATAGAAAAAAAAATAAAAGCTGCAAAAAGTCAGAGCACCTGTTCTTAACAAACATGACAACCTGCCAAAATTTCATCTTGAGATATGCTTAAGACTGTGACAGAGATAACCAGAAATTACTGTGCACTGGGATAGCAAATTAAAATCCAGAAGTCAGTGAGGCCACAGGATATTGGATTTAAGACCATGAAGAGGTTGTCAGTGTTTATGACATTTTGTTGCTGGAAACATATCAGTGTACTCAGTGTGTGGATATATTTGAATGCTAAAGCTGGGTGAAAGGCGAAGTCAAATCCATAGGAAAACTTGGCATCGTAAGCAGCTGAGCATCCTCAGTCCCAGTCAGTCGTGGGGGCCTTGGCTATATCAATGTAGATATGAAAGAAATACGGCAAACATTATTCCAATGAAACGAAAGTGGGATGTTTTATTGAAGTGACAAATTGACTTTGGGTCCAGCTTGCTGTGACTGGTCTGCTGGTGTAGTATTAATGGGAAATAAGAAAATGAAAGGTCCAGGGAGTGATGTGGTTTGAACCCCACTGCCAGGTCTTCCTCCCCAAGCTTTGCCATGTGCAGGGGTGGGTGTTACCAATGGGGCTAGAGAAGAGACACAAGTTACACTGAGTTTTCCAAGTATTGTGGGTTTGTTCCAGGTCTGTTCAGAAGACACACACTGATGTTATTTCTCAGAGCACAAGTTTAATCCTTAAATTCTAAATTCATCAGTTTTAGCTTGGCAATTAAGTCTGTCGAATTTTACTTGTCCCGCCCTACTCACTAATCAAGCAGAGCATTTTATATGTTCTCATACTTTGATCAGCTTTGACTAAATCAGAGGCTTTTTAGAAAAATGCTTCAACAAGCTGTGACAGAAAGGTAAAATTTTAATGAACTTCACATGTACAATTTTAGGGGTGTTTTGTGGATAACACTGTGAGACATGACTGACATGCTGAAACGTTTTGTCCTTTGCCTCATCGAATTTATTAAACTTTTGCCTTAAAAAGGGCGATATTTCTCATGAAACATGATCTCCCATCACTCCTGACCACAGATCCAACCTGTGTTATCTGACAGTAAATACACAGCCTCATCAAATCACTCATCTTCCCACGTTTCAGCAATAATTTTGAGGGAATCTGAATAAATTACCTCGCAAATGGTACAGCTGCTCTCAAACAGCAGAACAAATGAATTGTCATGACTGGAGAGAGGGAGAGGTGCCTTGCATCCATAATCCAAGACATCTGACAGGATGATGCCTGATCAGGTTTAGTCACCATCGCTAATTACAGGCTGAGAAATTATAGCCACTTTTAGGTTAATGGCTGGTAAACACCTAGAGATAACTTACAGCAAGAGAGGACTTGCCCTGCAGCTTAAAAAGGGGGTGGAAAGATGTTTTATGCTGCTGTGCTGACCCTCCACCAGTGACTGTCCAACCCGAGCCTTTTAATATCCATGGCATTCTGGTTCCAAAGACATTCCAAATGCAGAAACTAGGGACCTTTCCCCATTAATTTTATTTTTTTTAAAACAGAGATACATATTAATGCTTCAAAGGCAAGCGTACTCAGTCGTAAGAAAGAATTCAATTATTCTTCTTCTCGTCAATTCTTTTCCTCAGCTAAGCTTGTAATGTTGTAATGAAAAATGTCAGTGGTGTGATGGTTATACCAACAATAAAATCATTTGCTCTCTGTTTTTATCTGAGGATACTAAATCTAACATGCCAGTTATATCTCTAGAGTGGGTTTGAGTGAGTAGTGAATACCAGCTCAGTCAGCAGAGTTTTAAATCAATCCTAGTGCTCTGTAAAAGCAGCAGTACCTTGTCAGCTTAGAAAATGTTAATGGACTATCTGGCAAGCATGACTTGAATTACAATTTCAAACTTACATTTCACTGTGCTCATCATTTTTGGTTTTTTATTATTTCCTCTCAACAGTAACTCACATAAATTCTCTGCTAAACCAGACCAAGTGTTTCATACACAGATACATAAACTAAGGCAAAGGTGATAAGTGAGAAAGGTAAGTAAAGGACACTAAAAGTACAGTAAATTCGAGTGGACCTTGAATTTGTAATACTGTACAAGCTTTTGTGCTGCTTAATATTTACCAGCCTGAGAATTTTCCTTCCAGACCTGTTGCAGTATTCACCCTCTCTATCTAACGGGGATGGCATAATCTAAAATCAATGCAGGTTTTAATACTCTGCTACTGAAATGCTTGGACTTGCTTTGATATCCCCATTTTGGAAATAAAAAATCCAGGAACAGGAAAAAGCCACATGGACATTCTCAAAGCTGTAGAAAGCTCTTTCTACTGATAAGCTGAAGTAAGTCAAGTTGTTTAATTTATCAAGATGACAACTAAAATGGGACTTGACTGCTGTTACGTGAATAGTTTATTGTTGGCTAAAAGGAGGGATGGTAAAAGGCCCTCTAGTTTTTCAGGGAAGAGCATGACATATTCTGATTTATGGACAAATTCTAATGACATACCATGCCCAAATGTGTAATCTTTCAAAAGTGATGAAATGAGAAGAGCAGTCCAAAGAGACAAAAGGCAAGTTTAATGTTTCTTTATCTTATCATATCTAGCATCTAGAAACAATACAGGAGGATATTGAAAGTGAAACTACATGCAATAGAGGGTTAAATTCTTTATTTGTATAACTCTTTGATATATTTGACTGGAGATTCTTTACCTTTTAAAAAGTGAAAAAGAACACATAAGCTTGGGGTTCTGGGCTGGAAGTGTTTTTTTATTATCTGAAATGTGTACTAAACTTGGTATGTTGTCGAAGTAAAAAAAAAAAACCAAACAAACCCAAAGTTACTGCATCTGAATTTCTTGGTTCTTCCTGCTCAGTTCCCATCAGTTCTGGTGGCATTTGAAGTGTCACATTATTTGTGTGTGAATGCAAAAGAATCTCAGTATTGGAGAACTGTCTAAAATTCGTCCCAGATCTCTCAAATTTGGCTTTTGTGCACAGAGAACTTCTGTGCAGACATCTTCAGAGGCATAGAGATAGTGTGAAAAACTGCGAAATATCTTTTTATAGCTTCAAAACGAAAAAGTAAAGATAAAGCTTGGTAATTCATTCAAACTTTAGAAAGTCATGAACATGCTTACATTTAGGTCACTATTTACATATATGGAAACCTTTTAGAGGGAAAACCTTTTTATACATTCTGTTTGAGGGAAAAGTAAATTGCTGACAGCTGTTAAAGTTTCATTAAAAAACCCCATCACACCAGTACATACTATGGCTTTCCTGGCTCCCTTCCTAGAAGAAGCTTTCTTAGTTGTCTGATGAGTAAGCCATTGCAAAAAAAGGTTATTCAGAATTGTATCTGCAACTTCAGTTTTGTGTGTGTGCCCTTAGACTCTGCTTGGACTATGGTCCAATGAATAAAGGTATTAATGTCAACAATTTTTCCTATGGAGAAGCTGAGGTTTCACTAGAACACTCCACCCAAGCACTTGTGCAGCCACTTCTTTTCACCTCTCTTATCCCCTGATTCCACAAACAAAATTTGTGGCTCTGTATCAATAACCCTTCCCCCAGCTGTTCTGAGGATGCTCACAGTGTGCAGGACTCCCAGCATGGTAACACTATCTGTTCTCCAAGGATAAGCCTCAAAGATGCCTAAACTATTCTTTTGGGTTGTTTATGAACTGCAGAAAGTGTTTTGGAGGCTGTGCCGAGGGTGGTTGGTTCCATAATGATTTGGGGATTTGTGACCTCATTCAGAAATGTCCAGTGCCTGATACAGAGTCAGGTTTTAAAGGGTGTGTGGGGGTTTGAGGATTATTTCTTTGAAGGCTTTACTGTTTCATGTGGTGTTCTGGCAGGCTTTATTTGGATTACTTTATTACATGTTTCCTTAGTAAAGGAGCAGTATGCATAGCAAGGAAATATGCTTTTAGTTGGATTAAGATTTGATTTAATAAATAATACAAAAAATAGTTGTCAGTTGGAAAATTACTGTTTGAAGATGCTCTAGTGAAGTCATAAAACAGTCATTACTTTCGGCTTTCCTGACTAGGCATAAAAATCCCCCACACTTTAAAGGGAATGCAAGTCAAAACTTGTTCAAAACTTGTTACTCAATTTTTTGTTGTTGCTCCTAAAGCATCTTTAAATTTCCAATTAATGTAGAAAATAGTTAAACTGATTATGAGCTGGGATTGGAGGAAGAAATTATTTTCTGTTGCTGGACTGAAGTCCAGTAATTTATTTTGTTTGGGGCTTTTTAGGTTTTTTTGATTCTTCAGCTGAATGAACGGAAACAGGAAAAATATTGCCTGTTTCACCACTGCTGTACACCTCAAACCATCTTTTTTTAATGTATGCCACTTAACTGCTAATGCTCAAAGACTCCACAAAACTGCATAAGGCTTCTTGTTTACTCTAGTGAAAGCCATGGTGACAGTAAGGCTGGGTAAAAAACTTAAGTGTTGTGATTTAATACCTTGTAAAGGAATTACTTTTGGAAGTTGAGTTAAAGAAATACCGGATGTCAAAAAACCCCCAAACCTCTCTGTTTTGCAGTGTGGGAAATTAGAAATGATAATAAATGATGTCTGGAAACCTGAATTCAGTCAGGAAGCTGCCTCAGTTTTATTTTCTCTAAGGACACCCTGTAGCTGGCAGATAAGACCATCATTGTTTGTAACCAGCAGTTTATAGCATGATGGCACAGAACTTGGCACACCCCATTTTATCCAGCTTCTTTATGCTGCCTTAACTTTTAAACTGTTTCCATGTATTTCTGCAGCTTAGATGCTGAAGGCCTTTGACAGAGGAAAAACACCCCAGTTGGTGAAGTGGCAGAACACCATCTCCAGGGGAAGCTCCGTGGGAAAGTCTGGGACTGCAAATGTTGTTTGTCATCTTGTTCATCTGGTAAGTGGTGAAATGTTACATCCACCTTTCCAAAACTAGCAGGATGTGCCCCTTTGCAAAGGAGAAGAGGGGCAAAAAAAAAAGGTATTTTTTAGAAGTGATCACTTGAGGGATTATAAATTGTGCAAATCCTTTCAGAGTAGATCTCCTTGGATTTTTTTTTTTTAACCAAACTGTATGCTATGATAGACAAATGCCCACAGTTTTGCAAAGTGGTTTGCTCTTTATTTTTTTGTAATTTAAAAATTCAGAGTTTTGTCTGAAGCGATCTTCTTGTAGCTGAACTAATTCACATACACTTAATTGAACAGAGAAAGGAAGGATGTGCTCAGCAGTTTTAGCTGGAAGGGCCATTCACAAAATTACCCACCCAAAAATCTGAACTTGCATCTTCTAGGACAGAAGGGAGCTCATCGTCACAGTCCCCAAGGAAGACACATCTCTGACCTTTAACGAGGGGCCAGGAGCCAACGTGCACTAAGAGTAACTAGTCACAGATGCAGTTTGTATTTTCCAGGCATCCTGTGTTCAGTATGGATCCTGGCACAGGATCAGGGCAGCCTGCCTTCTCAGTGACTGCTTCCACCACATTCACGTGCAGCCACACAAGCTGCAGAGGAATTTGACGTCAATAACCTCATGCAATACCTGTAACAAAGCTCTGGTTGTCTGGTGTAGAGGGATTTATAAGTGCACGTTAAGCAAAAGCATTTTACCACCATTAAAAAAAAAAAAAAGATAACTCAAGGACATGTTGCATGTTCAGATAATAATGATAAAAGCTTGGTTGAAACAAAATCTTGTAGTAATGCCTGTAAAATCCCCTGGCACTACCTGCTTTTGAAGTCTTTTACTCCAGTTTGCATTTATGCTAATGAGCACTTGAATATTTCAGTTGTTTTTTTGTGTTTGCTTCAGTCTGACCCAACAGTCTGCTTTTAAGATCTTATGCTCTGGGATAAAATCATGTCTTTTGCCTACATTTGGAGCACATGTTCCTCATTCCTCACCCTAAAGAGTCCCTGGGACCAAGCCTGCTTGCAGTGTTGTTTTTTCCCCCAGATGATGGGCTGCTGTTGTTCCAGACATCTCTCGAATGATCACTGGGCTGATGAGACAAACACCTGTTGGTTTGCACGGTCTCTATAATCTGTACCATGTTTGCAGATGGTGCCCTGCACAGTTCTGTGAGGTATATGATAAACAGCCATGGATGACTTGGAAGCAATGCTGGAAAAAATATAGACATTAAAACTTTCAGCAGTTCCACTCCCATCAGATTTTTAGACCTGACTGGGCACAGCAGAGCACAGAAAGGGGAGGATTTCAAGATTGCAAATGGTCTTGGGCTGCTAACGTGCCATTTTTCAGCTTTGAAAGAAGGCTTCTGTAATACAGAAATGAAGAGGTTTACCCAGCAGAAAATAAGTGTTGCCATTTTATTGTTTTTGGCAGGAGGTGGTGGTTCATCATTTGGACACATTAGGTACTTTCATTGTGACTATCATATAATTTAAAATGACAGTGCTTCAAATGGTGACAAAATGACAAAGCACTGATCTGTGGTGGAAGTCTAGCATGAAGAGAGAGCTGTAGCCAGGTGAAATTGTCTTGAAAGGGAGTTGGAAGAGCACTTTGCTTTCGGTTTATTTATTTACTGGGCTTTGCCTTTGCTGATTCACTAGCAGGGAACCAGGAGCTGTGAACCTTGATGTGAATGTCTCCAGTTTGTGGGTATTGTGTCTGTGGCTCTCTCTCCTCTAACATTTTGAGGACTTGTTTATACAACATTGTTCATGCCTGTGGAAACTGCTGAAGTCAAACCCGGTGCATTTGCTGTGGCTGTAACACTTATGGCCATCCACATAGTAAGGAAAACAATTCATGGTTAAAACTCGCTTGACTGGTTTGCATTGTCACAATTGCTTTTGAGATTCTCAAGTAGCAGAGAATTTTGCATTTTGGAGATACATGTTCTGCTGAAGTTCCCAAGCCTGAGGAATTCCTGGAAGTGCACAGTAGTTGCCTTGTGACAAACACTCTGAGATGGTCAGCATCAACAGCTGATGGTAGGAAAGTACCCTATGGCTGGGAATTTACTGCTGCCTTCAGAGATCCATAATCCTACACAAATTTTTTTCCTCAGGGGCTTGAGTGGGTATTAGAGGATGGGAGCAAAGATGGATTTTGTGGTCACCAAAAAAAAAATTGTAGAAAAACAGTGTATGTTATAAATATGGTGATTATATGAAGTCTAGCTAAAATTCCATCTAACTAAAACACCTTGCTTTCAGCAAGGACTGAAGTGAAATGAGATTCTTGAAGTGTACAAACCCATACCAGACAAGTGCTAGTGAGTGATATTACTATCTTAGAAACTGGAGTTATTGCTAAAATGCAACACAGCTGTTTAAACTGAAATTAATAGAAAGGTGTCATGTGCCACTTGATTTTTCTTAAGTAATTTTCACTGCTGTTCCCAGGAGAGGCTGTGAATGTGGAATTGATTTACAGTGAGAATGAGGCCTGTGATTATCCAGTTCCTCATCTTGCCAATGGGTTTCCTTTAAAAGGTATTCCTGCCCTCCTGTTGGGTTGCAGGGGAAGCACATGTGGGGAGTTGGAGGAAGGTGTTCAAACAAACCTCCCAGCTTTAACTCAGCCAAGGCAATTTTTTACATGCTGCCCGTGTTACTCAGTACTGAAATCACTAATACTCGGGTCCAGGAGGACATCCCTTTCTCATTTGGGAGATGTGAATTCTCTGACTGACTGGGTGGTCTGTGCTTGTGGTTTCAGGTTTGAACTATTCAGTGGCCATAACCAACTGTAAAATGCCATAAATGGAACAATTGCATGGCTGGAGCTACCCTGTGTCCTTCAGATTAACAGCTTTGATCAGCTGTAAGTTCCACTGTCCTGATGGGAATTCTAAAAAGCAAGGGCAGATCCTGTGGATGGCGGGATCTTGGTTGGCAAATTACATGGTGTTAAGGAAAAAGCTTTTCTGCCCAGGAATTGTTCTATGGCTGTGTTCAGTTTGAATTCCTCTCATGTTTTTTGTGATTTACTTATATTTCTAAACAAAGATAAACTGTCAGCCCCCCCCCACAAGGGGCTCATACATACCCCTTTGAAACAAAGCCTTAGATTCCCAAACCATCTGTGCTGTAAGAGACTCAGATTTTCCAAGTACTGTTTCAAAGCTCAGGCTGGTGTGACTGGTCAGTGATGCACTTTTGAGATTTAAAGTCTGGTTTCTTGCTTCTACCTTCCAGCCTACGGTTTTAATCTTCCGTGGAGCTGTGCTGAACAGAACAGCTGGCCTGTAATTGGGGGAGATTGCTGCAGCCACTTATCTCTGTGGGTGTTACTCCTGTTCTCAGCATTATTGCAGTTAAAATGGTTATCATTTTCATCTATAGTGTCTTGCTAAGACAAAAATAAGCATGTGCCACTTACCTTTTCAGTGTTATTGAATCATTTCAGTATAGAATGATTTACTTTTTTTTTTTTTCCTTCTTTTCTTTCCCTGCTGATCCGTGGCCATATCCCAGCAGAAGTTGTGCATTGTTATCACTCTCATGCTATTTAGCAGAAGGGAGTAGGATCTAAATAAGCTTAAAAATTTCTGATTACCCTGACTGGGGTGACAAAATATTTTACTCTAACAAAAAAAAAAAATCTGAATTATTTTATAACTATGCACCTGAATTCTACAGGTTATTCAGATCTTGTTACACTGCTTGCTTTTCACGCTACCTTACTGTTTTCTTCTAACTCCGAATGGCCCTGGGCAGGTGCCCCTCTTGTTGAGTCAGTCATTTCCTAACTGATAAAATTGGGAAGCCATACTGGGTGGTCAGAGTTCAAGTGAGTTCTGGAAGAGGGCTTGTACTAACAGATTAGGACTTGAGAAATCTGATTTCAGTTATTGTCTTTAGCAAATATTTCTAGTGGGACCTTATATGATCCATTAATCAGTCTGGGTGTGATCTGCATCCTGCCAAGGTTGATAAAGGTGTTTCTTTTGACTTTGGTGAACTTTAGCATCCTCATCCACTAAGTGGGGCCATTGCTTTCTTGTTTCTCTCCTTTGTCTGTCTAACAAACTGGCAATGTGTAATGTACATTTATGCATCCAGGAAAAATAAGACACGTGGCTCTGGCAGCATACAAGTAATGCTACTAATGTGGGAAGAGAAACCCTTTGAAGGTCAAGTTACCACACATCCAAACTCCAGAAAGCATTCATCATGCCCTGGGAATTGATCTGAAATCTGATCCATCTTGGAGAATAAATCACCACAGAAAGCACGCATTGAATATCTCTTACTGAAACTCCCCATGAAGCTGATTTCCTGGAAGCAGCCTTAGGTATGGTGTGGTAATGGGACTAGTGTTCTGTAAGGAGGCTTGGGTCTGAAAACCAGCAGGGACACCAGAAAGAGCAGTAAATCCATCAGTGCTTGCAGAGGGAGGGACTGAAGCTCCTTCTTGCAGCTCAGTGGAAAGCTGGACCGCTCTTCAGGTGTGTCACTATAAATGTTAGCACATGGACCTCATTCTGAAAGTTTTAATGGCAGTACTTTACATTGGATAACTTGTAATGTACAAATACTATCTCCATGAAGACTTTAAAATAGAAAGGGGGAGGATGATTAAGTCCTGAGGGTTGCTCCCATATTAGAGCTCCTTGTACTGCAAACTCCATGTAAGTAAAAAATAAGAGCATTTGACTGTTTCTTAAAACTAAGCATATTTGATAGTGCCATGTCATAAAACCCTTGTCTCTTGGGTAGCTGGCTGTGGTAGTTGGAAAAGTGTCAGATTTATTCTAGGAATTCTCTGGGTTCATAATTTTTAATTGCTTTTGTTATTTGTAGCTCAAGGCAGAGGTGCATGGAAGCAATCACTAATTTGTCCTCTAGCCACATGATTTCATGTAACTGAGCCAATGTCCTCTGTACACAGAAAGAAAGCAAAGCCCCAGGATGAAAGCTCTGCCTGGGATTACCTGGGATTAGCTGGTGAACACAAAAAAGGTATTAATAAGAAAATAGTTGAGGGCTAGCACAGGTCTTCTCCCCTGGACAGAGTCTAAGACACAACCTTATACCCTGCTGGGTCTGCTCTGTGCCTCTTCAGCAATTTTTGGTTTTGATGGTTTGTGCTAATGTGGGCTGGAACAAATGTAATGGATGTAGGGGGCAGGAAAAACCCTTCTGCTCTAGTGTTCAGTTTGAAATGATTTTCAGACAAAAAGAAAGATGAATATAATGCACAATACTATTCCAGATAAGGAAAGAAAATGGCTTGGAAGAGAAGGTGGCTGAGACTGAAAGCAAACACAGTACAAGAGAAATATGAAGTGCTGTCTTATAAACTGTGTATTTCTCCCTCTCTGTCAGTTTATTCATAATACTCTGTCTTTAAAGTAAATAAATAAACAGTATGGATATTTTTTTCCATTTTTCTTTTGCCATTTGTATACTTTACTCAAACTATTTCTTTTCAAACAGCTTTTTGTCTTTCCTTCCATGGCAACAAAGAACCAGGGCTCCTTTGCAAGAGCAATAAAGTCCTTCCCACAACACCCTCTCTGTGCTAAGGTAGGTACAAATCCATACCTGTTGTTAGGACTGCTAACATTATTGACCAATAATGATGATAATGAGACAGTTCTCTAAGTTTATTACACTAAGGCAGCCTTAAAATCTTCAAATCATTTACAGCTTATCGCACTTTTTCAGTGGATGTTATTGCTCAGCCATTCCTCTTTTTCTTCCTCTTGCCTTCTCAGATGAGCAAAGATCTTTGATGCTTCCATTTTCTCACTCTGTGAATGGATCAAACAGCCTGAAATCCACAGGGCTTTGAAAAAGAAGGAGCACTGGAAGAGGGAGATTAGTCAGATAGAACAGACATGCATTTGTCTGGAGCTTGATTGGTCCGGTTTTGTAGTTGACATTTGTGAGCATAAAAGCATTATGGAGAAGCAACAATGGCATTTTTAGATAAAATAATGGTAGATTAAAAAAAGTTAATTTTGTACTAAATACCACTGTAATATTATGTCTTGCAGTATATTTCTATTCTGAAGTGATAATCTGTTTTCTTTCCTGTGAAATGATCCATAGTCTAAGGAGACTCTTGAGTGGCAGCCTAGATATGAGAAATGTTATTTGAATTAGGCACAGTTTATATTCTTATCCATGTTTATAGTACTTTCCAGAGGCTTTCTCTCACTTTTAGGCCTTCTTCAGAAAAGCACATGCAATAAAAATGTTGCTGCCGCCAGCTTGTATGCCTGAAAGGTCAAGTCTTTTTTTTGTTCTAACTTTATCAGTTTCTTTAATAAAAGATATTAACTCTCTTCACAAACCTGCCTCACAGAGAGAAGAAAAATATCCCCAGCTCCAAAGAAAATATCACTTTTATTTAATGATTAAAACAAATCAGTGTGAGAGAAGACATAAGGCAGCTACCAGAAAATTCTGATGAGTAACAAGCTATAAAAGCTTCAGTTTTCTGGCCATTCTGAAAGTGGGTTTTGTTTTCTTAGTGAAATTGAGCACAATAGAACAAGAAATCTTTCAAGGCCATGGTTCATACATGAGGAAGAGAATCCTTCTTTCCTTTTCTTCCTTCCTGACAATATGGATTATGCCCTTCTTAATTCCAGCAGGTGCTCCAGCAGCTCAGTACCAGTTCCATTCCTTCGGCCTGACTCGTGAAGCATCCCCTCTGTAAGAGGAGACCAACACCAAACTCACAGCTTTCACTGCTGGAAAAGTCTGAGGTGACTTTGAGAAGGGGCCCCTGGCTTTGGCAGAGGAAACTGATGGGAGGGCACTGCCTAAGGCCTCGAATATGAACACACATCAAAATCAGAGGAGATTGTTACCAATAAGATAATTCTAACACCTATGATTAATAATGATTAACAATAACAACAAAAACAGTAATTACATTTCCATAAAATATAACAACTACGATATTACAATAGTAATTAATATTAATTAACAGTGAAAACAATCATTAAATTTTTATAAAATATAACTATGATATTACAATAGTAATTTCTACTAATTAACAGGAAAAAAACCCACTGCATTTCTAAGGAATATATAAGTAGTTAATACTAATTAATAGTAACAAACAAATCCCATTGCAATTCCATAAAATGTAACAGTAATTAATAATAAATTCAATTCATTTCTATAAAATGTAACAACTATGATATTACAATAGTAATTAACACTATATAGTAGTAACAAACAAAACCTGTTACATTTCTATTAAAGGTAACAGTAATTAATACTAATTAATAGTAACAAACAGAAACCATTACATTTCTATACAATCTGACAGTAATTAATAGTAACAATCATTACATTTCTATAAATATAATTTTGGGATAATAATAATAATAAATAATCATTAAATTTCTATAAAATATAACATTACTAAGAACAATGCTACTAAGGTGTTAGTCTAGTGCAGGTACCCAGATCTGTGGTGTTTATACTGAGTAGAACACAAACCCCAGTTCCAATTTTGAGCTAGTGCATTTTTGTTTCAGGTTCAGCATTTAAATTCTGCCTCTCTCTGGGTGTGAATAATACAAGTTATGCCTGTATGACAGGCAAGAGCCAAGCCTGTGCAGAGTTCATCAGCACACTGTGCTCTGCATGGTCACTGCTTGATTACTCGAAGGTGTTTGTGGAAAATAAGTCTAAAGTTCAGCTTCGGTGGGTGATCACTCTTTCTGCACCATTTAAGCACATCATCTCATCTCTAAGTGGTACTGATTACAACAATTCATGGGCAACCACAGTCATTTTATGAATGGAAGGGCAAGAGAAATGTGACCCTGTCATAAAACAAAGCCCATGCTACAGTGAGTGGTGCTAATGTGGGCTAAAGGCTTGGGGGGGCACCTGTTTCTGTGTGTGATTAAATGCATCTCATTGGTATAATGCCTTCACATTTAAACAGCTTAATTTTTAAATCACCAGATAATTGTGTAATTGTGGTATTTCTGTTCCATGTGATGAATCAGGGTCTCCTGTCTAATGGTTCTGTGAAAATAAAATTGCCTGAAACCGTCCCCAGCTCTGTTCCATGATGTCACTGTGGGGCTTGGAGCTGGGCCCTGGAGCAGGTAAATGATGTTTGACTTGGCAAATGCATCTACACCTGCTGGGGCCAGTTCACTTCTCATTCCAAGAAGGACATTATTCATGACATCCCTGATGTGGTTCCACAGTCAGCTGCCTCTCCTTTCTCCTTGTAGCAGCTCCTTTGAAGAGTGTCTCAGCTGGAAAGCTACACTGTTGCTGTCAAAGGAAGGTCAATCCATTATAAGCCAACTTGTTGGACTCTCCTGAAAAAAAAAATACCCAAAACAAGAGAGTCTCAGTGTTCTTTTATGTCTTCTCATTTCACTAAAACACAAGCCACTTGCTAAATACATGTAATTTAAGTCAAATTGGTATAAATGCCTATGAAAGATAGGGATAACACCAAGGATGCTAAGGAAAGAACAGCTAGGTGTTAACAATTAAATACAGCAGTAGATCTGGGAGAAACAGCTGCATTTGTACAAACAGGCTCTTTGTGCTTTGCTTCTTCATATAGAATCTCCAGAGATGAGAAAAACACAAGTCATTATGGGCAACTTCAGGTAATCTTTGATTCTTTCACTTCACCTAAATGGGGCTTGGCACACAATTTTCAAAGGCAACCGCAGTCTGCTGTGACACTGCACTCCCCCAGGCTATTGGCTCTGCTAATGGCAAATGAAAGAGTGGGAGAACAATGTGAGTTCAGGCCAGCAGAAAGATTTGATATGTCACCTGTGCCTGTTCCATCCCTTGTCCACCTCAGCCTGCTCCCAGAGAGAGTTCCGTGCCACACACAGGTGTACGGATCATGCTTTGTGCCCAAAGATGCTGCAAAGCAACACCCAGGGTACTCACAGCAATGTGGGATGTGCCCACGAGCCGTGGTAAAACTCCTTGGGCAGTCAGAAGCTTCTTACTAAAATCAAGTTTAATTTATTAAACCAATTTATTTCTGTAGCAGTATTTCAACCCACTTATTGTCCTATCTTGGTATTTTCTTCACTGATGTAATTGAAAGATATTCCTGTAGTTCCTCAACTTTAATTTTGCTAATCTAAACTAGCCTAGCAAAGCTATTTGAACATGTCTTTAACAGAGATACTGTCCTTCCTGTAATCAGCCCAGCAGTTCTTTTGTTATCCAGTCCAATAAAGTGATATATATAGTTTCAAGGGGACTGTTAACACTGCTCTAAATGAAAGCATATCAATGGCTTTTACAGGATTATTTTTTTGATTATGCCAGAAAACACCATGCCTGCTACATGAAAAGTGCACTGGTTTTCTCTTGGCAGTGGCAAATACATGGGTCACAGCCACAGTAAACCAAAGGATACTCCTAGGCCTTTCTTCTTTTTTTTTTTCCTCTTCTGTAACTTCCAAATGATGAACTGCAGAAGTTCTTGTCCCTTGGGACATGAATTTATGCAGCATATCTTGTGATAGTAGGAGCCAAAGTACATTTCCTTGCATAATTAAGTTAGTCTTATTTTTGTTGTTGTACCTGTTGAAAGGCATTTAGTTCCCTGTTTATACAGAGACAGCCCTGACTTCCGTTTTAGCATCAGTTGAAAATTTAAAACAGAGAGGATTTTCCCACACATTAATGAATATTTTAATCAGTATTGAACTTGAGATCTCCTTTTTATATCCCCTACCCTAATTTACTTCTGCCTCTGAGTGCTATGCAAAACCCATAAGGGGGACAAAGCATGAGAAACAGACTTCAAATGAACATTTTAGAGCCTTACCTTGAGAGGAAACCTTTGTGATTTCTGTATGCACATGTTGAGAAGAGCTATTAAAATACGTGGTTCTGATGCCTTTTCTTTGTCTTAAAATCAAGAGCCAAACACGGTTAGAAGGGAAAAAGGGATTTTACCTTGGTATTTATTTGAAGGATCCTTGGTGCACTCCGTCCAGGTGGAGCACGCTGGAATGCACATCCAAATGCACACCAAAATGCACCCCCGTGGGTACCCCCGAAATGCACACACACAATAGTTTGAGTATAAAATTATAGGCTTTACCAATTAGCATATCTATCAAAGATTCCCCAATGGGAGGCTGAGTGAACCCCCCTCCCCGAGGAACCTTCCCCCCCTGGACAGGCCAATCTTAGTTTACAAAATGTGTTCCAGAGAAGACCTTGGTGTCTGAGCCTTCCAGGATGTTTGGTCTCCTGGCTTAACGGAATACTGGGCCTATGCTAGTTATCAAACCTGAAGAATTAGAAGTATGTGGGCTAAAAGGCCCTTAGGAATCCATAAAAGTTATACAAAAGAGTATATAGAGGGGGTATATATAAAAAGCAAAAAACATCATGGCATCAGTTCTCTGAGCCACTGCTTCGCTTCACTGCTTCACCTTCCTATCCTGTTATACAACAGCCAATGCACTCCATTCCTGTTGAGAGGTTTAAATTGTGAGCTCTTTGGGCCATGGGTTGTTAAGTTTTTGCTTGGTGCTTTCACAGTTTTTAGTCCCAGGAAGCCAATGACCTTGACTGGACCCAAAAAACACACCTCATGCAAATTATCCATCAAGTATTTAGAGAGTCTTTCTTTGGCCTCACACAAATTCATTCACCCATACTGAATATGTCTCCAGCTCAAGGCAAATTGTCTAAATTTCTTGCATAAGACTCTGCCTTATTTATGAATATTTCAACTTCTAACCTGCGCTCTGTCTACTACACTTTCTGTTCCTTACCATTTTTAAGGACAAATCTGTAACTTCAAAAGCCAAGAATGCTGTCCTGAGTGGCCACCTGACAATATATAGACTATTGAGGCAAGGACTCCAAAAAAATTGGTGACTTTATGTTCCTACCTTATTACATTGTATTAGACACCACCACTCCCACCAGTTTTATTAAGCTGGAAACAGACTGGAAGACAAAGGAAAACAATCTCTAAAAGCTTAAGAAATACAATTTTACATGTGGGCTGCCTCTGTGTTTTTAAGGCTTTTAAAAACTGAACCAAAGTGTCTAAGATTTAAATACCAACTTGAGCTGTCAAAAATCACTACAGATGTAGGTAAAATTATTTTTCATGTAACAGAATCGAGTTCCTATCTCTCTCTGAGTTTTGGACACAAAACTGGCTGACAACTCACACTGCAGTTGTGTGAAAACATCACTGTCAGAAGCACAGACAATTCAAACATTTTTCTACTACATTTGGGGTAAGAAAAGGCTTTTTAAAAGCTTATAGTTGTAGAAAAATAACACATATATGAGAAAAACAATGGTTTAAGATTGTTTCTTTTGCCAAATATCAAGTAAAAGCATTAGAAACAGATACTGCACTATTTCATGAAGTCAGAAAATGGTAAAGACTTGCAATTTAATGTCATTATATAGACACACTCCTATAATATTGTCATCATCTACTACTTGAGACAATCAAACCAGTCTAAAAACTTTCCCTTAAAATAAGAAGAATTTTATACTGGAAACAAACCGAATACGTATGGCAACCCTGTGCACTGTTCAAATGAATCCATTCAGTTCACATTTAAATGAAAAGTCATCAATATTCTCAAACTTAAGAGAAAAAAGTCTTAAGAAACACAGCTGTAGAAGGACAACAGATATTCTTTTTCTTGGTAATTATGTTTCTGACAGTCCTTAATGTGATTTCCTGCATCAAGAGGAGCCACTAACACAAATAAGTATTTCCAAACTTTGTTTTGCAGTTTTCATTTCTAGAAATGTTCTGTTCAGCTCTACTAAAGGGACAGATAACGTACAGGGTGTGGAGGAAAAGTGCTCTTTGCCTCATGTTGTTGACTTCTCATCCACTACTACGTGGTGTTTGCTGATACGATCACAGTATTTTCTACAGGAAAATGAGTTTGGTCAAACTTCCATTAGGAAGGGTTCAGAATGTAATTAAGATCAGTCTAGAACAGTTCAGTGCCATCCTTAGTTTTAGAGAGGACTGTATCTTGGAGATCCAGGTTACTCTTATCCCTGTATCCATCAAGCTACTGGCAACTTTGAATTAATGGCAAAATGGAATTGCTGAGGGGTTTTCCCATTCTTAAACATTTTACCCCTTAGTGCTTCCATTAGCAATATGTACTTTGAAGAGATGAGAGTATAGGTGATCCTGTAAAGTATTTTCAGACTAAGACTATCGTGACATGTATTTCACACTCAATTACTGATGCATTAGGGAATGAAAAATATTAGAGGCAGAAGGCACTGATAAGGGGACACTCTAGCTGAATTGAGTGTGCAATCTGACTGGAAATTTCATCTAAGTGTCTTTGGAATTAAAGGCTGTTATCTGACCTTGGCGCTTATGGTTTTCTTATAATTGCTATTGTAAGAAAAAAAAAAAAGCTGAAATATAAAAACTACCCAAAGAAAGACCAAAGATTAACACAGCACTTACTAAACTCATTAACAACACCAGCCTAGTGATGCCTGTTCACTCAGCCAGCACGGCACCACTGCTGCTTGCAGCAATTTCTGCATCCAGTTTCCTTGATGGTTTTTTAATCATCTTACAATTTTACATGAAATTACAGGTGGATAATGGAATGGAAAAACCCAACACCTTTCTACCAACAACTGAAAGTAAGGATGAGACCCATTCCAGTAAAACTAACAATGGAGGGCAGCAGAGTCCCTCACTTGCCCATCACATGCCCCATTAACAGCACAGACCAGTCTGCCTTTGAGTCACAGCGGGCACCAGCCCTGTGCTTCCCGTGCTCCCAGGACAAACTGCAGGGAAACCGCAGATCAGGGCATTGCTGCTGTGCCCTGCCCCTGCAGCCTTTATGGACTGCAGACAGAATCTGCAAGCCAAGCAAGACCTTTTCTTTCCCTCAGGAGCATCTGCAGCTCTCCTCTGCTGCACAAGCATCTATCTTGTGGCAGTTATAATATTATTTGAAGTTATCTCTTTATCTGTCTTATCTGCCTCCTTACCTGTGTTCCTTTTCACAGGGGAATTGAGCTGCTTTCCGTGTGGGGCCAAAGACTGCATACATTGAGTGAACTCACAGCAGGAAACCTCAAGGCCTTTTGGGGACAGGCCATGTCATTCCAGAGCCCTGTGTGGAAAAGGAGCCAAGAAGTTCCTCCAACTCCTTCTGCACTATAGAGCAACTGCTACCTTTCTGCAAATTTAAGGCTAGACCTGATGAACAAAAGGATTTCCAGTCTGTCCCTAAGATGTTAAATATACACAGGCAGCCATTCCAAATATTATGAAATTAAATAACCTCCTCCATTCTGCATAATAAAACCAAATTGCTACAATTGTGTCATTAAATGCCACACGCAGAGAGGACGAAGAATCGGAGCAGCCAGTAGATTTTTCTCAGGTTCTGTCAGCAGCACGTGTCTGCCTGCAACAAGGAATACCTCTATCCATATGCTTCCTGTCAACCTGTGTGACAAATGCAGCACAGTCTCTGTGCTCCCAGCTAACAGAGAGAGTAAATGATATGTAAAGCCCCTCTTTGTTCCGATCCATGGATAGAAGGCACCGCACAGGCAAAGACAAATGTGATGGCTGCCTGCTGGTCGGGGAGAGTCAGCCACTGCAGCTGTGAGCTGATTCAGAAAAAACACAGCTTTATTTTATGTTTATGGGTTTGAAGCCAAGCTAAATGTGTTTGTAAATGACTGGGGTGCCACTGTGGTGTGGCTCCCATCCCGTGCTGCAAGCCAGGCCCACTCGCTCTGGGCACGCCGGTGCCACAGGATCCCGATCCGCTCCCAATCCATAGGGAACACAGCTGAGTCAGCCCCTCAGGGGGAGCAAGGGCATCCCAGCTGTCAGCTGTCACAAGCCAAGAGCGAACTGCAAATTCCCAGAATGACTGGGGGGACCTGAGAGGAGGCCGGTTCAGGAGGATTCCTCTGTCTTTGGAACGATCTGCCAGTGGTGTAGGACTTCCACTATGTCAGAATTTGTCTTCCAAGTGGCAATGCCAAAAAAACTGATTATCATTTTTGCAAGGCTCAGCTTCCTAAATTGCAGTGAAGGAAAACAAAAGGTCACATCAAAGTAAGGTCTCCCTTTTGCCCCTCCCACTTGGTCTATTCCCTTTTATTTCCCACATTCTAGCAGAGGAAAGGTCCAGGCTTCTATAGAAATATATGGTGATCTTAGTATAACATTTTATGCAAAGAAGCATATCAGAGGAAATTAATCTAATTAGGCTCATCCCCAGACAAAAGGTGGAGTTGATGTCCCTTGACTCCTCTAACTGATGAAGATTCGCTGCTCCTAAAGGGAATTATGACCCACTAGATGTCCTACAGACCTGTCTCACAGCACTAGCCATGAAGTCCTGCTGATGATACCTGATGGGTTTGTCTGACTTGGGAGTCTGGGTTAGGTCCAAGGTTCCATCTTACACTTTTCAGATGGCTAAACTTAAGCATTATTAAACCCAGCAAAACATTAGGCTTTTAAGCTGAAACACCGTGTTCATTGCTGAACCACTGTTTGTGATGTGCATTACTGTTAAGTAATACACAAACCTGCAATTTCAGAAATAAAATGTGACAACTCTCCAGCAACTGTGGCAGCAACGATCATTCTAGAATAACACCACTGAAACAGGAGATGCTGTTGGCTGTTATTACAGGGCCTGTTTCCATAAAGCTCCTATAAAATCCATATGCACAGTAACCATTTGCAAGTGAAAACAGTGGCTGATGTGTGCAATTGTTTATTCTGAATACAGAACAGACATCTGCATGAGCAAATCGATGTGCATGCAAATTTCCTCCAAAACTCACAGAGATAGTTTTGAGCCAAAGCCACAAATGCTTCTTGGAATATTCCTGTTGATTTCAGGGATTTTGCCCGCAGATGTTATTTCCACACCATTGACTTTACTCCACTGCTCTTAAATATCAAGAAGAACCTTAAGTTTTCTTTTACTTACAGCACAGTTAAACTGATATTGAGTCAAACCAAGCTCAAATACTCTAAGAAGGGATAATCTCAAGAAGTAAGCTTGATAGTCACTAAATAATAAAGTATGAATCATACTACTATTTATCTTCTCCTGCAGTGGATATTTGCAAGCAAAAATCAGGGATTTCTTCTATTTATTTACCTATTTTCCCCTCCAGGAAGTATGTTGATTGAGGAAAAACCTCCAAGCTCTTAAAATCCATGTGTATATGTTAAAGCTTTTCAGTAAAGAAAACTTCATAAAGCTCCAACATGTCTCACAGTTATAATTTTCTGTTGCTGCTAAGGGATCAAAATAACTAAGCGTAAAGATAAAATATGCTGAAAAGCTTTTGAATTCTGTAATTGTGTTCGTGCTGCAATGGGGTTTTTTTGTTTAAATTGGAAGGCTCTCAATAACTGGAAAGCTACCAGGTTGCACTCAGACAGAAAAGTACCACCAACTCTCCAATATCATGCAAAGAACCAAGGGATATTTGGTGCATCTCCATGCCATACATTTACTACTACCCAGGGGTTTGGGCCCTTCATCTGCTCTCTGTGGGCACAGGGGCATCTTCTACTCCAAATTGTCCCAGTCACCGCAGGGCAGCCCCCATCTGTGTGCACCAGGTCCAAATTACTGGTCGGGTCTCAAACAGAAATGAGAAGTGGCAAACAAGCAGCAGTGACCTCCAGCACTTCGAAGGGCTGATCAGCTTAGGAATTGTCACTTGTTTTGCTTTGCCAAATTCTCTCAGGATTCCTTATGAAAAATTAAAGGTTCTATTCCTTTGGCTTAAGCTGCCACACTTTAATAAGATGAGTTGTTATTCTTGGTTTGCTGATTGATAAGGTTTGAAGCATGTTTACTTTGCATTCTGTTGCATGTAAGCTGGCAATGGGCTAGAAGGAATAATTTATAAATGAGATGAATTTGTATAGATTAGCCAAGTACCTACTGACTGAGGATATAGCAATGTCTAAATAGTTAGGTGAATTAAGCAGGAAGGAAAGATAAATATTCTTGAAAAGAACACATTTAGTAGGCCACTGAAGTATAACTAGGAATAAATAAAAACAAGTAAAGAAGAAGCCTAAGAACACAGAGGAAAGGCATAGCAGTACTATGAGGCAAACAGAAAAAGTTTGCATGTCTTTATTTAGACCTCTCCCATCACTAAGTCTAAGTTTATAACCTCAAAAATATAAAATACTGGTTAGGTGAAGGACCCTAGCTGGTCTATATTACTATTTTCAACTGAGCAGCTTGGGACACACATTGTCTCTCTCTCTCTCTGTTCTCCATGTTAAAATAACTGCTTTACATTCCTGTCGCTGCCTGTAGACAAACATACATCTCCATTTATAGATACACATCCATGTGTACACGTAGGAAAAGATTATGTAATGTAGCTACCCCTTACCTTGGAAAACAAAAATGTTGGCATAGATTCCTGTCTGCCTCCTGATTCTAACAATCTAGGAGGGGGGAAGAAGTATTGCTCTCATACTGAGTAAACCATCATCACGAAGACTGGTTAGGCACAATTCTTCTAGTCTTTCCTATAAGCTTTGCACTGCTTTTGTGGTGAGGTTTTTCCCCTCTTTCCTTAATGGGGATCGAAGGATCACCAGGCAACACAACACAGCAAGTGAACAACCTCTGTAGCATCTAAGTACTTCCACCAGTATTGCTTCCAAACTTTTCTAAATAAAAAGATAAATCTAATTACTTCTCAATTTTCCACTTCTGGATGAAAATAAGTTGGAAACAGTAAGAAAGGGCTAAAAAATTGAAAGAAATATTAAGCACAAGTGAAAAATAGCTATTTCTCCAGTAATCATCTCATGGGATTCTTAGACAGAGATGTTAAAAATATACTCTAGGAGTAAGAAGCATCACTTCATTCCTTCAGAACATTTGTATTTTACTGACATGAGTTCTTGTCCCTGTTAATTATGGAGGTCTGGGTAAGGTAATTAAGAGGAAAAATAGAGTTTGTGTTGTTATTTTAATAATTTGAGTAATGCATACTTTGTACAGTTTATCTTTTAAAAAATATAGTCTAAAATCTCTAGAGAACAGACTAATAGCACTGAATAATCCTGGAGAGAGCTTGACTTCATATTAATTGATCTGCTAAATCACAAAATGGTTATTGCCTGCATATATTTAAAAATAGATAGTAGGATCTTAATCACTACTTTTAATCTTGAAATTCTTTCTTTAGGTAGTAAAGACTGCAGTTCTATGTGGTTTATGTCTTATCTTGTTACTTGTAAAAGCTATTAGATTCCTTCTCAGTACAGTCTGGTTTGTTTTCTTTGTTTTGTGTAAGTATACTTTAAAACGTATGGAGTATCAAAGAGAATTTACAGTTTTGTATAACTTTAGAAAACTTGCAACTATTTAAAATAATCCCATTGTTCTCATAAAATCATAATATTTCCATCTCATGTCCTCGTTATGTGGAACATGTCAAATCTACTTCAAAAATCTATATTTACTTTATTGTAAGAACAAACAAAAATTCTAGCACAGGGAGCCAGCTAAACTAGAAAACATTTCAAGTAAAATGGTTCTCTCTACTCTGGGCATGGCCTTATCTGATGAATTTCCCAGGTTATGATTTCCTAAGTAATTTACTGACAGAAGAAGTTAAAATAGTTATTTGACCTTTCTGAATTAAGTGAATCTAAATTAAAGTGTGAGCAATTACTGCAGTATTTAATTTTTCCACCTTCCCTCACTGATTCCTCCCCTTCAGTATGTTTATTAGCACTGGTTACTTCTTGCTTGTCTCAGAAGTTAATTTTTAAATTTCAAAAATCAACATAGAAGAATTTTTTGAGCTGATGCTTTGAGGTGAATTTTGCAACCAAGCATCATTAAGATTTCAGTCTCATTTCAGGGAAAGACAGTTCCACAGACTGCAAGGAAGAACAGATTATTCCACAGATTAAAGACAAAGCCCAGAAGTATACATGATGACAGCTGCAAGAAAGCAAATATATTTTCAGTCTCTGCAAAGCATTACGTTTTCTCAGCTGAGTAATGGAGTGAAAAGTTATGGGGTTTATATAATGTATGTTTTCAAAGCCATAAAAAAAGCAGCCACATTTCTCTCCATGAACACTATCACAGTGTACCGGAACACTTCCCATTTGATACGGAGCCCAGTCAATAAAAAGAGTAACTATTTATGGCATTCAAACCAATGTATGGAATTTCAGCCATAAATGAAATTCCAGACCCACATTTTTAAGAGTTTCATAGAAGTGGCTTAAATCCCAGCCTTCAGGGGGCAAGGCAGGTTACACATTTGGAACAGAAAAATCCTCGATCTCCTCAAGATGAGGATAGACCCACCAAGCATGCAACAATGTTCAAAGGAAGTTCATTATTATTGACCCAAAACTACAGAGACAGACAAGCAAATCACATTCTTCAATTCCTCTTCTCACCTAAAAGCACTAAAACCCAAAGAACTTCCTGTCTGTTTTATCTGTATGCCATCAGCCAAAACAACAACAATCCATTTAAAGTTTTACTGACACTTGAAGTGCTGATAAACCTCCATCTCCTATCACCTCTTTATGAAATGGATCAGACAAGTCAGATTAGAAGCTTTTAAAGATATTAGCTGAAAATCAAAATGGAAGGGAATTTTTTCCTGGTATATTTATTCTCACTCTTTGACACTTTTACATTAAAAATAAATAGTATGGTTCTTCTCTTACAGGTTACCTGGTGGATTGAGATTAACTCTTTTGGAAACTACAGCTAATCTCAAAACCGGCTAAGTCACACCTAGTCCTTTTTTAAACCAGTAAAATTGATTTGATCCTTTCTGGGCAGCCAACTGTTCCAATATTCCTGGAACTACATGCACCTAAGCACCTCTAAGAAAATGATATTATTTTCATTGTGGTTTTAACACAGACTTTATGGTTAAATAAGGTGTGTGCTTTCTCTTTAAAAAGGGTTACAATCTGCTCCTGTAAAATCCAGCAGTCCAGAGCAATGTCACGTTGTACCAAAACTCCGTTGTACTGAAAATAAGAATCAAAATCTTTTATGCATTACTCAGTACAGGAAGCCAGTATTGTTTCTAATATCAGAGGAGTAAGCAAAATCCTTCCCAGATTCCATTGACTGGAGAGCCAGTGGTTGGGCTTCTGAAAGTCTCAAGGAAAGCTGTGGTGTGGCCTTGCTGGCACCCACCACCGAACAAACTGTTGCTGTTCTGAAGATGAGACAGCTGCACACTTTTGGCAAGTTCACTGCCCATTCTACATCAATAACATAAATCCCACAAACCTCTCAGTTAAATGTTCTCTGTTGGAATTTCTCGTAGACTAAGGAAAACAATTCTCCTTTGCACTTTCTAAAACCAGCATGGTACATTATGTAAAACTACCTGCCTATTGAATTGTTGGTCTTCACCTCTGGGAAATGCTAAATATTTTTAGTATTTCCATTGATTTACAGTACTTGTGACAAAGAAACAAAGACACATGATCCAGACCCTTCCTTAACTAGAAAATTGCTTGGACTTCTTAGACCCAGAAGGCAGCAGTGAGGAAACCAAGGTTGCCCAAGCCTCTCTGCAACATTTTGTTCAGAAATTTAGATTACATTGAGCTTTTTCAATGACATTTTTTAGGCTGTTTGAAAGGTGCAACTCCTGTACTGGAAGGAATTTTCTGAAGCATCTTTCATATTGCTACCATGGGTTTGCTCTGGTGACTTTTTTAGGAAAACAGCTGGTCTTTAAGCAAAGGGAATGAAAAGACAGAAGTACTCAATGCCACTGTCTGAAGCTGCATTCAAAGGGAAGTGCTAATTTTTCTAAGTTGATTGTTTCATTTATTGTTTTCCTATTCCTATTTTCATATATTAAAGGGGTAAGGGATGGACTGCTCTATTTAGAAAACTCCTTCTCTTAGGAGTTAATTTTACCTCACTGTTGACGTTTATCAATAGATGCTTAGAAGAATTAGCTGGTTTTGAAGCTACTGTTGCAACTAATAGCAAACTGTGGGGAATGGCAACAAGGTCCAGTGAAGCCCTGCATTCTGTGTACTGATAAAAGCATACTGATCCATTCAAAAGCAATGGAGAGGAAAGAAAATGGAACACTACAATATACCAAGTGCCATCACCATTAAGTTAACATTACACACGCTCTCAGTGAAGTGCCTGAGTGTGGAGACCACATTTTCTTTTAAGTATTTAGAGGTATTTTCTGTCCACTCATGTACAAAATTCTACTTTAAGTTAAGCTCTTTACCTAGTATGTAAAATTAAAATTCCCCTAGAAAATACTAGGAATTTTTCACCTAATTTGAATGTTTTCCAGTTCTGGGAATGTACAGTGCCTTTTCACCAAGCATTGTTTGCGACACCCGTCCTAGCAAGAACATATTTTTGATTCACATCAATTTTAGATAGATTACTGGGGTGATTTTCTTCCTCAGTTCATGGGTTCCATCTGAAAAAGCATCATTTGCTATGTTTAAGTAAGTATCACTTGCTATCTTTGGGTCATTGAAACTGCCTAGAAGCAGAGGAGAAAATACTTGGGGTTTGAGTTTTTTATTGGTTTTTTTTGTGATATCTGCCTGTACAAATAGAAAATTCTGCAGGGTTCAGGAATCTGCATTTACAGTAGTAGGGATTTCATCACAAAAAAAACCCTCAAAAAATCATGAAACAATCTTCCACTACTGGTACATTTGGCAATTCAAAAGCACCAGGAAATTACCTCAGCTACCCAGTAAAAGTATCTTTAATGCGGGGAAGGTCACAGCTAGCAGCAGGCTCCAAAAGCCTTCCATTCTGTGACCATTTGCTGCTCTATTTTCCTATCTTGCTCATCAATAGCTCTTTTCATTTTGCATCTCTCAGTTCAGTTTTCTCATGCCACGTACACTCAGAAAGATGGAATCATACCCAGCAGCTTCTGATCATGGTCAAACCCCCTCAATTTACTGCTGCAATCAACCTTTGTGTCAGAGAGATACACCCTGCTACTCATTCCAAATCATCTGGACTCCCTCCCCCATGCTAAAATCCACCCATTTCTTCGGCGTTCCTTTATGGGAAGGAGCTATAACACCTCTGAGCCCATGCAATTTCTTCGCTTCTTCAGTTCTTTCAGGTTATTGCTCCTGAATTGTTTGGATGCTAATAGATCAAATTTCTCTTACCCCATCACAAGATCCCCATATATTCTCAAAGGAAAGGAAAGAGAGGCAGAGAAAAAATGATTAGCTAAATAAATATTTTATAGTCTTAACAAAAAACAATGAGAACAGATTTGAGTTGCCAAACTTTAGGGGCTATACTGCACTTCATGACATGGCCAAACTTCTTGGGACTTGACTTCAAAATGCAGATTTGTACTTCTGCAAATTGGGTGCAAAAAGGGGTAACATGTAGGCCTATTTATTATTTTTCTGCTTCCTAGTTTTGGGTTCTTATGGAGCTTATATCTCTCTAAATATCCATCCAAACAAGCACGAAGTAATTCAAGTACTCTAATTACTTGTGGAAGTTGAAACAAATAATTTGCTGTAACCTTCCACTTCTCAGTTTTCCAAATCTATAAAGCATGGAATAAAACCACTGCCTGAGGGTGTCATGAGGGGAGCTGCACACACAGTGAGTTAGTCAAGTATTTGCTTTCCAGGAAGGGAAGGTATGAACTGAAAATAAGAAATCAATTTCAGTCTGGAACTGCAGCTACTAAAAGCTGCAGATGTTGTGGTACCCTACAGCTGCTCTTGCCTCAGGGCCTTTCAGACCTACCTGAATGTCTGGGCCGTGCACATCAAGATGACTTTGCACACTTTGCACATCCCACGGGAGCCTTGGCTCTGGAAATAGCACACTCACTTTTCCTCAGTGCAGGGTTCACTACATAATTACTCATATTCCAAGAATCATAAATACAACAAAGTAGGACTTGTCCTCCGGCACTCACACAAGTTCTCCACAACTTAATAACTAAGACCATGATACAGAAAGTCGCATTTCAAGGTTAGTCTCACATTCTAAGTGTCTCGCTGATGAGTCTGGGCTCTGTGGCCAGGTCAGGAGACACTGACAGCCAGAGCAGTGAGTTGTAAAATCAAGAAAATATGCAACACAAACGCTAATAAAATCTTATTTCTGTTCTGCAACTAAACAGCTTTATGAACAAATCTTGTAAAGGTTAACAGATCACAACCTTTTAAAATAATCATAAAACAACATCCAAAACAAATCTGCTGATTAAATGCAGATTATTTATAGATAGGTATGTATATTATACACACATAGCACTATGTTTATATTAGATTTCATGTGTACATATTTATGAAGTAAACTAACTACAGGAACATAAATTATCAAAGCCATCATTTTACAGTCCACATAATCTTAAAACAATTTCCCACTTTAGACCCAGTTTTGAAAAGAGAAGCAAGAGGATGGAAAGTCTTTTTGCCCATTAATCCCTCCTTGGAAGATAAACCACCAATCAATATTTTTAACAGCCCGTTCTGTTATTTCACACCCAGTCACTGCTCTAATTGTGGGCAGGAACAAAGCACTGAGCTGTTGAGCTTAAACCTACTCAGAAATCCTATTTTTAAAAAGTCATACAGAAAAATGTAATCTGTCCTTTGCCTCCTGGTTTTGTGAAATCACTGTCATAACACTGAATAACAAAGTACTCCCCATAAGATCATGGAATAATGATCTTAGGAAATTTGAATATTATGGTTGCATTTAACTTTCACATCCTTCCTGTCAGACTTTTACAGGAAGGAATGTGACCATGAATTAGCACAAAATCCAGAGTGGTCTTCAGTGTCATCATCATCCTCAGTGTCATCACTTGGTAGCTGACGACAGGTGAGATTTGAGACATGCTGCATGTCCCAGGACTTCCCCGGCTCCTGCCTCCCTCTGAGACAAATGCTGCATGTCTGAAGAGGCCAGCAAGCCACCAAGCACACAATAGCCTTAAGGCCAACAATCACTATGCAGCTGACAGTCAAATGCATAATTTCAAGCCCCTAAAGCATGTTCCACCAGCAAAACAATACGTATAGGAACCAAAATTATTTAGTAAGTGGAAAAGAGCTTCTGTCCCAAATTTCTGGTGCTGTTACTACGGTGAATACCAGTGCGCACCAAGAGAGGCAAGAGAAGATGTGCCTTATTTCCCCAAACCCAGGGATAGCATTAAGATTGATAATAACATAAGACTGCTCAATCTCTCATGCATGCTGTGCTGTGACTAAGATGTTGATAAAGGGTTCTAGAAGTCCTGTAAGAATCGTATTTTGAAGTGAAGGTTACAGAATAGCCAGAAGACCCAGTGAAAGCTTCACTATTGTTTTCCCATGCCTTTTTTTGCAGACAGACTTGGAGAGGTCAGTTTCTGATAAAACCGTGGAAGACAGGAGAGGTAATGACTCACATCTGCGATTTTAAATTATTCAGTTACCACTTGAGCACTAACCACAGGCGCAATAAACAGCAGCTAATACGAGTCATGCATGTTTCATAAAGGGAAACTGTACACTCTGGAGTATATTACATCCAGCTCTGAAAAGACTCACAGTGTTTTCAACATCATTTAAGACCAGTTCTTCCTACTATTACTTTAGCTTTCTGCACTGGTACCTCTCATTGATTTGAACTGGAGTTTTATTGAGGTATAGGAGACAGATTGCAATCTATTAAAAAAATATTTTCTTTTAAAGTCATATAGACAGGGGGAAATCTTTTATGAATGGGTTGGCTCAGTTTCCCTGTGGCTTATGCAACCCTCCTTTGTAGGGGCTGCAGAGAACAGCTGTAGCCACATGTGCTTCATATTCTGCTGAGACATCCAAAAGACTGAATACTCTACAAAAGCCAGACAAATTCACGAGGAACAGGGTGGTGTCACCAGGTTACAGCCACTGCACACTGCAGTGGAAGTTTTTCCTTGCTGGATTCCTGGGAGCAGTCAGATGCTCACCCAACATTTGCACCCTTCAGCAGACAGCTTCTCATATTGTCAGCAGAGTTTGAACATTGACCTTTGAAAGTACCTTTTTCCACTGTTTGGAAAGGAGTCCAGTATAGAAATACTGAACAGACACCCAGGGAAGGGAAGAAAGAAGGAAGTACTGGAACGAACGTTAGAAATACACTTTTAGGCAACTTTCTGGCAGCTAATCTTAAGAGCCTGGGTCCCTCATATTATCTTCTTTAATTCAATTATGACTGAGGAAACATGAACAGAGCTCAATTCCAATTGTTACTCAGTTATCCAGGAGAACTTTCTGGTGAGTTTACCTGCAGTGAAGTCTCTCCTGTTACTGTTGGCAGTATTAATAGCAAAACTGTGAGACAGAGAACAGCAAAGAAAAAAAGTGTGATTAAAAGATAAAGCTCAAACATCCACAGAAGCGTTTGGCATGAAGCAACAGTCTGGTAAAGAATAACTGAAGATGAAAAGAAAATTTTACTTTAAACAAGTGCATGATGAACACCTCTGAAAAATGGAGAGGGGCACTGCTAAGTAGCCACAGGCTGTTAAGTCCTGTTCTTATCTGGACCTGGCAAAGTCAATATTTGCATAACTCTGCTACACCGAGACTGCAGCTCACTGAGCTGTTTGCCACCTCCTTACACTTCTCATCTTTTCCTTCTGTAATTGGCTCCCTACCCTTGACTTGGGGAGATGGTGCCATGTAACAACACTCTGCCAGCAGAATATTTGTACCACTAAGGGATTAATGGCACTACTCTCTATAAAAACATCTTTATTGAACCAACACGGCTGCTCTTATAGCTCAATTACAGAGCAGTCATCCAGGAATTGAAGATGACTTCTGAGGCAGGAGAACTCATGTCCCTCCAGAAATGATACCTTTTCTCCAGCTGTGAAGCCATGACCCCTCAGGATCCAAGTCATTAAAAGAGCCTGACTATCACAGGATCTGCCATCCGATTACTGCACTCTGTCTTCAAAAAAGCTCTTCATTCACAAAGGTATTAGCGGGGAGTTAAAGTGCCATCAATTTCTCTCTGCTATTTCTTGGATAGCTGTTTCCTCTCCTCCAGCTAATAAGGTTAAAGAAGGAGAGATTGTCAGTGAAGCCAGAGTAAATTAAAAGTGAAACTTCTCAGTCATTGTTATTCCTCAGTTTCTGAAAAATTCACTGTCTCCTTTTTGAGGTTTCACTTTAAATGAATGACACCGAAGTTTTAGAGAAATAACACACTTAAAACCCTCACTCTAACCTTTCCCTCAAACAAATGTCTACAAATATGCATGAAAGAGGCCATTTTTGATAAAGAAATATGCTGCTTTTATAGTGAGATCTTCAAAGTCTCCAGCAAGTGGCACTATTCTGGAAGCCCCTACAGTTTTCCTTCGTGTTAGTTCCTCACAGAAGAATGCACATCATCTTTCAACACAGCCATTTCTAATTTTTGCAGGTTCACCAATGACAAACAACAACAAAGTCCCTATTTTTAGCCTATTTCCATGATGACCCACGCATCTGGCCAGAACCAAGGTCCCTATAGCAGCAGTAGCACAGGGACTGGGTGATGCAGAACACCCTGTGCCAGAACACTCCCTCTCTTCACTTCCCCAGCTTGGTGCCAAGAAAACGAGAGGTCCACAGAGACAAGAAGCAGCAAATCACCTTTTCCCTAACTCCAGCCATGAACGGAGAGGCATCTACATGGCAATCAACACACAGAATTATAGTTTATAAATAAATTCACAGTGAAGTTCCTCCTCTCTTATGAAGGTGCATATCTCTCTTAAAATTTCATAAACTACAGCTGGGTTAAAATTCTCTATGTGCACATAAAATATACACTTTTCTGACAGGTTTCAGGTGGGAGTGGCCAGTCTACACCGTGAAACAATGACTGAAAGAACATTTACATGTGGCTTGATTTTTGTTTCTTCTGAACAGATGAAAAAGCTAGTTTACTAGCTTTGAGTCTGGAATTCTGATGGCTCATTCCCAAATATGCAGGTCAGAATTTTCTCCCAGATGTCTCTACTGAGCTTAGAACTCAGCAAAACAATCTTGTTAAACAAACAAACAAGGCAAACAACAAAAGAACCACCACCACAACCATACCACAAACCACTGAGACACTATAAGATGCTTTACACCATTAAGCATTAAGTTTGGGAACTCCGGCAAAGGAGAAATGTCCTTTACTGCTAGAAACTTTGCTTATGTAAATAACAACAATTTTGGAAGGTCAGAACTTTCCTGAATCTAATTTTATTAATTCCTTCATGACATCTAGTCAGGTGAACCATTATTTACTACAGTGATCAGTAAACTTAGGTTGTTGCCTAAAGGGGTGCTGGACTCACTCTGACTACAAAAAGTCTGAACTGCTTTTGGACACATGTTCTGACAACAGGGGAGGAGAAATAAGTATCCATTCTGCATTAAAAGTCATTTTTAAGATGATGGTACTATCACAGCATTGTAAAAAAAGAGGACTGACATAGCCAGAGATGTGATTAATATTCTTATTAGTAGAACAGGATTGATGGACTACTACTGCCATAACAATGGAAAGAGAAATCAAAATTGCCATAATCATAAATTAAACCAGGAAGACGCTTGAATGCTATAAGTTGCAAAAGAAGAAAAATATACACAACTAGAAATAGAGATGAAAAATAACATAAACAGAGCTCAAATTAAATTAAAATGCCACACGTTAAAAAATAACTATAAAATGGAATACAAGTGCAAAGGTAGACAAGGAGGGAGACCAGAGAAGGAAGCTATGCAAAGAGGTATTACACAACTCTTGAAGGTAAAATAATCTGAGTCAATGAACCTGGTAGAACTGATACATGCTTTTGAACATCCAGTAATAAGTACTGTAATAAATATTTTTAAAAGTAGTATCTTTAATATTTCTTAAAATTTAAGTACCACTTTTAAAAGATCTGGAAAGGGTTTGGGTAATAATTCTTAGCTCAAATGTATGGAAATGGAAATTTTTGATTATAAAGTAATAAAAGATATAGATATCAAAGTAATTTTTTATAAAATATAATGCTAGGTAATGAAATATACACCAGTTTGGACTAATAAAGCAGTAGAAAGACTTCTCAATTAAAGACTAGAAGGCAGATATTACCTGTGGTTTGATACCACCACTTTTTGTCTTTTTGGCAGTCAGCTGGATGCCTTTGAGGAGAACAAGATCTCAGCTATGCAGATTAATCAGTGGAAAACCATGACCCAGAGGTGTCATAAAATATGACTCAGTGGTGTCATATCTAATATTTATAGATGCTGCCATAGGATTCCTTAACTAACACATTTCCAATAAACACTATGAAACAGCAGATATTTTCAGCTATTTTAATATTTCCATTTCTTGTTAAAACCTTAACTTAATTCTCTATGCAATTCTTGGCATTTAACTTCAAGGAAAAAAAGGAATTTGAAATAAATACAATTTTTTTCCAGGGAGGTTTACTACAATAATAAACAATTTGATTGTGGATAAGTCAAATAATTTGTGATTAACTTAATCCACAGTTTGTCCATTCTTAAAAATGTTTTAATGGGCATAAAATTAAATCATCCCTTAAACAATAGAAACCTTATTTTTGTTTTTAGGGTACAAAATACTCATCTCAAACTTGATTCTTTCCAAGGAGGCACCACATACCCCCAATTCACATTGCTCACTGCAAAAAATCTTCTACAGCCATTTTCTTAATTTCAAAGTCAGACCTTCTGTTGAAAAGTGTAAACAAACCCCTGACCTTTAGTCTCCAAGGGGTAAATTCTGCCAAATTCTCCTTTATTCATTCCTACATCAAAAGCATGTATGCTGCTAAGACTCCAATTAATCTTCAAGTGCTCCTACCATCTATTTTAAATTCACATACCTTAAAGAAAAAACTATCATGAATCAAGTCTACTGCTAATCATGACCCATAGCATAACTTTTTCTCCCTCTGTCCAACATAAACTTTGCAATATCCATTATCATTGTAAATTATTTACTGCAGAGCTGCTGAACAAAAACTAGGCTTGTTGGAAATTCTGCTGGTACACAAAATAGCTTTACAATACATTACACCTTCCTACTTCTATTAGACTTATTACTTCATATTTCAAGCAGAAGTAAATATTCCCCTTGTGGGAGACTACTGTCTATTTGTGTAAGACTTAATGACACAAGGTAAATGGTGCTGTTGGTTTGAGTTAGACATGCAATACACTTCAATAATGTGCTATTTCCCCCTGTATATGATGCAATTCTAAAGAAAACATGATTAGAAAACCCATTTGTGCTTGAAATTTCCTTTGATTGTTTTAAAGGCTATAGCTCAGATCAGCACTGTACTGTTCTTCCTTCATCAATTTCCTTTATCAGTTTGATTCAGAGAAATCTTGTCCCGGGAGGTTTCCCAAACAGATTTTAAGTGGATATAGTGCTCTGATTACAAAAGAAAAGCAAACAAAAGCCTACTGATTCAATATGTTCTGAAAGACAGTTAACATGAGTAATAAGTATTGCATTCAAAGATCTTCGTTTCACATTTTCATTAGAATACATATTCTTTCCTCAAAAAACGCAAGCAAAATATTACTAGTAACTCTCAAATCTTTACAATAAATTGAATTTTCTCAAGAACTTTCCTTTTTATTAGGAAACCTAAAACCAGGAGGATGTATCCAATCTCATCTGGTTTTTCCTTGCCACTGCTCATTTACCAACATCAGTAGCAAAGAAAGTTTGCTTGGCTTTCACTTATATTCAGTGTTCTGTTATAAAAAGGAAATGCAGTACTGGAAAAACATAGAAATAAGAACCATTGCTAATTAATAGACAAGTCATTTTTCCAAGAAACCCATGGAAGAAACACAAAGTGACTATCCCTGTGTGTATTGCTCTTTGGTCATGTAAAAGCCGGTGGGATGAGACAGGAGGAGCAGAAGCTCCAGGTAGCAAATGAATCCTCCAAGCAGTGCCCTGATCTAAGTGCAGTCAATAAACTGCATGAACTGAGGGCTCTCTGCAAAGCAATCATTTTCCTGCCAGCACCTCCAACAGATATTTAACCCACAAAGGTTAACAGACTATATGCTTTTAAAAGTCCATTCAAAAAGAGCTCTTCATTATTTCTCTTTTTTTTCTCCCTATAAGTATTAATTACTATTCAAGACAAGATTTCATGTTAACAATACGTGAACAAGAGATGTTTATTATTTTCCCGTGTCTCAATTCCGGTGCTCAATTTCACCTAGCAGATTTTTATTCAATTTTATTCTGTCCAGAATTAATTTATTTCTCTATTCACTCATGCATTTTTCACTCCAGGTCACAAAGCAGGAAGGAATAAGGAATTTAAACATTTCAGAATGCCTTAATACATAGACAAGCAAAGTGTGTGTTGTTGGCATATCACTGCCTATGATTCACTGCTTGAGGAAGTAACAGTATAAAGTCAAGAACACAACACAGCTGCTCTCCCCAAGCATACCCTGGCAAAGTTCATCACCAGAGTCATAAGGAAAGAAACCATCTCTGACAAATAGTTGTTAAAAATGCTGTTAAATGGGATGAATCTGTCCCTGGGCCACGTTTACAGTCTCCTGACAAAATCAGAAAAAACCTGTCCTGGACCAGGACAGGGGACCATCCAGTTCTGTGCCCTGTTCCTATTGCCAGCAGGAAGATGATGCCTAGAAAAGTTATAAATATGTGAAACTACTTATGATACGTCTCCAAATCCAGTACCAAATACCAGTTATTTTCAGCTGAGCAACTGTATAAACCTATCATCCACTCAGCCACTAGGGGAACAAAAATAAAATTGAACAAAAAAGAACCCACATATAAAAAGGAAAAAAAAAAAATCATTGCAATTGAAAACACATGATGTGCATGTGTGTCAAATTAGAACAAACTCTTAGTGTCTCCTAGAAACACTTAAAAAATACCAATTTTGCTTCTTTGGGGCAGAGGGGGGCCAGTTTGAGCTTCCCAAGAACTGCAGCTCTTCAGGATCCAACTGTTCTCAGATTTCCACAGTAAAAGACATTGGAATCAACCTCATACTACTGGCTTTAGATGTATACCAGAATAAAGCCTTATGCAGAGTCTCCCATTGCCTGTTCAGGGTTGCTTTCTACCCGTGTGAGAGTAGCAGACAATCTGTCCAAGTCTGACCTTGAGAAAGTACCATTTGTACATGGCATTAAGGTCACCTGAGAAATGATAAATCACTCTGATACCTCTTCACACGCTGCTTTTTTGGGATCTGTAGCTCACTTTTGCAGCATCAAAAGACTTCAGAAGTTTGATTTCAGTTTTGGTAAGTATTTTTCAGAGCTACTGAACTGACAGGATTGCTCTGGACTGCTGTGTGTTTCCCTGCTCCTCGTGAGGGTTTTCTGGCTCTGTCTGCCACCACTTCAGCGCTGCAGAGGCAGAAAATGAAGGCACACTCACCGTGTGAGGAGCTGATGCTGCTTCCTGGGGGACACTTAACGTGGGAGGGGAGAACGCAAACTGCTGTGCTGCAAGTGGGAAAGTAGCACATTCCAAATGACATCTTCAAGCAGAATGTAGTCACTGAAAGTCAAAGCCAGTAGTCCTTTATCACACCCAGATCTGCCTCTGAGTTTCAGCAGAACTGTTTCCTATTAGAAGTCAATTTAACCTAAATTCCTTTTTCCAACTTTATCCTTTGCTAACCAGAAACACACAAGAGTAAATACAGCCTCCCAGCCTAATGCAGTATTCTGAAAGGATTAAATAAAATCTATCTGAGCAAACATAATACCGTTATACATTTCTCAAGAAGGCTGAAGGATTATTAAGTGCTCTATGATTTTCTGACTAGAGAAGCAAGCTACTCTGGGACATGTCTCAGCCTGCATTAGTGGGATTTTTATACATTTGCCTCATCAACTGGATTATCAGAAAGAGTAAATTCATTTAGAGAGACAGATTTTTTTTAAAGTACTGCAACAGTAAAGCCAACAAAATCTAAAGAAAATTTAATTTAAAGACTCTGAAAGGATTTTATACATATGAACATTGGTAATATGCAGTAATTCATAAAAACTGGAGGGATTCTAGACCCATCTGTTTTTTTTCTGAGATTAAGTGAAAAATACAATAAAAGTTTACTTACTTTGTTTTGTTGTTTTAAATGGAAGACATTTCTGCCTTAGAAAAATGACCCCAATATATGCTGCTGAATGTAGTGCTTACTCATTGATTTGTAAGATTCTAATGGCAAAGATTAAAGATAATTAAAATTGCCTAGGCTTGAATTCTGTTTTCCATATTCATATACCCTTATGCTTAAAGCAAATTGAGATATAAGCCAAAATGTCAGCTTTGGGAACCAACAAGCAAACTGTTTCATGAGATGAGATTAAGGAAGTGTCCTTTAAGGAATGCTAAGCAGACAGCCACTGGAGAAAATTCATTAACCACTTTTCAAAGGAATAATTCCACTCTAGGTATCACATGTAAATATGACCTGCTAAATATTCACCAATTCATTTATAATGGATTCCTCTACTACCCTATCTATTTTTATTTGCTTGTGTCTTTAAAGTTAGAAGGGGTTGAGTGGGAGCAGGCAGGAATTGTGCACAATGGACACCTCTAGACTGGAGCAGTCTTGGGGCTCCAGGCCTGGCCATGGAAAGCACAGCTGCTAATATTTAATTGAGATGTAGTCAAAAGAACATATTATATTAATGAAAAAAGTATCCTTTCTTTTCTCAAAAATTTCATGCATCTTTAATTCTTATTCAAATCAACCTGCTAACCAAATTAAATGTAGTTCTGCTGTGGCAGAAATCTTCTCAGAGCAGATATTGGCAATAGAATGGTTTGTGATAATTATTCCTGAATTTGTATGAACACTTTAGATTGCATTCGTGAAAAAGTATCTATTAAACACCACAATAATAATCAGAATTTTAAAAAATACTGGCACAAGGCCAAATCAATACAAACTGCTCAGTAATAATTAAGTTTGTAGGCATATGAGAAGGGAATTACTGAAACAGCTTTTCAGGATAAACTTAACATTACAAAATACTTTGACTGTGTATCTGAATTCCTGCAAAGAAAAATGAACAGTGCAGTCATCAATTTGTCAGTGACCTGTGGTCCTCTGAAGCCTTTTGAGGCTTTATATTTGTTTTATATTTGCATTATATGTATATTAGTTTAATTCACATCACCAAGGGCTGCCACTGGATGGGTGCAAGATCCAGGCAGGATTAGACCTTTACCACCCAGAGCCACTAATGTCCATGACAGATCATTTAATTTGTGATTTTTCATCCTTGACAAAAACCTGTTCTGATCACTGGCTTTCCACCAGGAATGTCAGTTTTTGTAGGAGGCTGTATTATATTCTCTTCAGGGGAGGTGCAGCACAGATGAGTGGATACTTCTGGCCACCCTTCATTGCCCACAGTTTAACAAGACCAGAACTGATTTCTCCTACATAGAATTTATCTTTTACGCTTTTTCCCCCCCAACATTTTGTTTATTGAGAAGTTCTTCATCTTAGCTTTTCTGTAAGTTCTTTTAGGATTTTGTTCTTTCACCTTTAATAGCAGTGCAAGAAAAAGAAAGCAACTGCTCTTTTTTGTATGTGTGTTTTGTTGTATGCTTATTCTTACCTCTTTTTAAAATGTCTAAAATTTATGACTGCTAGGTAACTTTGCCCTGATATGAAGGAAAATTTTAGTGACCCATAAAATTTGGAATTTAAATTCATTTATTTTTGTTATGATTAATTCTTACTGTGACCATCACTGCTCACAGCAATTTACCACATACTGCACACTTTAATATAGCTGAAGCAACAGGCTCTGGGATCCCTCTGAACAAATGACCATATTGAACGGTCTGTTCAAGTGACTGACTTTTCCTATTTTTCCTTAGTCACACAGGGCTCCATATCTGAAAAGCCTGACTGAAGGCTGTCCTTGACTCCTGAAGCTTACAGGATGCAGCATTAGAGGAGGCAACACTTAGAACTTGCTGGTTTCTTTTCAAACTGATTTCCAAGCTATAAAAGCTAAAGTATAAACATTTGTGTTAAGTAGTTTTTCACTTTTTTAAAACCAGAAACATTATTATGTGCACAGTAACTAACCTTAATGAAAGATTCCTCGGTGCCACAGGGGCAAACTGCTCAGTTCTCAGGCTTTAAAGGCCAATCAGAATTGGAGCAGTCTGTTGATTCATTAATGACCTAATTAACTGGAATCGGTTAACTATACTTTCAGGATCAGTATCTGCACTAAAACAGCTAAACCACAGTATTCCACATTTATGAAATGTTAGAGCCTATAATTTTCTATAGCTAATAGAAAATCTATACAGATTAGTTATAGAAAATAGGTCTATAACTAATCCCAAGAAGCACCAATCACACACATAGAGTGACTCACACAACCCCTCAACATAAAGCATGAACTCACCCTGCCTGCTCTTCTGGGAGTTGTACTCCCACCCCTCCAGCACTTGAGGGCAACCCATCCACAGGGAGTGTTTACACCCACACTCAGCAGAGATTTTCATGTGGCCACTGGCCTTTGCCAAGCCTGGAGGGGAGTGGGAGAGGTGCCCTACTGGCACCTCTACACACCTTGGTACAAGAGCATCTTTCTTAAGGTTGTAATGGAAAAAAAAATCCTGTTGATTTAAGGTAGATAGTATTTAATCCCTCGTGCCATCATATTTTCCATCCTTTTATGAAAACGGAACAGTAAATGAGAACTGACATTGTTTTAACCCTTACTGTCCATTTATTTCATTTGCAATGGCTACATGCAGTTGTTGTCTTTGCAGCCTAAAATTATATACCCAGATTTTAAGATCTGAATATCAACAGAAACTTGATTAGTATTAGATAATGAAATAAGTGCTGGCTATATTTCTAAAAGTAATTAGGCAAATTAATCTTCCAAATACATATACTGAAACAGTATCTGTCAGCCTCAGTCAACTTTCTCTTCCTTTTAAACCTTTTCAGATAGTCTGCATTAAAAAGGACTTCAATTTAAATTGTTTGCCAGAAATATGAACAACGTTTCTGTAGAGGAATGGCTGGTCTCTCGAGGGCACTTAGAATCCCTCGAGGGCACTCAGAATCCCTAGAGGGTCTGTATCCCTAGAGGGTCTGCTGCAGGGCCTGTAAGGGTCTGCACAACCAAGACTGGTATTGAGAAACTAACAAAGAACAATGCTACTGTTCAGAATTAACAAAGAACAATACTTTTATAGAAAAAGAATAATAGCCTTTGAGTTATATAACTGATGAAGAAATACAAATATTAATAAAGTTAGAAGATATAAAGCATACTAACAAAGAATAATAGTGCTATTGAAGAACAATACTTCATTGAGAAAACAGTCGTCTCTTGAACCATATATCCTTGGGAAAATACTAACTCACTACAATGTATCTTATTAAATGGCCTAACTAACTGCAAGATGACAGCTGCAGAAACTGTGGCTAAGAGAGAATAGTAAACATGATTACTAACAAATATGATCAATAATAAGGTATAGGTAACTTGTGTAATAAGAATAAGAAGGTACATGTTAAAGTACAACTGGTAACTTAAAATATAGAGATGCAGAAAAGCTCTATAGACTAACTCTGTATTAGGCCGTACGCCATATTGTATACGTGCAGGACGGTGCTGACAAGTTTGCAAAATCGTGATGACAAGGAAGAAAAAGAGCTCAGTCCCTAAGAACGATNGTTTCATATGAAAATACACTCCTGCAGGGAAAATATGTGCCATCTCTATAAGAAGATCCAGCACGGCCTGGATTGTGTGATAATAAAGTGCTTACCTGACTTCTCACGCTGGCCTGCTTTTGCTGCCAGCATCCTTGAAAACAAGAGCTGCACTTCTTGCTCTGCTGCAAACAATTCTTCAATTCTTAGGATATCTGGACATTAGATTCTATTATGTTACACAACCTCATTATTATATTTCAAAACTTCTAACCTCCAAGTAAAACAGAACCAAGCACCAGAGGCGTTTACCTGTGCTAAACCATTTCAGGGCCAAACCCACAGGTATTCTTTTGTTTCTGCTAAAAAAAAAAAACCAACAAAAAACCAAACATTCTGTAAGGCATCAACAGGATGTTACTAAAGAACTGGCATAGCTCTATGGATCTTATCTCTTGGAAATCAATTACCCTCACAAGTGTCCTGTTTAAATCTATGTAGATAATAAGACCTTCAGTGACCGCTGACAGGAGCAGCATCTGTGTCCCACAGCTGCCTATACACACATCCATCCGTGGGCTTCAGTGACTTTGCACTGCACAGCACCACACAGATAATTCTCAGGACAGGAGGCAATGCAGAAAGTTGCCTCCATGTCTGAGTGCTGACAACTGGCCTAAACAACCTGATTGCTTCTTTAAACCAGACCTGTTGTGTTGCTGGTGCACAGAAGAGTGCAATAATCAATTACCCACAGAAAAAGGCTTCATCAGTGACTGAAAGTACCTCCCACAAGTTCAGGCAGTCACTTCAGAAGTTAGCAAAATTGATTATCTGGTAAACTACAAGTGATTAATTCATAGTCTCAGACAAGTTCCCATCACAGAGACAATTCCACCAGGGGAAGTCGATGCCTGACTCAACAGCTGGTACACGTTCTGCTGTCCACATGCCTGGGAACGTGATCTTTACATTTCATTAAAAGAGATCTTTAAACAGGCTTTAGTTAGAATGTTTGCAGCTGAGGTACCTATTTATCTTTTGAAAAGCCAGTTTTTATGCATCTGGATTGATGGCATTTCTGGAAAGAAACTGGGCAGTCTTTGGAAACTAGTGGAATGCGTTTTCTCAGTGGATTTGGGAGAAAGTTCTTTGATTGAACAAGCTAGGTCACTTAAAAGGCTTCACCTGGCTGGAAATAACAATGCATTTCAGCTGTACTTCTTGGCAATATCCTGCCATTTGTTCACACAGACTTTTTTTCAAAAGGCAAGCTGAAAAGTATCAAAAAGTACCTCAGCTGATCTGAATATCTGGAATTCTCCAAACTATTATTTCTATGTAAACAACATATATAAACAAAACAGCAACCACATGAAAGTTAATTAGACTGAAGAGAGAGATTAGCTTTTTTCTATGTGTCTTTTAAAAGAAAATCCAACAGAAGATTGTATTATATTGATATAGATTGAAAATAGTAGCTACATCAAAGCACAAATACTGTTACAGAAAATCAATTAACCAGCAGGTTTTACTGAGAAGTTCTTACAAAAACCAAAGCTACAGTGAAATCTACATAAAGGAGGACCTCAAAACTGTTCTGCCATACTGTACTAAATTGAAACATCTGTGGCCATGAGCCTGCAATTTCATACACTTGGACAGATTACTGTACTTGTGTGAAATGCAATCAACTTACTTTTAAATGCTTCACAGTGGTTTGCAGATGCTAAAGCAATCATAATTAACATCTGAGTTACCATGCCTTACACACCAAGTTTGTATCAAAATCAGTGATTTTAAGAATTCAAGGTCAGGCCTTTAAATGCTGAAATCTCTTGTCACTGAATATCTAGCAGTGATTAAACCAAAATGATTAAACATCTGGTTAGACTAAAATACAGTTGTTCAAGGAGATTAAGAACAAGCAGCCACTAAAGGGGTGGAAAAAAATAGAACTGATTGCAGGTTTGTCAACCTGAGGCAGTAATTTCACTGCTTATCACTGTTTCATCAGCACATCTTTATACGTTGAATAAAGCAGTCACCAGATTACTGCTTTAATCAGCATTATAAAACATAGTGTTTCTCTCTGCTTCCTAACAGCTGGTTTAAGAGGAATAAAAGGTTTATTTGATGGATAAGTTGGAAGATCTCCAAGGGCCCTATAAGCTGATACATTTCTACAGTTGGACTTTCAGAGTAAGCTGAGTCTTCACAAATACTGCCAAGCCAATTTTTTTGAGCATGAAGGTTTCTATTTAAAAAATCAAGATAATTTTGATACCTCCATCACAAGAATCTACTCACTCATCCTTTACCATAATGTCAATTGTGCCATCAGTAAGAAAGAAAAAATTACTTCCTTTAGATATTATCGGCTTAAAATCTAATTCCATAAGACAGAAGCACTATTTCACTATCTACAAATTATGCTGCTAAATTGTGAGGTTCCTCAACTATACTTCCATACTTTCCACAAAAAAAAAAGTCCCCCTACCTCTCATTTGCTTTCCCTGTGCTGTGGAAGAAACCCACAAGAGCAGAGCCAAGTGAACAAGGCAGCGTATAAGGGAATCTCTATGGCATGGATATGAAAAAGTATTTCCTTGTATAGCACTGATTGCAGCATAGGACCCAAGAAACTTCATGGTAAACAGAAAATGAGATTTTTAGAAGCTCTATTAACAACCTATTGCTACTCTTACTGAAACGTGTTCCCATCGTGTCAAGCACCTACAAAAATTCCAAAGGGCAGAGCAAACACCAGTATCCACCCTCCTGCCCAAATTTAAAAAAAAACTAACCATCCCCTGAAGGAGAGATGGTGAAGAAGGAAGAAAGGAGAGAAGAAGGAAGAAAGGCTACAAATAAAGTACCAAGTAAGTTCTCTCTGGTATTTTTAAAAATAGTACATCTAGAATTACCTCAAATTATTACAATAATAACAACAATGAGGTAATTCAGCTAATTAAGGCTTGCACCACTTCTCTTACTTTGAAACAGAACAGTGCCGCTAGATCCCTGTGGATCCCAGGAATTTTGTAGTGATGGCAGTTGATAAAAAACAGAGCACCTCTCCTAATATCCCATTATTTTATGTCATGCAGATGGTCACTGTGACGTGCATCTTTAACATGGCTGTGTAAAACTGTTCCAAAAGTTGTATTTACAGCTGCGGTGGGGCTTCCACATGCTCACAGATTGCTTCCTGACACCCTCAGTTTGAAGATTCAGCTCCTCTTTGGTGAGAAGCTTTGCCTTCAGACTGCCAGAGTTAATTCTCCTCTTGGGGAATCTAAATTGTCATCACTTAACACATTATCTTCGCTTTAGTTATTGAACAAATACAACCAACTCGTTAAATAAACCCCCTCTCATTTCAGCTTGAGTTCTGGAGTCATGAATGAGAAGGGAAAGGTAAAGTACAACTCAACAAATGTTAAAATTTCAAATGTGCACTTTGAAAAATGGTGATTATTTATATTATTATTAGGAGTTTTTATCAAAGTAAAAAAATAACTTTCAAGCAGAATCCAAACCTTCAAGGGTACACTAGACTTGGGCACATGCGCCATGCAATACTGCAAAGATTCTAGTCCTGCTGCAGAAGTTAACAAGACAGTCAATTAAATTAAATTAAATTAAATTAAAACAGATTCCCAGAAATCCCTAAATTATGCCTGGGAGCTCTCCAGTCCCACCAGGATTAGGCAAGCACAAAACTGTTTTACAGATATCTCTATTCCACCCTGCCTATTAAAGGTACAGCAATGCACCTCCAGCACATTGATTTTGCGGTCGTGCTTTTATTTGAGAAAATAAGAGGTAAACAGTATGTTAAATTGTTCAATAATCCCATAGTTATTTATCAGAACATTTGGCACAGGTGTGCAGGAATCTAGGACTTCCATTCTGCACACACCTCCCTCCTGAGACCAAGGCTGTCATCCAACAATGACAGCAGCTAATGCTTCTGTCTTGGGCTTTTTGCTCCACTTTGTTTTTTTCTTATTTTACAAGTCCACATTGAGATCACTTATGGATAAAATCACCAAGTTCTAGACTGACAACCCAGCAAGAGCTGTTATAACTCACTTATCTGGGGCAGCAGTGAAACCACACAGGTATTCCTGTTGGGATGGGGCAGAGAACTACAGTGTGTGTCCTTCAGGCTTCTAAAGCTTATGCTGCTGCTCCACATCTTCCCTCCCCTGACATTAATGCTAATTTGGTATGGCTCTATGCATTAAAATGACATTTCCAGACACAGCAGGTAATACATTCAGGTGTGTGCATATGTTTAAAAGCCAGCAGACAAAAGCAATTTCTTTGCTTTAATGAGAAAGAATAGCAAACTGAAGACAGATCATTCTCAATGCAGAGATTTTACCAGGCAGATGGGAAAGTAATCAAGGCATCCACTATGATGAAATAATATCACAAGACTAGGAGAAGAGAAAAATCCTTGTCAAGCCTCAACTCAAGAAGCTTCAGCCAGACACACTTCAGGATAAGCCGTAATGATTCCTTCAGGGCAGTACACAAAGGGAAATTAAGAAAAGAATCAGTCTCTTCTTTTATGGATATGCCCAACACTCATCAAAGTCTTGTGAGCAGGTTTTATGCATTGAGTGAGAATCCAATATAAAGGACTGCCCAAAACAACAGTTAGAGCTTTCATATACACAGAACACAAGCAAAAAACCAAACTCAAAAAAACCCCAACCAGAGTATAGAAATTAAGAAAAACAGCACATGGGTAGAACCTTCTGTTTAAACTCCAAGAAAAAGCTCTTGCACCTGACGGCCAAAACTGAACTACCCCAGCTGGTCCACACAGAGTTCTGGGGACAATTCCTCTCTGTCCTCCTGAAGTGTGCCAAGCAGAGCCCAAACTGGTTCTTTGTTTCCAAGATAAAAAGGGGAAATAAAAAAATAAACAATCAGCCCCAGAGCCAACCAGAAAGAAAGACTACAGAGAGATAGAAACAGAGGATAAAGAAGCTGAGAAGCTGGGATGGTGTTTCACACAGCATCCTTTCATTCCGCAGTTGGTCACTCACACCAGATGCAATGTTCCTTCTTTAGGCAGCAAAGATCAAGATGGAAATGACAAAAGATTGCTTCCCACAAACCTAACTGCCTGGGGAAAGTTAACCTCTTAAATAGGATTTGTCCTGTAGATAGAGTCTGAAAACCAGGTATCTACCAAACAGCTGCTCTCTGCACTGGCTCCTCCCCAGGCAGGGCACAGTTGCTCTATCACTATAATGCTCTGTTTCACTTTCTAAAAAGAAAAACAAACACCTCACCCACAAAAAAAAACCACCAAAAAACCCAAAACAAAACAAAAAAGCCCCACTAACATAAGAAACCCACAAAACCAATGAACCAAAGTGAAGCAAAACACCAGCAAAACCCCCCACAAACACCAAAGCCCTTTCTAAAGAAAAATGATTTCTGGAAGAGAAAGTACAATTCCTTTTACTTTTAGTTTTCTCTCTCCTCCTTTCTATTAGTACATTAATAAATGTGCATTCTGCCTTAAGAATAGTGTAATATACCAGTACCTACCTATACCTCCAGTATACAGCTAACCAGTGTAGTACAGACCCCTGATTTTAGCCTGAAAAAGGTGAAAACTGTGAAACCTTTCAGCAGTGACTCAGATATGCTAAGACTGATAAGATGGCAAGAGAGGGGTTACACTGGAAATTACCTTATTTCACTGCTGAGGACTAGGAATAGATGTTGCTCTCCTGTTTATGTGAGCCAACAGTCCCTATTCACCAGCAACAGAAGAGAAAAATCTTGGTTTGATGCACAGCCAGGTTAGTTCAGTAAATGTTTTCTAGATTATATTAAGCAAGGTGGGGTTTTGTTCTTTTTTAACACTTGAGTGCAAGTGCAAACCAAACTGCCCCAAAACAACATCCAGTTACTACTTTACTACCTAAAAAACATTGGCATTTCAAAAATACTTATGGCTTTATTCTGCTTGACATAACAGTGTGACAAGTGCCCAACCTTTTGGAAACAGATATATTACATTGTGATTAATCCTGCTTTATCTTTTGCTATTTCCCTCTGTGAGTAGGCACATGTTATTATGTCAAAACAGGGAAGACAACTCTGTGTGTGTGGAAAAAAGGGATGGGGGGGAGGGGTGGAAGGTGTTTCACAGACCTATTTTCTGCTTCATATTATCTTCTTCAGCCCCAAGAAAAGAAAAAGCACCAGAACAAAACAGTTCTTCTACAGGCCAGGGACCATGACTATTCTCAATGGGAGAATTTTGCACCAAAATCAGGAATGACACTTTCAAGTGAAAAGATTTAACTTTCAGACTGAGTTTTGGAAAGCTCAAGATACCAAGTGTGGAACAGGTGTTGCATAGACAGGTCTTCAGAGCTGATGGTCCACACATGGTTTTCCTTTTAATGGGAAGAACAAAAGAGGCAGCAACTCTTCAGTCACTTCCAGCCCCAGCCCAATCTGTGCACATCCCCTCTTTTTAGTGACCTCAGGTGTCACATGGAGCATCCCCAACCTGGAACAGCCACTCAGGAGTCCGTGTACATGCTTCCAATGTACATAATTTGGTACATACTTCCAAAAAATAACTCCAGCTTAGGGTTCAAAGTGCCATCAAAAGCTAAGAAAATACAATTATTAGAATATTAGATTATTCCCCTACACCCCCCATAACCTTAGGGCTAAGCACCCACAACAGATGACTTCCATACACTGAAAAGCTTATGAGCAGTCCAGATCATCGTGCCCACATCCTGCTCTGAATTTATAAAACAAATAGTTTCTTGTTTTGTTCCCCAGTGCTGCCGTTAGTATTCCTTGCAAACAAAGGCCTGTCTCTGGTACATTAACGTGCCACGAGCTGCAGCATCTTGAAGCAGAGCTTTGCACAAAACGTGCCTGCAGTCTGACAGCCAGAGGATGCCAGCCACAGTAGAACAAAGAAAGCCCAACAGATTCATAGCCCTGCCTCAAGAAAGCAAAATGCTTAAAATTCAATGTTCAATGCAATTAATTTTTTTAAAGGGAAACTCTCTGCACACCTTCTAAGAAATGGACTGTGTCAGCCATGTAAATTGTTTTCCACTTGAAGGCAGAACTTGGAGCCCATCACATTTACGACATTGTGACAATCGTTCATTTATCCTAAGTGATAAATCTCTCTGTACCAAACTCAGCCTTTTACACTTGTTTGATTTTTAATAACCCCGATGCGCCAACAGAGAGAGTCTGTACCAGAGGAAGAGGCCTAATGCTCTGTGCAGCTCCTCATAACTAACTGTTCTGTGCAATACCTAAAGTAAATCCATCTCGGGAGAGGGAGAGGGACTGAAATCATGTTGGCAAATAAAGCTAAAATAAACGAACGTAAAAACCCCAAATAAACAGCAGTGTATTCCATTACATAAACTTAGTAAGTACACTTCCACACATATGGGGAAAAATGAACATATGAAAAAACTAATAGGATTATGCAAAAGAAGCTTCTAATAATAGGCCCATAATTAATCTTTTTTAGTCTTGGGGCTTGCCTATAATCATTCTTCATGTGCATAATTTAATTTGGGCAAAAACTAATTCTATGCAAAGGACATGTCTTACAACAACCCTCCAATTGTGAGGACTATTTTTCCTAATTTAGTTATGGCTCAGCAGATGGTACAGAGTCCACCCCTGAGCCAGGCTTAGCTTTGTTCCATGCTTTCTTTATTGACAAAAAAGGGGGTGACTTTTGTTTGGACCAACAAAACACAGTTCCCTTGGTATGAACAGATGAACTGGAACTGAAGAGAATTTTACAGAAAACCTTACCACATCTAAAAGTTATCATGGTAATTACTCTGCTGTAATTAGTCTTACTAGATTCCTTACTGTACTCCTCAACTATTTTCTTTTCCAGTGGTTATTATGTAATTTTTTTAAAAAATAAATGCTCTGTTATTGAATCAAGTAACATCTGTAGGATGAAACACCTTATCTGACATTTTATGCAGCATTTGTGCATGCACATGTATGTGTGCCTGTATAAAGCAACATATATTTTAAAATAAGTTTTCCTAGGTTTATGAAATAGATGATCCTTGCAGGGAAAAAAAAATTAAAACATCCTAACATCTTAGTTTGCTTTACAAGTTTCCTGGAAGAATGAATATTTTAAAATGAAAAAACAGGGAAGTAAGAAGGGAAACTCTACAGAAATTCTGCTCACCACATTAAAAATTTTCTTTTAAAACATTATATTTAGTGAAAATATTTTCCAGGTATGGGAAAAAGTACATTTTTCAGCCCCTAAAACTAATTCAAACCTTCACACAGAACTGAGAAAACATTCAGGAAGTGGTTCCCCCTTTCTTTCCCCAGGTTATTTATTCCAGTTATTCAATTAGGGAATGCCACTGCTGGAAGCTGAGACATTCACTAGCATATATTCATTCTCCAGCTTCTTAAAATGCAAAATGCTACAAGTGATAACTAAGGCCAATATCCCTTTCAAGTTCTCGTAAGTATAATTAAGGCCTTTTGCCACACATGAAAAAAGTCTCCACCAGCTGTATCAAAAATACCTCAAGCACTGTCACACATCATCCTCTCAAATCACAGCCTTGCTCCTCATTCTCAAGCTCAGTACATAAGAAAATTTACTTTTTGCTCCGTTTCAAGGGGATTCATTTTTTGCTCTGTGTGGTGTTAGACCAGCCCCCTGCAGGTTCCATATTCAACTGTTATCAGGGTACATAAAAAGCAGAATAATACGGCATTGCAAAAAAGCCCAATAATGGCTAATAGCTAATATTAGAAATGAGAAAGAAAAATCCTTAAAGTTTTAAATGAAGAGAACAAAACAAATGAAATCTCAATATATTCTGAGCAGAATCAGTGATTTCTAAGTGCAATTTAGATGATGATGTGAACAGATGGGTTCCTTGGTACTGATTTTTTATTTTAATTTATATTACTGCTACTACTCCTACAAGCTTCAGCTGTAGTGTTGGGACACATGAGTTAACATTAATGAACCCAGAGAGCTGCCTGGCTAATGCAGGAAGAGTCCAAGGCTGCTGCAGAGCCGTGTACCCAAACCCTGGGGCAAAGGGAACTTGACTGGCTGCACAAGCTGACTGAAAGCTAAAAGCTGCAGCAGTAAATGCATGTACCCATCGATCAAAATTGTAAACAGAAACTGTCCCAAGTGACAGCAGAAAGGAGGACTAATCACTGGCCAAACTGCAGGGAGGTGGCAGAGCTGCAAGATGCTTCTACAGAGTTTACAAAAGAACACAAAGCAGAAGAAACCGAAGAATGCTTGGAAAAATGGAGTGGGGAAGCAGCATTCTTCAGGGTAACAGGTAGTTAAACAACTGTTTTTCATGTGGAAGAATGAAGAGAAACCATCCGTCCTACCCCACAGCACACACAAATCCATGACAAGAGTAGCAGCAATGCCAGATAAGGATAAATTTCACAATAAAACAGTAATGCTGTCATTACAAAAAAATGCAGTCAAGGGGAAACTGCATGGTAAACCCAAAGCCAGTGCACATGGAACTTCCAAGGCATCATTTAAAAGAAAACTCTGTTTGCTCCAGAATCTATGCAGAAATCTTCCTGCGGAGATGTGCTCTATCATGAGGCAAGACCCTGTGCCTGGCAGCTGAATGGGTTTGTGACACTGTTCCTCTTGGTCTGTCCCCAAACTGCGCTGGAGGCTGCTGAGCTGCAGACCTATGTCACTCTGTTCACCTCAAACACACCAGTCAGCTGCAGTGACACAGTCCGGGGTTTTTCATACTGCACATACTCGTGTGTACAATGTGACCTCAGGCCAACAGGCAGTTATGGCTCAAAAGCATCTCTGATTCATCACATATTCCTTCATTTCTCCATTATTCTTTATGGACTCTGTTATAGACATATCACTGCCCTTCTAGGCTGTTACCTGCATGCACAGTCTGGCAAAGCAAAGTCAGACAGAAGTTGTGCAGATTTAATAAGATTGCTGATAATGTGTCACGAGCTTCAGTGACTCTGGGGATTAGATGTATTTAGGAATGCTATGTAATCCTCAGTGTTCTGCAAGTAACCATGGCTTGGGATTAAAATATATAAAAACTTGTCAAGACTCTGATATACTTAATATCTGCTTAGTGACATCTCATTTAGATAAAAGATTCATTAACCTCAAAATTCTATTGTTTTTTTTCATAGCAGCAGTATGATATGCAAGGCTGAGCTGGTGCTTGCTTTATGAACAGATTTTCAGAGTCACTGGCTGAATGGATTCAGATCTCAGCAGCCTAAAATTTAGTACATCAAGGTAGCAGAAAAACACTGAAATTCATTAAATAGCTTTGCATACTGGAACCTCACAAAATATGACTGAAGCCTAATTTGAGGTTGTGTCTGCTCCCTAAAATAAAAGAGAGACACTAAATTAGAATGACTAGATTTTGTCCTACCAACCATCCTCAGAATAGGTCTTTGGGTATTGTGGGGAAAATATCTGAAATGAACCAGGTATTTTTCTGCAAGAATGAATATTAAGTACTGAGCAGGTGCAGTAGTTAATTTTCATAATGTTCTTGGTTATGCAGCTAATATAGCATTGCAAGTTTCATTACAAGGCAGAATAGATTCTAACAAATTTTGTTTTGACACTAACTGCCATTCAAATGAGCAAAAGTTACCCTCATTTATTTTAATGAGAGCTGACATAAAAAACCACATGCAAATAAGACAATATTACATGAAGGCAAAAAAGTCAATCAAATCATGAAACGTAAATAAAATGCTAAATATAGGGATTATATGGTCTTAGAGTCACCAAATTATTTAGGTTGGAAGAGACCTTAAAGCCATCTTGTTCCAATGCCCCTGATATGGGCAGGGACACCTCCCACTAGACCAGGTTGACCCAAGCCCTGTCCAACATGGCTTGGACCACTCCCAGGGATAGGAGTATTCACCACACTTAAACATTAAAGAACTGATAGTGAATAAACATAGTCGGCAAAGAAACAGAGACAATGTACACACACATCTGTTGTATTTACACAGAGTGTGTTTGTAGTCCCAGCAAAAGAGCTGCTGAAGAAGGGAAAGTGACAAACTTCCAGGTAACCAAAGCCAGCCCTGCCTCTCTGCAACTTTTGCTCAAGCAGCTACCTCTAAAAATCTGGAGGTTCTGAAATAACTTTTCAATCTTCTCCTTTCTATTTAGCAATGCCATTATCAAAACTACTGCTCTGTGCATACAGCAAAAGTCAGTATGTCACTGCTCTGGTCAGGAGCTGCAGTGAATCATATTTGGTGTTCCACACTCTTATTGTTTCCTCAGTCATCCTTCATCCTTCAAATGTTGACTGAATCCCAAGCAAAGACTCCATGAGAAAGGAAATTTTCTTGTATTTTCTGTCAATCTATTTCCAAGCATTTGTACAATGTCATGTAAATAACAGCATTGTTGTATAAAACAGTGCAGCTGAAATGTTGTAATTAATTTTGATACCTGTAATCATAACCTGTAATTATCATGTAACTGGAGAACTGTAATCAAGGAGCAAAGCCCAATTCCACATCTGATACATTTCATAGGAAGAGCTCTATGGTTACTCATCTAAATTGGAGAAAAAGCTACAAGAAGATTAGCTGTACGAGTGCACTTTTAAAAGTCATTGTAATTAGAGATGCTCAACAAAACACAACTGAACAAAAACACAAAGGAGAGAGAAAAAAATTGTTTTGCTGGCCTTCAGAGAAATACCAAGCTTTTGACATTTCCACACCTTTTAACTATAATTGTGACATAACTACATAAAATGCATTATAGATATTACAGAGCCATCATTCCTAAACCCATATGCATTTGGCTGTCTGAACTGCACTGACTCCTCAGCAGTAAAGTGGAATTTGTTATTATTTATAAATCAATCAAGCCAACTGTTGAGGCTCTAGTAATATTTGCTTGGAATATCATAACCATATTTTGACAACAAAGATGAATGGAGAAAAGCCCCTGTAAGAGAGGAAAAACATAATACTTAATAATAAATTGCATTACAAGATTGAATAAAATCGTTTGCACTTATTTTTTCACACCCACACATCTGCAAGCACAGAAACACCTGTACTGAAGTGGTCTGCCCTATAGTTGTACCTACCCTGTCATGGAGCAGAGGAGACACCAACTCTCAGTGTTTCCTGTCTCCAGGGCTGTCCTTACAAAGGAGAGGCTATGGTTGCACATTTTCATGTATTTACTGTCTTCTGTCCCTTTATTTGGATGTTGTTGGGGAAGATGAAATAGGAAAACCTTATAAATATGATTACCTGGCAAAAGATGCTGAGAATATGGAAACTATAAGCGAGATTGAAATGAAAACAAGCTTTGAGATACCAAATCCCAGTTACTGAACAACTGGAAAACAGCGGTATGGCCAGCTGAAGGTAATCCCCCTTGTGATTGAACAATACCCTCTGCTTGCAGACAGGTCCAAGGGTCAGAGCAGACCCTGCCAGCCTGGCAGAGGGTCCAAAAAGCAGTTTTTAGAGTTTAAAATATAACACCGTATGGTAATGCAAGGATTCTTATAGGTTGTATGTAAATATTGCAGGATTTGTAGCTTGTTCTAGATTGGTTAATGAAAATTAGAATATTCAGCACAGAAGATGATTTATTGTGTTGTAAACGAGAACCACGTATTCTTCGTTCTTTTTCTCCTATCTTTTCCTCTTTTCTACTCTCTCTAACTTCTCTGACCTGCTTCCAGCTGCCTCTGGCAGCTCCTAGCGGGTCCCCTACACCCACGCCCTTTCACAATAAACCTCATGCTCTAAGACCTGACTTCAGAGATCTCTCATCTCCGTCCCGACCGTCCGAAACCGGATCACAGACACCATCCAAATCCTACAGATGTCTCATGGCTGCAGTCGTGTTCTTTATCTTCCCTTCATCAATCCCTAACAGTTTCTATCTGTTCATTATTTTGCTCTGTCCTTTGTTTCTCCATCTCAACGTCCTGAAAACCTTTATGTCACTGTGCTGGGATCTTGCTGTTCTATGTGCCACTGAACCTTGCCCCATTTACCATGTTTCCTTTCTGGTGCTTCCACAGCCTTTTCTTCCTCTCCGTATTTTACTCATACAAATCTTACAATCTGTATTACAAATTTCTGCTACAATGCATCTTCATAGGAGTCCAAAAGTCAAACTCTGGAAAACACTGCTTCCCTCTAGATTAGGTAGTTCCTATCTGCAGAACTAGACCAAAGAAAGACTGAACTCTATCCTTCCAAAGGACTTGAGTCTACAAAATCATCTGCATGCTTTTAACTACACGAGTTACGGAGTGATTTGTTGGGTTTTTCTTAAAAGTTCACAAAACAGAACAACAGTGAAAGAAAACCCTCAGGTGTAACCAAGTTCACTCCTACACAAAAGAGAACTCAATTTGTTCCAGCATCTGGGTGATTTGTGCTATAATGAACTTTTCCATCATTCTCTTGTTCTGTGATGGTATAATTACCTCTAGGGATATTCATGTAAAACTGGCTTTTTATCTGGTGAATAATTTACAGGTTGGCAAAGTTTAAATACGTATAAGTGGCACACTCACCATTAATGTCAGATAGACAAAGGAGAACAAGTAGGATCCCGAGGAGGTTCCATGCTGCTGTTTCACCACCTCTTGCAGGCAAGATTAGCAGGGCCTCTCAATGCACTCGCCTACATTTTCCAAACAGCTGATCTCATACAAATCAGGCAGACTGATTTTAAAAACACCAGCGAGGAAATTCCATGGATACCACACAGAGTGCCCTGTGCAGTACCTTGCCAGCGAGCGTGGAAGAAGCAGATCAAAGCTGACGTGTTGATACTGATCAAAATGGAAAAGATCAAGTATGAGATGATCTTGTTCACAAAGATGAATTGACCGAAAATAATTTGTGCAAGTTTCAGCTATTACAAACTGTCCTTAAAATAATAAAACTTACAAAAAAGTACAAGATATGCTTTTAGCTGCGATAAATCCTACTAAAATACCACTCAGTCTAAAATGTGTGAATGCCATTGATTTGATCTATGCTGTACCTCAATCACGGACAATCCAGTACCCCCTACTTGCCTTAAAAACATGCAAATCTCTAGTACACACTGTAACCCTCAAAAACCATAAAAGATGTTTTTAAATTGCAGGCAACTGAAGTTAGTAAAAACAAAAGTGGATTAAGGGTAAAGCAATCTTTACCTCAATCCCACCTCATACATGTCCTGGGAACCTGATGGATTGATACAGGAAACAGCTAATTGTTGTGAGAGCTATGGACTGAAGACAGATGTCTTTTTAGGAATTCCAACTATATATCCATTTCTTCCAGTGAATCCAGCCCACAACATAGTGAAAAGATTGCCATTACATCCAAATGAAGGATTAAACTATGGCAAATTTTCAATAACATGCTGCCTCGAATGCTAATTATGACACTCCTTTTATGAATATTTAAGTTTCTGTTGGGTCTTATGTCCTTGAGCTAAAGCCCGTAACTTCTATCAATATTAATGCCAATTATGCATTCAGATCCATAGAGATCAGAGAAGTTACCCAGAGATCTTAATATGCCCAGTCTTGTTTAACTATATTGATTTTCAACTTAATTTCTAGCTGGTGCTGTATGACAAGGATACCAAAACCACACAAGTTTTCAGCCCTTTTTAAAGGGCACAAATGATGATGATCACAGTAGACCTCATCAGCATCTAATACCAGGTAAAAGGTTAGTGAGTTTGAAAACACTGATTAACTACTGTTATTAAAAGAGGAGGAAAAGCTAGAGAATCTTCAATTCGAAAATCCAAAATCCACATCTGAAAGACTCTCATAACTACCCGCTTAATTTCATCTCAAGGAGATGTTTTTGCTGAGAGTCGAGTTTTGAGGACACAGCTTTCTGCCCCGTAAGTAACTCAAACCTTGTGTTTGCAAGTTTGAAATAAAAAAAGAAAAAAGAAAAATAAAATTAGAGAGAAGTAGTGGGAAATGATTAACTACAAATGATGAGTCATACTTTAGTATCTGTCCAAGTCTCAGGTCAAAATTCTATGACTTGGGTCTACTACTTACTCCTACATTGGTACATGATAACAAATACATCCAGGGGGAAAAAAAGCTGCTCCATTGCAGTCAATGGGAAAAAATGCTGTCAAGTATTAGGTGAAGAAGGACTTTATCCATTGGGTGTTTTTTCAGATCAGAATCTGTACAAAAATTTCTGGGTCTAAAGAAGTTTTGAACCTATGCTAAGCAGTTTCAAGGTATGTTGGCAAAGTGAGGAAACATTCATTATAAGCTTGTTAAAAAAATGCTATTTCATCAAACCTCTGCTACACCCATAGACTTCTCCTCTTTTCCCATTTCAAATGAAATGAGTGTATTTTTTGTAGGTACCATCATCCCCTCAAATCTCTTTGCATGGACTCTCCAGGCTCACGCACATATTTCAGCAGGCTACAACGAGATCACCTAATAATCACAGCAGTTTGAAGAAGACTTTTTTAGCCAAATGAATTCCAAAGAGAGACATGCTGTGAACATTCAGACCCCAAGCAGGATCCCAGCTCCTTGTCCAGCAGAGCAACCTGAGCCCTTCAGCCCGGGCTCTCCCCATTCACTCACTCCAACATTCCAGGCCATGACTTTCCCTGCACAGCTCCTCTGCCAGTTCTCCCTTCCCTGCCAGCTGCCAGGCTTTCCAGAACTCCCCCGGTGTATTTCAGTTTGTAAGAAATGCCACCTCTGGATGCAGTTACACACATTAAATTTAGCCATTTCTCTCTGATTATGTCAGTATAAGATGCTTTTCTCAAAACTGCATTAGAAAAGCTTTGAGGACAAACTACATCCATTCCAACCTGTCTGTAGGACAAAAAGAAAATTTTTCATTTTCATGTCAAAAACTTTATTTCTGGTTAACTTTGCTACAATTTGCAAAGCACTAAGAAAACAATGCAAAGGGTAGAGTTTTTCTTTTTCTTTTTAAAATTATTTTTTCCCCCACAGCTATTTTCCATCATATAATTTCAAAAGAAGCACACCCAAACCCATATTGTTTACAAATTTCTAAAAGTGTCACTTTGATTTGAAAAACAAAAAGCCTAACTGAAATAATCCAATGTTTGCAGATCTCTGGTACCAGGATTTGCTAGTCTGAGTAAGTTACTATAAGATATCACACCATGCCTATATCAAGCCCTTCCTATTCCTTCCTGCAGTTCAAAGGTTTTGTTACTTGTCTGCAGCACAAAAACCAGTGCTTTTCCAAGTGACATTACGTCAGAATGACACAGCATGAGCATAAACAGCAGCTTAAAATTCAGAGACTAAAATTCTATCAGCACAGTTTTTATGACATCTTCTCTGTCAAAAATATCTATTTTCTCTAAAATTTGCCATGGATACCTAGTTTTATCTTCTATAAAATGCAAACATATTTCAAACACCACAACTGATGGACAATTTTATTTTGCATGTGGAAGATCTTGAGAAGCCACTTTTTTGCATTTCCTAAAAGCTCTGCTTAAGTCAAGGTCACTTCGCCTGATATTTAAATGGAGCAACAGCTTTTTAATGCTTCTTAAAAGAAAGGCAATGGCAAAAATCCATCGTTGTTCAGTAACCTCCCCAGTGTCAGGACACTTTGATACACCCTCACAACAGCTTAAACATAAGCCCATGAAAATGGTGCAAAAGGTAATGTTTAAGAGGCACTACACAATTCATGTGCCCCTCTGCAAAACAGAGCAAATGCCTCCCCAACCTCACAGTTCAGTTTGTTTTGTCCAAATAAATAAATAAATAAAATTAAATAATTAATTTATTGCTGACAGTTACTTTTGACCAGAAACTGCTGGGGAGAAGCACAAAGCACAGACCATCAAAAGGCCTGAATGAGCATCATCATCTGTTAAATCAAAGATTTCAGAAGAGCTCTGGGAATTATCTATCTCAGTATTAATTAAGATTTGCCAATGTACAAAGCAAAGCACTGGCAAGAATGGTGCAAAATACTGTCAGAGTACAACATAAAGCAACAATTCCAGATCAGTGCAACTACACTGCACAGCAAAGTCCCACATACACATTTTTCAGTTCTTGCCACCATTTAACTTTGCACATATTAAATATTTGCAGCTTAATCTTAAATTCTCACTTTTTTAAACTCAAAATCAGGCTCTCTTATTTCAGAAAAACAAGGTTTTAACCAAACACTCCAAATAGTGAGCAACAACAAGATCATATTCTCAGCACATAAAATAATTGTGGAATCAACAACCTGAGCTATTTTAGATTAAAAACAAGGGTTTTTTCAAAAGGAAATAAAAACTATGTTTTTTAAATTCCAGATTTTGACATTAAGTTCTGAGGTTCAGAGCTTAATCTCAAAATGTACAAGTTTCACCAAAAAAAAAAAGCCAGTAAAAAATTATAAACTATTCCTCCCCACCTTCTCATTAAATGAGGAAGAAAAACAAATCAAAACAAAACCAAATCAACAAAGAGGCAAAAAACTCTACTTGATCCCTAAATCTACCATCAGTACTTTCCTTCTCCTGGCCTGAGTTATGTTATTCTTCAGAGAGTTTGAAAACAGGATTTGGAATGGAAAATTTACCTCAGGTACCAAAGCCTGGAAAGCACATAATTGCAACAGAAGCATGAAATTCATCCTTTACTCTGGCTTGAAGTGCTATTTGCCTTGCTGGTTTATAGTGTTTGTGCTCAAAGCTCCCTCTTTGCACACACAAAGGCTTCAAGGTTCCCACCAAAAACATAGTGGCAAGTAAATAAATCTCAGTTTAAGAAGAGTAGGGAAGCTGAAAAGCACATTTTTAATTGCTGAATTCTTAAGGATTTTCCAGAAGTTATTCCAAACCTGATGGTGTAAATGATAAAACTAGAAGAAGAGAGTATTAAGTCAGGAAAGTTCTACTCTTGTGTGCTGAGCTGTTGAGGCTGCACCAGGCTGCTAACTCACAAGGGTTCTAGGGGTTCCTAGTCCCAGAGAGGAAAGGAGATCCAGTAATTTCAAGGTGGCCTCACTACCTCCAGAAAAATACATTAAAAAAGAGCCTGTATTATAGCTGGTTACAAATCCCATAAGCTCTCCATTACACATCTTTTTGTATAAAGAACTTCCTATTCTAATGCAACAGAAACCAGCCCTGGATTTGGAGTGGGGAGAGCCGGGCTGGAAATCAGAGTGGAACAGCACAACCACTCACTCCTCGCCTTTCTCTCGGTCCAACACCCCAGCACACGAAAGGCTGTACAAGAGCTTGATTTTACACCACAGCATGATCCACTAACATCCTCGTCACCACAGCTCAGCTGATCTCCACACAGCTCCACTCTTTTTGCTGCCAAAAGGGCCTTCGCACACTGCAGAGGGGATTTTTTCTAATTAGCACTTCTCTGCCTTGTTAACTTACAAAGAGCACTGTGGCATATGTTTGCCAGCCAAAACAAATGCAGTGATAGAACTTGTAAGATCCTGACACCACGATGTCTCATCTCTTATTGTAATGCACAAAGGGTTTTATGTGTGGTTGTAAAAACTAGAGGAAGAGAGGGAACATGTATACACACAATGAGAAAAAAAAAGAAAATAAATGCCTCTTAACTGTATTATATCAAAAACATTTCTGCTAAAGCACCCGTTAAATTAGAAAGTGGACAGTTTGTTTGAACACCAGAATGAAAATCACATCTAGCACAAGACAAAGCTTTTGTAGACGCAAGGGCAAGAATAACTCTTATTTATTTTTAGAGACAAATGCCACTCCGATCCACCTAACAGTGACAGGAACTTGGCCAGGAAGATAGAAATCAAAATGAAGTAGGGCCTTTGAGAAAATGGATGACTAAATTTCTATTGATTTCTTTCTACTTCCTAAGGAATCGAATTGCTGTAAGACTCAGTTTGGAGCTCCCAGGTTTTTGCTCAGTAGGTTTAACCTCGACTCGGTAACCTCTGTGACACATCTGTTTCAATTTATTATATTCAAGCCTATGGAATTTGTACTTCCTTCATGTCCTCATAATGATTTGATTTTCTCTGGCTACAAGAAAGGTCATTAGGTTTAATGCAGGGCATCAGGACTCACACTGATTTGTAAGAGAATGTAATGCAAAGTGATATTAGGTGTTAAAAAAACCACAACTGGAGCACAGGGGGCTGTAGACAAAATCAAAAATAGAACTGAATATTCTTCTAAAAGAGAAAATAACAGCAGGACTCAAAGAATGCAATGCTAGCTCTGTTCTGCTTTCTAAAAATAAACCTAAATATGGCAATAAATAATTAAATTAGAGGCCATAGTTGAGAACATGGGTTGAATGCACGGGATGTCTGTTAATCAAGACTGAGAGGAAGAAGGCTTAGCCCAAAGGGGATACTGAAGACATTCATCACAGAGATCTCTGTTTATGCTAACCATGGACCTGTGTTTGCTACAGAGTTAAACAAGCATGTTCACAGGGACCTGGAACTCTGCAATCCTGCAGTTCCAGTCTAGTCTGTTACTGCCTTGAAGGGTTTGAGCATTGCCAAAACAGTGTCTGCTTAGACTTGGAATCTTTTAACAGATTAGTCTAATCTGTTAATTTAGGCAGAGGTTGTGCAGCAAATTTCAGTAAGTTGTGAGATTTATACCGTTTTCCAAACCAAAGCCCAGCTACCTGTTCTTTTCACCTAAATCCTTCTTGGACTTTTAGAAAACAGACATACTACTCCACCAGGTTGGGGGAAGCCTTTTTCAATGTCACAGCTGACTGCTTTGTCTCATAGAACCAAATCATCCTGAACACACACTTTGCAGTAATTTTGTACAATCTCCTGTACATTTTGATATCTCTAGATGAGCTCTGCATACATCAGTTACACTGACTACTACTTTTTTGGCAATCATTTTGCCTACTAGAAGAACAGTGAGATCCTGCCAAGTCAGGTAAAACCTAAGGAACAGGTCAGAGATAATAAAAAATTAAAATAAAGATCACTGTATATTCATGGAAGCCCTTGCTCCAGTACAGACCTACCATTAAGGAATGCTCTCCAGTGAAATAAGCAATATACAGTCATATCCAAAAGAAGGATTACAAAGAAGATAAAACTTGGTCAGACTGTATATTTAAACAAATTAATAATAAAGGGAGATTACACCAAACTCCCCAACTTTTACTGTTACTCCTTCTGGCAGCATGAAGAGTCTGTGACATCTTTTTAATGTGTTAGTAGTGGATTTCCAGAAAAAGGGAATATAGAACTTTTCACATATAGAAAGGATTGTATAGTTAAAATGCTGAAATGACACTCAGTAATTCTGACATTTTAGACTCCCCGTTTCAATAGTCCTTAATGTTTCTGTTTCTCACTTCTTTACCTGTAAAACTTGAAGGTTTTTTCAACCACAGCATGGTGATACAGTAAATTATTGCCTATCACATATGCAGCCACTATGTAGGTGTAAACACAAAATATTAAAACTAGGAAGGAGGAACTTAGTGCAGTGATTCTGTAAGCTCTTTGTGCCAGAATGGTTTTCTGGGGTCAAATACAGTTGATTGACACATTAAAAATATGTGTTGGTGTGCGATCTCTTGTGTAGGTGTGCACAATTACAGCTGGTGTATGTGCACGAATAGATCCCCTGCACGACAGCACAAATGGGACAGACCCCAGTGTTGCACTGGGGCCCAGATGGGAAGATTCAGGTCAAAGTCTCTGTTACCAGATCATCTCTACTGGTTTGGAAGTACTGAAAAACATGCTCATAGAACTCTAAATTACACTCTGTGATACACGTAATTATTACATCACAGAGATAATTGTATTGGGAGGAAGGGGCATAGCATTATTTTTTTTTTTGTCACTCAAATCTCATGGCCACAAAATAAACAGCTATGCATCTCATGTTCTGCTCACCTTAACCAGTTTCATTTATGAAACTGAACTTAAAACATCAATTCAGAGGCATTTAAAAATAAATTCAAGAATTAAATCTCTGCCTTTTCCCTTCCATCCTTGACATATGTACCTTTTTACAAACAACATCATCCTATTTTGTGTTAATAGTGAAAGGCAAATCTCATGAGGAACATGAGTACTCAGCACATTTTAATGTTGATTCCAAAATTAAAAGCCAGAGGGGCTTCTCTTCCCTCTCTCTGAGGTCTTCCAGCAAATTATTGATTGTTGCTGATCTTCTTCCATTAATATATTTCTTTCTTACAGCCTGAGTGATTGCGTTAAAGTGCTTAGTAACTCTCTAATCATGTACCTCTCCTGGGGCTGAAAAGAGCTTTGGTTTTAAAAGTAATTTGTTTCAAATGAGGCCTTATCCATCCTAATGTGAGGGTCAGGGGCTCGGGGGAATAAAAGGAAAAAAAAGTTTTCCAGGATCATATTCAGAAGATCCTAAATTCTAAGCCATTTAAGGTCTAGCAGAATAGTAACTCAAATTCATATCTTCTGAAAATCACCTACCAGTTATAACCACCTATGAATACCTACTGATACAAAACTGAGTGGGTTAGAACATTCTTTTTAACAAAATATACAATACTAGGAGAAAAAGTTAATAGGTTCCAATCTTCAGCAACCTTAAAGTCAGACACAAAGTATGAAAAAAATTGAGCCACAATACTCAATTTTTTTTCCTGAGTATTGCAGCAGCAGTTTAGTCTCATCCTGGAAGCTGAGCTAAGCTGAATGATTCCAAGGATTTTTCCTTCACCTGAGCTACCCTTCTAGGCAGAGGCCTCACTTTTCTGCCATCAACACAACTTGTTCCAACTACATCAGTGTATGGATCAAGCCCAGACCCTTTACAGTTAAATTTCAGTCATGATAACAAACCGTAATAGTGTAAGAACCCCACAAGATACTCTGGCACAACACAGCTGCATCTACTGAGAAGACACTGGGGCTGCACCTTTTGGCCATGCAGGTTGCCAGTATCCTGCCACTCTTTTCAGAATTTTTGAAGGGTTTTAAGACAGGTAAAGGAAGCACAGAAAAATGCATACATTGAATTTTTGCTTTAGTGCAAAAGCTTTCAGGTTAAGCTGCAATTAAAGTACCAATCAAACCTCAAAGAGATTGTGAGCTCAAAATCCAATTGGGATGACCAAATGCTTTCACTTCCTGTAATAAGACTTTCTGTTGCTTGGCTTGGATTTGCTCAAAAGCCATCAGTAGTTTCAAGGTCTACGGACAGTCCTGGTACTCCCACTCACAACCACGAGCAGGGACGAAATCCTGTGCAGCAAAGCCAGAGGATGCAGGGGACCAATACTGAAGGGAGGGGGCTTAATCCATCCACAGAGACCCCATAGGTACATTATGTACAGAAATAAAGAGGATCTTCTGTAGGTTGTTCAAGCGCTTGCAATAAGGTCATATGAAGGAGTGGAAGTTCTAAGAGCTTTGCATCTGCTGGACTGCAGTCCATATTCTGTGCTGAGCAGTTGATTACAAGTAGAATTCAGCTCCGACATGAATTTCCATAGAGAACATTTACTTACTTACTTATTTTAAAGCCCTCTTCTTCCCCAAAATTAAATCAAAGACTGATCTTTGAACTGCAGGATAATACTTCCAGGGAAGGCTTCCCAGTGTGTCCTACATCTTGAACTTTTTCTATTATATCTAAACCAAGTCTAGAAAACAAGGATTTGGGTGTAAAGTTTGGGACCTACATGGTGACACATGTAGACCTGATGTCTTAAGAGCGGAAAAAAGGGGACAGAGAACTTGCAGAAGTTGGTCACTACTGGTTTAAATAGAGCTCTCTCTTATGATCAAATGTGGGAGCCAGGGAATATCCCAATCAGGGAATGAGAGAATCCCCTAGAGGGACAGACCCTGAGAGATCTTCCCAGGTTGGGGTGAGGCCTTCCAGGTGTTTTTTGTTCTCCCATGCAAATGTACCCCAGTTCTCTTTCCCTGACTGGCCTGTTGATCCCTATACCCCTTTTTCCCTTGTATGCCAAAGCCCCACTCTGCAGCCCCCAGACCATTGGCCCCCAATTGTCTCCCCTGGTCCCATATAAAATCCCATGTTTTCCATTGTTTGAGGCTTTTGTCACTAGAATCCTCCACAGGTGACGATGCAATAAATTCTTACTCCTGGAACTCTATATGGAAGCCCTTCCTGTCTGTTTGCTGCCGTTCTGTGGAGAGGCCTGCGGTGAGTGAGTGTGTGAGGAGTGACCCTGCTGAGGGCGGTTTCATCTTGGAGGCATCTTCGGAGGGTGGCAGCATTTCACCACCCAACAAACCCCGGCATGGCACCCAACAATCAAACACTTCCTTGAATCAGGGCTCAGAGCAGCCACCATGAACACTGTGGTGTGAAAGAGATGTAGGCAAACCTTTCTGCTGGTATTTATTGAATTAGTCCGGCAGAAAAAAAGAAGTTGGGACAAAAATAAGAATCTATTAGCTAAACTTGGCCGCTTTTCCACTCTCTGCAGCGCTCGGCACCATTCAGGTAACAGACAGGTTCTGGCCTTGTATCAGCAGGACAAAGTGGATCTGACAATTCACCTCTCACACCAAAAAATTGCACCTGCTGACACTTTGCAGAAGTATCAAAGGAAGCAAAATAATTCTTTTTGCAGTATACACAACTCAGATTATGTTTGCTACAAATGGTAAGATTCCGTCTCAGACTTTTAGATTTTTGGCTGTTTCCTCCCAGATCATAGGTGACATCTATTCAGCACCATAAAGTGGTTTGTTGGTGCGGGGAGAAAAGGGGCCACAGGTCTCCACAAGAGCCACTGAAGATAAAAGAAGTTTATACAAGTGCTTTGACTGAGTGGGCCTGTCAGAGAAACTGCTTTCCCTCCTAAGAGGATGTGTTCCCCCTATAAGTAGGGCAAATAAAGTGACTAATTCTCTTGGCTTGTCCAGGGAATACACTGTAATTTCCAATATGCAAAATTTAATTGGTTGGTAAAATTTTTATCTCTCCACCCCCGATCTGTTAAATTACAGCGTTTGTTAGATCTAAGAAAAGGTCTGATCTCTACAGCAAGCAGAACAAAACTGCAGCTCAGCACAGTTTTCTTAGCAGTAATCTTAAGCTTTTCCAGATAGACTTCACTTTGAATCCAACCCCTGAAACCAAAGTTCAGGGCGTTCAAGCTGTTTGAAAAACAGATTAAGACCCAAAGAAGTGGTAGTCACTATTTTCATCACAGCGATGAAAATAGCTTCCTTTCAGAAGCTCTGATGCTCTGGATCTGAAAGTTTTGATTCAGGTCTCTCCCCGAGATACTCAGTATCTGAAAAAGATGAGAGTTTGTAACACTCACAACATTTTGCCAATAACTTAATTTTTTTTATGAGACCTGCTTGTCCTAAATAATACAATAAAATGAAACACATTCCTGTCTTTTTCCTTTGTATATCACCACTGTATCCAGGGAACTTGCTGCTAAATGAAGCTAGTGGAAATTTCTCTTCTTCTTGAAGAAAGGGTAAAAACAAAGTTACTAAATAAAATTTTAAAAAAATATTAAATACGTTGCACAAGCTCCATTCCTCTCTAAAACCTGTGTATAATATTGCAGAGTAGCTTTCAGTTAGCGTCATCTTTTTTTATACTTCTGAAGACAACTAAATTCCATGCACACTCTATCAGACTACGTGATACATTTTTGACCAACATTATATTAAGAAGCAGATGTTTTAGATGTTATTGCCATCCAGAGGAAGATGCCTTAAGAACAGGTCGTGTGTGTATTGATGTACTCTCCACATAACAGAAAACAGCGCTGTAACACTTAGGCTGTTTCAAAATAAAACTTCTAATTCAACATAAAGTAATTAAGTGGAGCATATTGAATCTACAAGCATCAGGTTAAGTGCACAGGTTAATTTATTCATGTTATTTATATGGCAGCTCTGTACCACTCTCCCTCGCCAGGGCACAAACCTGCCAACCCACTGCCAGAGCATCTCAGCCTTCCAGCCTCATCTGCTCCACGCAGCTCTCATCTGCCACCACGAACACAAGATCACTGAAAATGAAATGTTCCACTTCATTTGACCTTCTCTTGTAGAAAGATATTAAACATGTATAAAAATTGTACATTTTCTTTCATTGATTTCAGAACGTAGTCGACCGAAAGCAGCAGAACATGCATTTCAAGAGCTGTCAGACACTCAATTTACTGCTGTTCTGGGCACTAAAATGCATAGGGCTCAGAGAACATAAAAAACAAAGCTACAGATACATGCTCAGAATACAGAGGATCCCAAAGATAATTCAACTACTTGCCAGCAGGTTTCTCAAGCCTCAATTATTTGCACATTTGCTATGCAATACTTAGAGAGAGTATATTCACTGCTCTTTCTCCTTTAAGTATTAAGTTTCAATTAATTGCAGTTAGATATGCATATATGTGTATGTGCATCGACATGAGTGTGTATATATATATATATATATATATATATATATATTTATGAACATACCTAACCAATAATTAAGGCTTTTCTTCTACACATTTACAAACAGGCTTAAAGGCAGACATGATCCTCTGATCTATCAATTGGATTACTCCCCCATTTAAAATCACCTTTTTTTGACTAAAATGTGACATGAACCTTATCCTGTACAAGCAGACATTTGGGCTTTGCAGATCACCTTCCTAGAGAGAGGAATATCAGCAGCAAAGGGCATGGAAATATTCCACATGCACCTTGTGCTTATTAGCATAATAAATACCAGTCTTGGCCAGGGACAGATACAGTCAAGCGGCATGTCTTTCACCACCCTGAGAGCCCAGCTCTGTGCCTGACTCTGCTGACTAAATTAAGTCAGATCAGAGAACCAGGCAGATAACATATTCCTGCCAGAAAAGAAAGAAAAAAAAAAAAAATAAAAAGGGTGAACATGGAATAAAAATAAAGATCTCGCATGGAACAGAAGCTCCACGGCCTCACATGCTCCTGAAATGGTGCAAAGGGCTCTATTGAGGTTATTTTAGTATTCTGAAAATAATTTTTCATGTCTTCCAGTGAGGTATCAACTATATTAGCAGGCATAAAACTTCAATTTCTCACATCTGAGACTCTGCGTTTGCTGCCTGTGGCCTTCCTTCTGCAAGATAAGCTTTTATTCAGCAGGCTCCTGGTAGCCAACAGGGGTATGCCCTGGAAAAGTTCCTGAACAAGCTGCACTACGTAAGAGAAGGCAGCCACTTTTTCTTGTAAAAAATACATTTATGGACTTATAGATTACTTTTTTGTTTCTTGACATGTGAAACAGTGGTATGTTACACACTAAAGTGACAATTAATTAAAAAAAAATAAACCCCCTCCAAGAAGTCCATGCTTATTCCCACATGGATTTGCTTTGTTCTGGAGCTAGAAGTAGCTGGAGTTTCTTGGAATATTTAAAGGCACTGATTTCTTCCTATCAGGGCCCCAGAAACAAGCCTTTAGGAAATTTTAAAGGAGTTGCCAGTCTGGTTTGGAGAACCCTCAACATATTCCTTTCTTCAACTGTTCATCGCATTTCCTGTGGCAGAAGTACTTAAAGAGCTCAGTTTCCTCTGAAATGTAACTCGTGTTTAAGTGCACAAACACTGGCTTTATCCCAGACGCGGCCATTGAGTGGTTTCAATAATCACATGGCACAGGGACTACTTCATGTCACCAGATACTCTTCTCTGCTTTCAAACTAGACTCTGCTCTTTTTATTAGCCATATGGGTCAATTACTGGATGGTTTGGATAGAAGTATAAATAAAATGATTAGTTTAAGAACTTGAGTTCTCTCTCATCTAATTTTTATAATTGGTCTCAGTGTTTAAATTTTTCATGAAGAAAAAAGTCTATTATTTCATTCAAATCAGTATTTACCATTAAGTTTATCATTAACTTAATTTGTAAAGACAGGCTTCAGATAAAATTAGAAATCCTGAATTATTCATGGTGAGGTCTACTAATTTTACACTATTATTTCTTATGTGAAACTTCAATGTGTCACACCAAAAGGGTTGGTGGTTTGTTTTTTTTTCTGGCAAGGAATAAATGCTTCAAAACACTCCCCAGAGAACAAAATGTAGCTGTCACATTGAAGATAATGCATTTAATCTCTTTGTTACATTGCAGCAACTTCAGTAAGCTTTATTGTCGTGTGCTTCTTTACAGCAACCCTGCAAAAAATTCATTTACTAAGTAAGCAGCATGATGGTCTGTACATTTCTACCCCTTAACAATTAGGTTAGTGCTTTCAGAATACTAAAAAGCAGCAGTAAATTCCTTTGAAAAAAGCTGGCAAACAAAGGAAGCATGTCAGTCATTCCTCAAAGCAAAAATGCCAGTTACTTTCTAATCTCCACCGATTTAGTTGAATTTGGATGCAAATTACATATGCTTTTTTAGCCTTCTATTGTAAATCTTGCTCTACTCAAGACCTATTATACAGGTATTTCATCTTAATTTATTTTGATGCCTATAGTGGAACATATCCTACTACCAACATAAAATCACTAAAAATACTGACCATTACTAAAATGTGTTCCAATTTTCAAAAAAATCTTTAAAAAACACACCTGGAGCAAAGAAATTAATTACATGTATAAATCTGGCTGTAACACGAGAATCAAGAAAACAACTCTGAAAATCTCTTTCTTCTCTCATGCTGAAGTGGCTCCTGCAAACTCCATTTACTGCACACTCATAGTGAGTAGCAAAGTGTCTTCCCAACACATGCAGCTGTCCCAGGATCAAAGTGCCAATCCCACACAGCCTCTGGAAGGATTTGGCCTCTGGCTATCTGGCAGAACCATTCAGATATAGATCATTAAAAGTTTCCTTGCTAAAAGTGCAGAATGCTCTTTGAACCACCAAAAAGACGATCCCTCAATATACATTAGAGCCTAGGGACTATCAGTGCTCTGTCATTTTATTTAATATGACTTCTTTTGTCCTTTCCGAAAGGGCACAATTTTAACAAATATTTAATTCACAGACCACAACAGCCTATGCAACACTGAGTACATGTTACAGAGTGCTTTCTGTATCAGAAGCACAACAGCAGCTACCATAAGAATAAAGGATATTATCTCCTGCTTTGTGTAGAGGAGTATAAAGTTACACCGATTTTTCTGCTATTTCTGCTTTTTAGTCATGCCAACTGCTAAAATTATCTGTTGTCAATTAAGCAGGGCCAAAACAATCTTGTATGGGGTCTGAGACTGCAGTAATAAACAGAGTAATCTAGGACTTTATAAACTGCAATTTATTTAATGCTGGAGGTAATCATCTGGTATGAAATGTCACAATATAAGAGGAGGCTGACCACAGCCAGTTGTTGTCACAACCATGTACATAAGACCTCCATGCCAAACCAGTATCAACTCAACCAGTAGTTGAAAACCGACAAATAATTAACAAATAGAATTACTGAGAGGAAGAATATGGATGCAATCTGAAAAAACCCCTATGTATTAAATAAACATTCCAGGACTATTTTTCTAGTTCAGAGTAAGGAAACTAGCAAGCTAACTGAACACATCTAAATACATTCACAAACTGGTTTTGCTAATAAAACTTTCAGAAAGTGCACACGGCTCGTCTTGGAAAAGACTGCTTAGAAAGTTGGGCTCTGTAATATTCCCATGAGAATGGGCAACCACGAGTTTTGGTGTGTATTGGAAAGAAGCAAATTTAGAATTCAGAGACCTCAAAATGCTTCGTGGCTTCTTCTCCATCTATAGGTCCCCAATTAAAGACAGATGTTAAACATATGCTTCAGTCTATTTCAATTTAGGAAGTCAGTGAAGCATGAGCTCAAGGCTTATATTCTGCACAGGGATCACTGTAGAAGTGGGGAATTTAGTAATAAGTAATACTTAACTCTTAAGTAGCAGCTTGGATTAGCGCTATGAAAGTGTTTAATGTAGGAAATCACTACCATTAGCTTCATTTTAACAGATGAAAGACTGCAACACAGAAATGAGTGATTTGTCTCCAGACATACAAAAGGCCAATAAAAAAAGAATCTAGGGAAAAATCCTGTATTACCTGATTCTCAGTTCAGACTTACAGTCTCTCCAGCCATCTAATACAACTCCCCCACTTGCTATATTTAACAGAAAAATAACAGCATTATATCAATACAGACACTGCAAACCATCAGAGGGAAATGGCTACCAGACCTTCACATATGCTGTAACACAAATCTGCAGTAAATCTACCCTAACAAAGCAAACAGGTGCAATCATTGATTACTTCTTCTAGAGAAATAGAACCTGAACCTGTCAGAAAGTTGGTAGCCCATATTCGCTTGAGATGTCTGCTTTCTTTACACTCACAATTTTGGAACAGTTTCTGAATAACCCACATATCTATTTTTCTAACCCGACACAGTTTCACCAGAGATGTTAAACCAGACATTTGCAAGACACTTCTGACGAAATACATTTCCAAGAGTTTCCTCTGTTCTCACTGAATTCTTGCCCAACTTCAAAAAATCCCATGCAGACTTATCTGGCTTATTATGGATGCATGAATGAGAGACTGCAAGAAACTGCAATGATGCCCAGTACTTGTCATACAACACAGAAGTATCATCAGCATCTTCTGAAAAAGAGGCCAGGACCGACAACTCTTTAATTTCAGCCTGCCTCAAAGACTCATCCTCACGTGCCATCTCCATTGCCTCTGCCTTCAGGTTCAAACTAACTCTTAAACAAGCTAAATGAAATAATGTCCCATGTTGGCAGCACAGTGTACACAAGATACACACCTGTTACCAAAACTGTGATGCTCCCTTATTGCTTAAACAGTTGTCAAAACTCATCACTGCCTCTGCTATTTCACTGGTGCAAGATTTACTTAACATTCAAACAGATGAGGCACAGGACTCTGAGCAGCCAGTAAAACAGGTCTAACAATACCAGCATTTGTTCACTACCCCCAAAAATTAAACTACAGAGAATTTCAGACATCAATACAACAAAGCTGTTCTAATAGACATAGTTGACCACTAGACAGAGTATTTTTGTTCTGTACCTGAGCATGTTCTAAGCCCGGGGATGGTATTTTTCCAGCTGATATTTTACTATAAACCTGAAAACAGCATGTTAACAAGGCTATGCTAATGTTCATGTTTGGAAAAAAACAGATCCTCAGAGTTTCATTACTTATTTCGTAATTATTTTAACTATTCCCTCAACAAAGAGCATTTTTGCTTACTTCTTCAGATTTCACAGTTTATGTACAGAATTGCCTTTTAACAGCCTCTCTGTGGGCTCCCACAACCTTAATTCATCTGAAACCCATATAAACCTCTATGCCATCTGGTAACTTTTTGCAATCTAATTATCCTGATAAATGTATGCACAATATTAGACATTTTCCATTACAGGGGTGACTAATGTTGCTTCTCTATTTACAAATCTGCCTGCAGATTTCTGTTACAGGCCCATTTGAGGAGGCTAACAGACTTGTTCATTTAAATTTATATCTTACTCGATGCCAAGTATTTTAGCCAAGCATTACTTGAATTACGAACTACCGTTTATTCAAATCAGTTTCCTGTCATGTAAATTAGCTATATAAAGTAACAAAATGCCAGAGAATTAGTTTTGCACATTTCTTGTATGCTGCCAAGTGAAATTTTGAACAAAATCTTTGGTGCACTGTGAAAAGAAAAATAATGATTGAAGCTGCAGTTTTCCCCCTCATTTCGGAATTTCAGGCAAGCAGCTGTATGTCTTGATGAAGGCTCTGGAAAGACAGCTGGCTTTGAAGTTTACGTCACAGCATTGTATGTGATCTGTGCTACACAAGACTACTGGAAAATACAATGAACCCACAGGCTGCCCAGTGCTGCCCACCCAAACCTCCAGCCCCACAATCCACAGTGTGTTATGTCACACTTTTTCATTCCAGAGAGCAGAGACATCGCTGGGCTGCTGGGCACTCCTGGGACTCAAAACCCTCCAGGGGAAGCAAAACACTTGTGTATCTGTCTGTATGGGCACAAGTGACGCCTCAGAATGCTGAAGGGAGGCACAGCAGCTCTGGGAACTCATGTTTGCTGCTGCTCAGACAGTAAAAAATACAGTAAAAAAACTTGCTGTGTTGAAAGCTGATAGCAGCTTGTCTTGTTTTCCTCATCGCTCCTTCCATTTCTTCCACCTTCCTTGTTTTCACATCTCCAGCCATGCTATACCCTCCCATCCCAGGTTTTCTCCTTGATTTCGGGGTAGATTCTGGCATTTACACAGCCAAGTAAAATTCAAACCCTGCCTTCAGGGAATACTCACTGATACAAATCACAAGTTTTTCCACCTGCAATCCCCCAGCACTTCACAAATGGGAACTGCACACTGAAACCAAGAGACCAACACCTTTAAAAGGCAGCTCAAAACACAGGGAGTGGATGTCTGCTCTGCCTCAGTCATGCACTCATCAGCAAGTGCCACTGTCTGTAGCCCAAAGAAACTTGGCATGGAACAGTTCATGGAAAAACCTCATGGTCACAGACTGGCTACTGCCAAATTTCCATAGTGCCTACAGAGAACAGTTTGTGAAATTACAAAGAAATAAGACTGATAGAAGGAAGAGAGCTACAGTTTATCTCTAAATAGAGAAGAACAGTATTTGTGTAGTCAGCTTATTTAACATCTGCAAAACTGAGCAAGAGGGAACTGGAGAAATGGTTTCTGCATATTTTACAGCTATACAGCTAGTCACAATATTAACTAAGATTAGGAAATTCCCTTACGATTCGTCTTTTTTTGTTAGTTAATGTTATAAGGCTCACAGAGCAATATAGTTTACTTTCAAAAGTGCCTTAAATCAGCCACTCAATGTGCTTATGAAACATATCTAAACGCTTAAAGCAATCTAGGTTTTTAAAAACCTTTGAAATACAATCACTTATGCAAATATAAGACATCCACTTATTTCCCAATATATGACACTTTGTTGTGCTATAGATACTACTTTCTATAGAAATCTATTTAAAATGTGAATTACTATATCCACCTTTTTCACTAGCAGCAAACAACAAAAGCAACAGGAAAAAGGGTTTTTCAGGAAGATGTACAGAACCAGCAGTTGCACAGACTCCTGCCAATCATCCCCACTTTCTCAACTTTGGCTCTCTTTGTTTTAGCATATCTGTAATACTATCTTTCAGTTTGGGTATCTGGGTTTGGGTTGCTGTTTCCCCAGGAAAACTGTCTACCAGGGGTTTTATTTTCAGATACTAATGCAAGTTGCTATAATGAAGATGATGCTGGCATATCCAACATCACCAAGCTTTTAATTTTAAACTCACCAGTCCCATTTAAGGTGCTGGCAGATAACTGGGTATCAGTGGGCAGAGCACTAAACTAATCCTGAGATTAGAGCTGCCAGTACCAAGGTACACTAATTACGCAGTTAAAGATTTTTTACTCTGAACTCTACTGAAAAGGGAGCAGTTGGCTAAATTAGACAAAATTAATGAAAAGAGAAACACAGTATTAGACAGGCACATCTATCCTCCTTCAATCCAACCATTAGTAGTCTGTTTTGCTGCTGAGTAACACCAGGATGGCTCAGCACTAATTAAGCCAGTCATTATCACAGCTAGGTGTTTACAGCCTTTAAACTTCTCACTCATCTCTTCTCCACTAGTTCCTAAGAAAAGCATTTGCCCTTTTTAATTCAAAGAGCAAGCAGGTCAAAATAAAAAAATATCCTATTTAGGGCTGTTAGCCAAGAGATTAAAAAGAGAAAAGCCTTGTACCTCGAGGCATCTTGAAGGATGTGCCAGAGCGTCTGGGCCAGGGTGAAGGGGAGGGGCAATTGGTACAGGGGCTCCAACATGTGCTGACACTGCCAAGGTACATGATCTTGGAGAGGATTCCCTGAGACGTGCAGAAAGCTCTGCAGAGCTCGTGTCACTCTTCACAGTGGCTGCAGGTAATGCTCAGACAGGTGTTGATACTCCACAGACTGATGTACTGCTGCTGAAGCAGGGGTGGGAAGGGGGTTTTCCCTTGTTGCTGGGTGAAGATAAGCTTTCACGTGTTGTGATAATGCAGCAAGACGTGGAATGTCTGCATTTCATTAAATGACATTATTAAACAGACTGTCTCACAGCCTCGGTGACAGTACAGGGACACAAAGCTTCATGTTAAATGAGTACCATTCTGAAAGTAAACTTGATGAATAAAACAAGGAAAGAGCTGTAACAAAGCAGAGCTGTAACATCCACAGTGCTTCTAATTAAGAATAAGCTCCTCTACAAGCTTACTGCAAGGTACATGTTCACTTCTTAATACATCCAAAAGCTGTTTTTTAATGCCTCAGATTCTGAGAACATGTCAGGGAAGGCCCTAGAATATCCAAAGAATTCTGTGACAATCTGAGAAAATAATGGAAGGTGCCCGACAGGGTTTGTAGGATCAGACCTTGCGACCAGCCCTTGTATTAAAAATGAAGAAGAACAAAAAGCCTAATGATAATTCAGGAAACAAATGTAACTATCAAAAAAGTCTCCTTTCTTCCTAAATGATTCATGAATAATGTATCAGTCTCAGGGGTTTTTTAAAAAGACTTCAGCAAGCAACTTCACTGAGTTTTCTGATCAGAAAAAGCTATCTTGAACCATGGTTTTGAACTGCAAATCCCTTTTGTTTATCCAAATTAATCAGCATGTCTGAATGATTCCAATCAAAGTGGACACAAGTTATTTAGAGACAACTGTAGAGATTCCAAAGGAAAGCTACCTGGCTTCAGAAAGCAAAAATCTGCCCCAAACTTTGAAGCAATGATTACAATCATGGAACAGGGCAGCTGTGCTTCATAGTGTGCCTTCTTCTTTGGGTTCTCCAGACAGGAGACTCAGGCGGCTCCTGGGCACACTGCACTTCCTCTCACTCCCCAGCACCCTGGGGCCATCAACCAGCTGCTCAGAACACCAAGGAAAACAGATCACCAAGCACCTCATCTTTACTTCTGAGTGTACAATAAACATGCAATAAATCAGTTCCAATTTCAGGAGTCCCCAGACACGTGGGCTATAAGGGTTTATTTCGCAAACTTTCAAAAGTAATATAAATATCACTGTAAAGAAGGATGTGGCTCCTCTGTAGTATAGGTGCTATGCTAATACAGAGTATGTCAAGCTACTAAATCACAAAAAAAATCAGTAAATTGTTTTCTTCATTGCAGAAATACTTTATATCTTCTTTTTCAGCCACTAAACCTCCCTCCCCACTTATTATTTATTTCCGGGTTTTGTGAAGCTTATAAAAAGCAGAATTATATACAGAAGTACCATATAAAACTAACTACTTTGAATAGTAGAACCGTGAAAGTAATTGATTAAGTCAGATGAAATTATTTTTCTCATTCCATTACATTCTACTAAGATTTTAAAATAAATGCTCTAAAGAAAGAGACATTATTAACAAGACAGAAATGCTTTTTAAAAGAAGCAAAACAGCTCAACTGCTTTTTTTCACTTTCCAAAAACAAAACCAAAACCAGATAATTTTTTAAATATCTCCCAAAACATGAAAATTCCCGATCTTTGTGGGTTTTTTAAACCTTGGTACTTTGTATCAGCCAAATTCTCTATCAGATGCCATCATATAAAAACTCTTTTTACTGGGATTATTATTTCTCCTTCCTTATCAAGGCTGTACTCTGCTACAAAACCATATTTTAACTCTATCCAAATCAGAAGCTGGGGGAACGGGGAGTGGGGAGACTTAATGGGAAAAAGAGAGGCATTAATTTCTACACAGACAAAGTAATCATTAAAAAAATGCAGCAGGTGTGCTGCAGGTAAGTTCTCAGGGCACCCAATGCATAAAAACATCTCTATCAGGTATGCAAGTATTTGAATATCTGAAACGCCCAGCGTTCTGGGAAACTGGGACACATTCCTAGACTATTTGTACATTAGGAAAGGTACATCTTCCTCATTAGATGGATTGAGAAGTAGGCCAGCCAGCGATTGTGGAGATGCCACTGTGCAGCACTCAGCATCAGGTGTGGTGCCATTGTGTTTGCTGCCCGCATGCTGCTAATGAAAGACTGGTTAGGAACAGAGCAGAGATACAGCTGCTTCCTCCAAAGAATGAGATGGCTCCAAATCACCCAGAAACAGCTGCCAGAAAATTGTTTGAGTTACACAACTTGAGATGTTCAGAGCAGTGGGAACAGATAATTTGCCACAGTTCAGCCAAACCACTAAAAAGGCACCAGAGGGACCTGAGCTGGGTTTGTTTCATGCTCCAAGGGGAGGCAGAATAAACTGCTTTCCACAACTGAAATGTTCATTTGCAGCTTCAAGGAAATATGGTTAGCCATGGGAAATCAAGGTTGATTCGTGGAAAAGGACAAGTTTTTGGAAATATAATGAAAAACCTCAGAGCCACTCTTTTTGCAAAACCAGAACAACATCGCAAGCCTGATTTCTGATTAGATTTTCAGTAATGAGTCAGGTGGAAGTCTACCAGAAATGAGGCAAATTGCAGATTGAAAATCATTCAGCTTCCTCAGTAGGTTTTTATGAGCTATGTGAGCAGTATCAGATGTGCTTATGCAAGTGAAAAAACCACATTGATTTATGTCAGAAGCGAAAATCATGACTTAGCATAAGAACAATTTGTATAACCTATTTTCCTGCAAGAGCTGTCTGTGTGTAACCATTTTTTTCACCTGCTGTGCAAATGTCTTAACATCTAAACTGCACCCCATGTGCAAAGCCATGTAGCACTGAGTAAGAAATGATGATCAGCATTTGAAGTCCATCATGCTCATGTCACAGTGAGAAAGTTATAAAATGACTGCGACACTCAGTAGCATAAAAATAAATCTATTAAAATATAGATTAGCGTGGTGGCCAGGGAGCCCATGGCACCAGGGATTGTAAAAACCCCCTGGAGAAAAGGAGCCCATAGCAGATAAATGCTCACCAGGTTAAAGTAGCTAAAAAGGCCTCTCTCAGAATACCCTGTTCTGTAATGGAAATGTACCCTGGTTCTGTTTCCCCTATTGGCCCGTGGGCCTCCCCTGCCCCTTTCTACTCCACATGGCCCTAATCCAGAACATTCTCCCCTCCTTGTTTCCCCATTCACCCTTCTTCCTTCGTCCCTCCCTCACTGGTTCCCTATTGGTTCCCATACCCCAGCTCCATCTATGTGCCGCCCTGTGCCCTCAGACCATTGGTCCCTGAGGCTTTCCCCACCCTCATATTTAACTCGGGACTCTCCATTGTTCTGGGCCTTTTGTCACTGGTTCCCTCCACGTGTGGGGCTGAAATAAATCTCTGCAGTGGAATTCCACACAAGGACCCTTCCTGCCTCTTTGCCGTCGACCTGTTGGAGAAGCTATCCGCAGCATGTGTGTGCGCATGTGTGTGCAGTGGCTGCTGAGCAACTTTCTGTTAGAGTCGGTTTCGGAAGATCATAGCACTCCACCCAGAACACCCCCGGAACCGAAAAGTGGCGCCCAAACAGGGGTCTGCACTGCGTGTTCCTGGAAAGCGTCTCCAGTGGTCGTTCGCCACTGGAAAATGCGTCGTATTTGGCGCAGCTGCATCCCCGGAGGAAGTTCTGAGTTTTACCAGGGCAACCCAAGGCGAGACTGACAACCCTCCACAGTGAAAACCTGCAACGAGGACTGGTCCAGAGCCGATGGACCACCCCGAAGCTTTTCTTTGACCCCAAGTGTGGTAATGTTGGGTCTTTTCTGTTTCTTTTATTAAGCCTTTTACCTCGGATGCTGGGAAGAGTGGGAGATGGGGTTTACCCATCCCCCGCAGAAAGCTTATATCCAAGTTCTAAATACCCTTGTAAAATTTTGTTTGTTAAAAGGGGGGCTGAAGCAGTTAGTCCCCTGGTTGTTAAAATGTTTTCCTAATATTTCGCGAGATGTAATTTTATTTGTGCTAGCTGCTGTTATTGTAAAATATGTTAAAAGTACTGGGAAAAGTTTGGGAAAAGTTAACACCAGTTTGGAAGCCCCTCCATCTCTTTCCTTCCCCCGCGTTCCTGAACTCTCTTCCCTGCCTCAGGGGAAATTGGGAGATGGATCCCGCCCTAGAGCGCAGGGCTGCTACTGTCTCCCTGACGCCTCCTGATCTCCTCTGTCCCCCTCCCAGGACAGAACTGATCACCCTGTCCCACTCTTCCCTGACCCTCTTACCTATGCCCACCTACCCAGTTATGTGTCCCCCGGTTCTCCCCCAAGATGGCGTCGGCCACGCGGCCAGCCACGTGGTTGGCTCCACCATCTTGTCCTCATCCCCTGCTAAGGGTTTTCCCGCCCCTGCCCCGATCACACAAGATGGCACCGACCATGCGTTAGCAGCTGCCACGCAAAACAGCACCGGCCATGTTTCGGCGTGCATCCCCCTTCCCCCGCATCAATAGACGTGTCCACATTGGGCCCCTCCCCTTCTATCGGGAATCCCCTCCCTGCCGCAGACCCTGCCTCTCCTTCCTGCATCCCTAGCCCCATCTATATACCACCCTGTGCCATCAGACCATTGGTCCCTGAGGCTTTCCCCACCCCCTTATTTAACTCGGGACTCTCCATTGTTCTGGGCCTTTTGTCACTGGTCCCCTTCATGTGTGGGGCTGAAATAAATCTCTGCTGTGGAATTCCACACAAAGACCCCTCCTGCCTCTTTGCCATCGACCTGTTGGAGAAGCAGTCTGGAGCATGTGTGTGCATGTGCATGTGTGTGTGTGCAGTGGCTGCTGAGCGACTTTCTGTTAGAGTCGGTTTCGGAAGATCATAGCACCCCACCCAGAACACCCCCGGAACTGACAGTAAGCCCTCATGGCAGTGCTGCCCTTTTGTGTTTATAAAGCTTCAGATGCTTCTCCAGACATTAAGGGTGGATCCAACTTTATCATTTTTTCACCACTGACCAATTTTCGTCATAGGAAGACAGTTTATTTATCTAGTCACAAATCATTCTTCTCATTTTGAGGACTTCTNCTGCCTCTTTGCCATCGACCTGTTGGAGAAGCAGTCTGGAGCATGTGTGTGCATGTGCATGTGTGTGTGTGCAGTGGCTGCTGAGCGACTTTCTGTTAGAGTCGGTTTCGGAAGATCATAGCACCCCACCCAGAACACCCCCGGAACTGACAGTAAGCCCTCATGGCAGTGCTGCCCTTTTGTGTTTATAAAGCTTCAGATGCTTCTCCAGACATTAAGGGTGGATCCAACTTTATCATTTTTTCACCACTGACCAATTTTCGTCATAGGAAGACAGTTTATTTATCTAGTCACAAATCATTCTTCTCATTTTGAGGACTTCTGATTTAAATAACACACACGTTCAGCACTGATTCCCAGGCATTCATTTACTGATTATTTCATTATCAGGCAAAGAGCAAATATTGAGAGGAGTTAGCTTGGTTTATTGTCAAGCTAATTACTTTTCCTATGCCATTGTTTAAATTATGTAGGAATGTGTTGACAACAGTGTTCGTCCTCAGTGATTTGTTATTTGATGTTGCTTACAGTATTAATTGTACATTATTAAAAATGATAATAAAATGGTGACACTTGAGTACATACATCCATATAGACTTCCTTTAAGTGGGGAGGGGTGAAATAACCATAGGCAGTAAACACAATTCCTTCAATCAAATTAGTTGGAATATTTAGTTTGCTGCCTTGGTGAATTTGCTTAAATGCTTCTCTAAATTTTATTGACAGTATAAAGCTGGTTCTAACAGTCAGCTCTTCAGAATATTAAAAGAGTTCATAAATGAATATAAAATATTAAAGAAGGTTGTCATTTATTACAGCTAAAATCAACTGTACGTGCCGAATGCTAATGCAATGGTTATCAACCCTTCCATGGCCAGCACCAGAAAACTCCACAAGAAAAGTGTCTCAAGGCCTGTATTTGCATAAACACTTTCAGCTCTTTTTCAGAATTGCAGGCAGAATATTATATTAAAACCTCTTATCTAACAATACAAGAATTATTATTTTTCAAGTAGTGTTTTATATGAACTCACTATTCCTCAGACTAACATAGTTCCACACCATTAATTCCATAATCATGGGTGAGAATTTGGTTTTCACATCTTCATTTTAAAAGGACATTCGTATGCAAACACACATATCTCATCAATTACTGCAACATTAAAAAAAAAAACCTGAGGCAGTCATTGAAAAGACTGTATCAATCACATTAATTATTTCATCTGATATTATACACAAAAGCACATGTTTTTACAGTTTCAGAAGGAAAGTGTAGTTTTGATTGTTTTATTGTTGGAGAAAGGGAGTGTTAGGTTTAATGAATCTAGGTGGATATGTCTTTAAATATTTCATAATGCCATTTTAGGCACTTCATTTTTTCAAAAATTTCACTTTACTGTCAGTTTTTTAATAGTCTCCAGATAAAAAACAGAGTATGCAATAAAAGAACCATACAAAAGAAACCCCAAAGTATTCTTAAATTCAGCCTGTTAATTCACACATTGATCTTCTCTCTACTGTATTTGAGTATTTGTACATGTAGCTCTATACAGCCTAATGCTACTCAGTTTTCCTGACAGCTCTTGGCAGCAGATTTCCTAAATTGTCATGCATCACTTAAGAGCTGGAGAAAAAAATAATTAATTATACAACTGTTGCTAAACAGCAACATTCCCCCCCGACTTTCGTACAATCACGTACATGTGCAGAAACCTTCTGTTGCGAGAGTTACCAAGCAGCAAGGTTTTACACCCAAGTTACAAAAATCCCAAGGAAGCTAAATAAAAAATAAAATGCTAATAAATCTTCAGCCATAGTGATGTGAAAGTGAGTCTATAATTACTTCTGCCACTCACAATACATTTTTAACATATGTCTATTCAGTAAGGTCCATCAATTATTATTTAGATCCCTCCCAGCTATCATAAGGGGTGCTGGATGTTTGATGTGGGCTGGTTATGTCTGACAAGGGTCATGACAGAATTTTCTAACTGAGGAGTTCGAAAGTCATTAAAATTGCTCTTGAATTGTTTTGCTGGCCAGAAAAATAGCAAGAGGGTAAATAGGCAGGATGCCTGTACAAAACTCCCCAAACAGTATTTGATGGGGAGAGTCAGAGTCATCATGGCCAAGAATATCCAAGGGGGAAAAATGAGAACATATTTTGCAGGCTTGGGGCAGAAGTGACATTCTGCTTCTCCTTATGCCCCAGAGAGAGAAAAATCTCCTGAGCTTGGCTCTTTCTGTAGAGTTTCCCTTTGGTTCCTGATTTAGTGTAGGTTGGTACGACCTGCAGGCCGTGCTTTATAACCTTTGGCACATGTGGGAGTGCAAATCTCCCAGGGTTCTGGCACCACAGCTTCAGCATCCCCAGTAGATTTGGGAGCTGGTTCTGAGTTGGTTTTCCAATGGAAAAGTTCCTTAGCTGAAAAATAAATGAACTGGTATATTTCTACTGATTTCTATGCAATTACAGTCCAAATAAGCTGGATACTACAGTTGATCATATGCCAGTTAAAGATAATCAAACAAAGCAGCGTACATTACTTAGTTCTTTTCCTGTACTGAAGTATCAGCCACCAAACAACCAAAAAACCACACACAACTCATGCTAAGCAGTGATTTCTGCATCTCTTTCTTTCCTGACATATTTATTATCTACAGTTGAGCAAAATTGTTAAATACCCAGTGGTCTCGCTCTGAATTGGATCAGACTCTTGCCTCATTTTTTTTTTCTGACCTGCTCTTTTCTTGAGAGCAAAGTGACTTCAGTATTGATTTCTCCAAAGGATACAGAGTGAAAAACATGAAGCAGTTCCATTCTGATCGTCGACATTGACAGTCAAGTGCCTGCTGCTATAAAAACACTTTCAAATCCTTACTTAACTTTGGAAATAACTGACCTATAACTTCAGTGATTGCCTGGCTATTTGCAAGTACATTAATAACCTCCACAAAGCCAGAGCAGAGAAGAGAAACTTGGACTGAAGGGTTCTTTTCTACAAAGCATAAGCATAAATTTAAACTGTCCTGGTTAGTGTCACAAAGGTGGCACCAAAACTAGAAGCCAGCTGGGTTGGACACAACTGTAAAGACTCGATGAGAAAGCAATAAGTGCTATTCATTTATTTACCAAGAAAAAATAGCTACAAAACAGAGGTACTGCCAGTGTTTACCAAGGACTTCAGCAATGCCTCTATTAACCTGTTAGCTTGCATAGCTGGGGAAAAAATAAAAGGTATTTTCCTTGTATTAAAAAACCCCCAAACCCCATAGGTTAATTCTATCAGCAAGGCAAAAGCTGCTCAAAGTTAAGCCTGGTATTTATGGAAATTGTTCTGAATGTCACTGCCATGACAAAGATCAAGAGACGACGACAATTTTTTTAAGTGTTGTTTCAATTAAGTGCCTAACATTTGCAATTATGGAGTTTTGAGAAGCTGAGGCAACAACATGTTCTCATTAATTTATCCAGCAATAACAGTTTTGGCACGAGGCCGGAATCGCAGGCCAATAAAACAGATGAGCAGGCAGAGCTGTCTCTCACTGAAAAGACAATTGGCCTCAGTAGGCTTTCTTGCAAAGTCCATAACTAATTAAAGTATTTACACAGACTGAGAGATTGAAGACCTTCGCCAGCCTTTTGGGACGTGTTCATGGGAGGGAGGCAAGTGTCCAGGAAGAGCACAAGGAAAGGATTCCATGTGGTTACACTCACACTTCTCATTTTACTACCGCTGGTGAGATACAGGCAAAGTGATGAAAAATTGACACCAGTGTGCAAGAAAATACTAAATGTATATTTGTCTCATGTTGGATTTTTATCACAGTCAGTATGTGCCTTCCAAATTTCACAGTCAGTATATGCCTTCCAAAATGTTTTACCAATTTTAATTATTAATTAGCTTGTAAAATTTTCATACAAGGTACCCTGGGGTAGTAAATTTGACCACTTTTGATGAAGTTCTGAAGAAAGATCAACTAGTTTCTGCAAATCATTTTTGAAGTGCATCTCAAGAGTTCCTCAAAGATATCTTTCCGATATGTTCTGCCAAAAAAATACAGTATCAGCATCTGAGAAAATAAACCTGCTTGGAGGCTTTGATTACATAACAAGGTTATTTATTCATCTTTTACAGGTCTAATTTCCACAACAAATAATCCCTGTGGAGACTGGCATCATCAACCTTCCAGTTGGTACAGTAACACTTCAGGAAGTCAAATTTAGGTAACACTGTATGAGATATGGTACCTCTCTACTATCTTGCAATTGTGGAGACAAGATTTTTAGAAATATTTATATACTTTCACATTTATTTTAAAATGAGATTTATTGCCTGTTAATTAGTTGAAATTATTGTCAAGTGAATACTGATTTTCATCCTCTCCTAGACCAGACACAACACACATCAAAACATCCTGGCATATGACTTAAAGTTGCTAATTAAAAAGTAAAGGCAATGGAGTTTGTGCACGTACCATTTGCTTTAATTTAACAACATTTAACATACTTGTACTTGGTTAGACCTATTGCCATTTGCAGCAACTTAATAAGAGACTGTTCATTCCTTTTTCAGTGATGCCTGAGCCTCTTTAATAGGGAGAGGCAATATATATCAGTATGAACCTTTCCAATTTCCACTTTGTCTTAAGCACAAATAACTAAAACCAACTTTGTGCCACCGTGTCCAAAACCACATGGCACAACCCCCTACATTCTGAGCACAATATTCTGTTACAAAGTTTGAATTAGATTTTATTAAACCTGTGAGTGACCTATTGCTGTTTAAGGGAAGATAATGATGCCTATATAGGTGAAGATTTTAACACCAGAACTTTGAAAAACTGAAATACATACTAGATTCATGTATTCAACATTTTATTCCACGATTCTATTTCCTGCCAAATCTTTTGGTGCTTTATTTCTCCATTGCCTTCTTAAATAAAAGAAATGCAGTGACAAATGATGAAGTGGAAATGCAATGAAGAAAAAGCATGTGGATACCTCAAGACTGAGAAGGTACAGCCTCTACTCTTTCACTACTTTGCTCCCTATCTCCTTCCAAAAGGAGATGGAGACCAAAACTTAGGTGACCAGACAAAATTCCCTTCTGCAGGACACTGGAATTCCCTCCTACAGATTATAAAAGTCTCTGTACCCCAATGAGCACAGGGCAAATTAATGTAGATGTTTTTGTATATGGATACTGACATCCTCATGTATTTCGTCCTTTCAGGAGGAGTGGATGAGAATGGAGAAGATTAGGGAGCAGGGAAAAAAATTCTTAGTTGTTTGGTTTTCCAAAATGCTCTAAAACAATTTTTGGTCAAGCCAATGAAAATTTGACTTTTTTTTTCTCCTGTGAGCAATTAGACAGAGGTGACAGATTGTGGAAAAAAACAATCCCACGATGGTATTTTCATTTGGACAAACTAATTGCCTTCTCACTGACTGCATGCAAATAGCAAGGTCCTTGTGCTTAAGGTCCTTACCTAGAGCTCTGTGGAACTGCATTTGTGTCTTTGTATTGTTAATTCTTGACGCATCTTAAAAGGTAAGGCCTAAGCGATGTAGCCACGTGCTGCACAACAGAGTCAGCAGGAACCTCTGATGACTCTCAGCCCATCTGTCACACAAAGTGCTTCAGTGAGCATTTTTTACAGTTTTTCCACTGCCAAGTGAATTCTCTTCCCCACCACAAGTATTTTCCACATTTTATCTATACTTAAAATACAGGTTACAAACCAAACCCTCACTAATAAACTAGGGGAAAAGTTACACTAAGAAGAAACGGTTAATTATTTTTATCAACATAACTCAAAGTTCTCTTCCAATGTACTGATAGTGCTCTCCTTCATCGGGGCTAAAGTTTCAAGTACTGAATAATTGAGAGAGAAGTCATACTCTGTTACAGCTACCAAGCTTTTCAGAATACATATGTGCGTTATCATGATACTGAGAAATAGAATAGGATGCTCCCAACAGCCACATAATATCTTTCAACCAGACGTTATGCAGAAGAGAGCTTGAATTCAGTCAAAGAAGAAAACATCAGATACAGGGAAGGTGCTTAAATCCTGAAGGGTATTGTTCCATCGCTCAGTGCTATAATGTTTATAAGATTATTTTGGAAATAAGAACCTACATTTTTTTCATTAAGCATAAACAAAGAATCATCTCTGACTTTACCTTTGATCAGTTTGGCAGTTCTTGACCTTAGGACAATGTTAGGACTGAAAGGACTGCACTTTACCGCACCTCAGCCACAGCAGAACTATTCCCAGAGTTACACCGCTCACCACACAGAGGCTGCCCCTTCTTCCTAATGTCAAGAAAATTAATCCACCAACGCCAGAGGTTTATGTCCAAAAAGGAGACAGAGGAGTCCCTTTACTTTATTCGAATAAAGGGAGAGGCCATGGGGCATTCCCCTGGGGTCTCTCAAATTTTTGGAGGTCGCAGCCTCCTTTTTATCCTATTTTCCCTATTTCCCGGCCGCATTTCCCTCTCTCTTTCCCCATTGGCTGAGGTACTCAAGAGGTACAGACTTCCCGGAATGCCTAAAAATTCTCTTTTACTGTATAACCCCCCCTCTGCCTTGTCGGCAGACTTTTGGTATGTTTGAAGATACATATCTCTTTAATTCATCAATCAATGGAATTCCTCCCATTGTCTTCCTTATCTCATGGTGCTTAGCCTTGTCTACCAGCAGGCCCACAGCTTGTTTGTAAAGACAAGTACTATATTCCTCTCACTAACAAACCCTACTTCTACAACGATTAAGAATAAGATGCGCCTCCTTTTTTTTTTGTTTTGTTTTGATTTGACTTTCAGCATTCATTCTTGATTTGACTCACAACAGATCGGCTGTAGTATTTAAAATGAGAATATCTTCCTGATCTATCTGTGGGGACCAGACTTACCTCAGGACCTCTTTCCTTGGCTGTAGCTCCATGCAGGGCAAACTGAGAGCACACCTCAGCTGGCAGCCACTGTTCACCCCAACAGGAGTCCCATACAGGAGAAATTCAGGGTACAAAAACCAAACAAACCACACTTTTACTCAGTGCTTTCTCAAACACATTTCAATAACTACCGTATGTATCCAAGAACTCAGCTTCCTTCTACTCCCATGTCTTCAAAATTGGACGTGCTGGCTACCAGCATATACCAGGAGCTAACAATTGGTTTATACTAATCTCACTTTGTATGTTCTTTCTCAATTTGTCTCGGGTTACAATTCCTATAAAGAGTAGAAAAATGAAACCTCATAAATGAAATTTGAATGCTGTTTCTCCCCTCATTGCAGACTAAATTTCACTCTCATCATTGAAAAAAAATCATTACAAATAGTCTGCCTGTGGTGTTTATGTCCTGCCAGTACAAAAGAAGCTAAAAAAAAGGACAAAATATTGCAGAAACAGAATTAATTTTGGCTTCTCAAAATGAAACAGAGAAAAGAGGTGGTCGATTACTGCAAATGCTTGAGGAAGATAAACATCAGGGAGTAGAAAAGGCAGTACCAAGACAAGAACAAGAGAGGCATCAATACATTCAGGCAGTGAATGATAAGGCTGCCAGTCTGGAGTGCTGAGTTCTGGAACAGCCTCTGAATGGGAAAGGCAAGACACGCCATGTAGTGTTCTGGGATACAGCTGTTGATGTCGCTGGGCAAGTCAGGAGGTTTCCTTTACTTGTGTTCTCACCTCTTTAGGGCTCGCTCAGTTACGCTGATTGAAAAGTCTCCATGCAGCGTAACTGCCGTGTTAAAGAGATAATGCAGCACTAGAGTCTTTCTGTTTGGGAGGATTCACATGGGTCTGAGCACCCTGTCATTCCATTTTAACGACGGAATCCCCTCAGGTTATTCAGAGCAGTTCACACAAATGTACAAGTATTCAATTTTAGCTCATACATACGCAGAAAATATTAACAGGTCTTTAAAGCCTTGCTTTAATAGCAAAACCTGCCTGCCAGACTTCAGTTATTCTTTCTGGACTAGGCTGTTCCTGAACGAATGTAAATGATACTGTGACAAATCAATTCTCAGGTGACAAAAGCACAACCACAGCAGTCAGCTACACACGCTGTCAGAACCTCATATTCCAGGGAAGGTGGTAAAAGGTTATTTTGGACACTTGCTGTTATTTGATCCTCTAATAGCAGCTGGGAATGTAGCCAGACCTCTACGCTGTTGGTGACAGCAGGAGACAAATACTTTCTATCAAAGTGATTGATAAACTCTTTGCCATATTTAGTAATTGTTTTCCACAACTTCTGAGCTTTATTTCTACCCTGCCTACACAGCCCCTGATGGCTGTCCACTGAACAGCTTCTGAGCATTAAACAATCAATTTCTTCAGCAGATCCGAAAGCAGCAAATTTATAGAGCTGTCACCCCAACACCCAGCCATCTTCACCCTCATTTCTTCTTAACAGGATGGCCGGGCCTGAACAGGAGTAGCAAAAACAAAGCAGAAGCACCTTGGAGAAGGACTGAAGAGGGGATTTAAGGAGAAAGTCCACACATTGCATACAAGAAGATTTAGGCATTCTTTCTCTTTCACCAACCCAACAAAAATTTCAAACCTACCTAACATGCCTTGCAGGATTTATTCAGCCTGCTGTCATAGGAACAAATATGTTTTATGAGCATTTGAACTGAAAACCAGTGAAGGCACTACACAAACCAGCATTAGAGTTCCTAACAAAGTCCTCACTGCAACTCAGGTACAAAGCTCCTTTCTCACAGAAAATGCACAGTTTACAGTATTAAGAGCAAGCATCTCTCTTTCTACCCAGAGTTTCAGCTAAATTAATCTTTTGGAACTGCCATAATAACGCTTTTCCTGAATGGAAACCTATCTTATTACCAGTATCATTACTGTACAGAAAACCTACCTCCCAGCCAATAATTGGCAAATTGAGCCTTTTCATTATTTTTCATCAAAGACCATACCATGATACAGCAGTTACTGTATTCCTTATCATCTCTCTCCTTTTATTTACCTCCCGACTTGCAGAAAAATTTAAATCATCACAATTGTTTTCAGAAAGGAAATATTTTGAAAGTACGGTGTCTGTAAAAGGCCAGGCTACTCAGGTACAGTAAAAAATTACGGTTTGCCTTTTACTTGGGCAGTACAGTCCTATTACTGCAGTGGATCAAAAGTCTCTCTTATAGGTTCCAAACCTTAAAAAAGGATGATACTTGATATTAATCTGCAGTTCTGGCTGCAACCTGAACACTAATCCTTTGAGAACTGTTTTAAAATAAGTTTCACCTATCTTGAGGATGGCAATTTGGGATGTAGGGTTTTTTCACTTGAGACTTCTCAAAACCCACTTATAAGATCTGTGTTTCTAGCTGAAAGTCCCATTTAAAAAGCTTAAGAGTAACACACAGTATATCTTGACTAAAATATACTTTTCTGACAGTTCAAAAGAGTTAATGATATTTAACGCCCCCAAAAACTCTCAACTTCCCCCAGTAACTTTAGATGCGCAGAGACCAGAGAAATGTTATAAAATAAGAGATTATTTCTGTATATTTCTTTCCTTGCCAGAATATTCTTCTTGCCTTAAGTAAAGTCTCTATTCAAAATGTGTTCTAAAATTAAAAAAAAAAAATTTCTGGAGAAGATACTGCATTAAGATGCTGATCTAATCTTCCTAGTTCTCAAATTAATAGTTGATACCAAGTACGGTCTGTCTGACAGAAGACAAACTTTTCAGCTTCTATTAGATGATCTGACTATTGCCTGATACAAGGAGTTATTTAATTCAGTTTTAGATTACAGGATCAAAGCTCAGTGAACAGCAGAGGGGTTGTTTGGTGGGTTGGGTTTTGCTTTTAGTTTCAGAGGAGGTGGGAGTACATTTGTCAGAATAGAAGAGACTTTTAACCCTGCATTAGTGAGGCCACGCATAAATGAATGGTATTGCTCTTTTAAATGAATGACATTTCAGTTATTAAAATAAAGAAGTACCTTATTTTTTACTTTCTCCCAGTTTTGGGTAAGTGTTTCCTTCCTGGCAGTTATCTTAAACATGAAACCTTTGTATGAATTCATAAATATAAATTTATGATCAAATTGTAAGGCAGGAAGAAGACAGTGAAATTTCAGAGTGCATTCTTCCCTCACTGTTTACATCTAACCCAACCTACACCTATGCGTGTGGCACCCCTGGTGAGTCTGTTGACAGCTACAGTGCTACACTAATTCCAGAGCCAGTCTCCTCATTTTACATTCTGAAAAGATGCCGTTTTACACTGAAAAATATGCTGTCTGTTAACATAAAGGAACAAAAAGCTGCTTGCACAAGGAAGCGTGTGCACTTTGTTATATTTCCAAAGACATTCAGCATGTAGGCAGTCACGTTATGTCTGGATGTAGTGAAAGAAAGCAACAGGTGAATGGTACAACAGAACAAACTCCTGGCTGCAGGACCACTTTCACCTCTGGGCAGAGATAAAGCTCAGCAATTCCTTGTCCCATGGCCTGCAACACTGAAATAACATAAATATATGGAACTGTCCTCCTTCAATGGGGCCACCTGAACACAGAACTCTGGTCAATGCTGGATGCCTGTGGCAATAATTTCTCAAAAGATAGGAATTAAACAGGAAATGCAATTGAACAGCTCAACCAGTTAAAGAAAAGGCAAACAAAAACAACCATCTAGAGCATGACAATCAACACAGGAAAAAAAAAAGGAAAAACAACCAAGGTGATATCAGTGGAGGTGAACAAAATGTCAGAAGGGTACTTAGACACTGCAAGCAGCCATGATGTAAAGCCAGTCATATTTCTCTCTGGAAGCTTGCAACAGTCCCAGCAAGCGCTGAAAGAATTCCAGTTTCTATCAGGTAAATGGGATCAGAAACTTTCCCTTTTTTAAGGAAAAAAAACCCTGTAAGTAATGCGTGAACTTTTCAGGAGCTACTGATTTTATCTATATATAGCTTCTGTTTTGTAGCTGTGTGTAGATAAAAGGTACAACAAGACAGATGCAGGTTGCAAACTTACTCCAACAGTAGTTTGGTGCCTAAATTTTTTTCATTCTACAGCTCCTTTAAATGCTACCACTTAATCTGCCTTGTGAGCAGGCCATTTCAACTATTCTCTGCAGTTCTTCCTCAAACATTTTGCAATAATAGATTTTAAAACACCAGCATACTTAAAGGCCAGTGGTAACATAAACGTGGTCTCTTGGTCAACCCAACAGTATTGTTAGAGTTGCCAGAGTGCAGTGCAACCTTCTGGACAGAAAAGATTTCAAGATGTTTCAGTCCTCAGTGTTATCTGTGTTTGCCAGCGTGGTATGCAGCCTAAGACACCTTGAACAACTGGAACACCTTGTTCCAATTCCAGACACACAGAAGCTGACTGTACTGCTCAAAGGGTTGCTCTTGCTTGAGTGAAGGGAAACATTTCACATGGCTGTTCAGGTACCCTAAACCTCCTCTTCAGACTCCAGCCTGCCCAATCCCCCAACCAAAGCAGCAGTTTGGTGAGCACAGGGATTTCCTGTGTTGTTGCTGTTTCATCGAACACGACACATACCCCCTCTGCTCCAGGCAAAGTAAAGGCGCTTCTTCTCCTTCCTTTATTCCAACAAGCCAGTGTCTTTTATACACTTTTGTATGTTTAACATTCATTTTACTTGTCCATTGGTTACTTAACTACTACAATAGATTCATTGGCTATTATTTAACTACAACATACTATTCTTGGTTATCTAAGAATTCTAAGCATTTAGAAAAATACCAGGTGCAGAAATTGTTGCAGTTTCCTCTCTCTGCTGTTTCTTTTCTTCTGTTTCTCACAGGTACAAACGGATAGTACTGAGATCAATGTTGGAACCAGCCAGGCTTGAAGACCTGCTGTTAATTCCCACACCTGTGTTTGCATTTGTAGCACAAAGGCTTGTGCAACCTTTTCACACCAAGCCCACGCAGAGACCACAGAAGTTCCGTGATGCCTCCTCCTACCCTCCACTGGTCCCCAGTTTAAAAGCCAGAGCTCATGCTGTCTGTCAGACAGGACACATGCAGCCTCTCCTTTATTTGCCGACTGAATTCTTCATTTCAGGGTTTTAGTTTTCTGTCAGTCTTGTCTGAATGGGACAGAAGTTGAAAGGTTTGAAGTGTTTGGCAGTCAGAAAACAGACACAGGTGTTTCCACAGGAAACTGGTTTTCCCTTATATATAAGCCATCACACTAATGCTGGCAGTCCCATCAGGGGCCTGACACTCATTTTCAGAGGCCAGCAATAACCAAGCCTGCAGGGCAAATTGTCAAGCCCCTACCACTCTCCCTCCCCTCGGCTTCTAAGTGGAAGAGAAAGGTTGAGGAAGGAGGTTCTTCAGACAACACTATCACAATTTAACCTATACTGTACATTTCACTTAGCAGAACTTGGAACAAGCCAATCAAGGCTTCTGCTGTAGAAATCTGTAGTTAAAACCAAACAGCTGAAGAGAAATCACCATGTACCTGACTCATTACAAATCCCTCAGAGAATCTGATCATTGGTAAGGAAAACCTGAGAACCACTGGAAGAGAAATTAAGCACCATTAGACACAACAATTTGTATATGAAATACAGATGAAAATAATGTGTACATAAATGAGAATGTTTACAAGACCTTTTAAAAAAGAACACATATCACCTATGGTGTTTGCCTTGGTCACCTGAAAGATTTATACAAATTTTTAAAAGGCCATAGACCTGCTTATGAAGTTTCCTATATACCTTTAGTCTAGGCTTCTGGTTAGTAGGATTTTTGTTTCTTCCTTTCCATGTTGTGAATCTTGCCTCGTTTCAAATACAAAACTTCACTTCAAATTTGTAGTTTACAAGTTAAGGGCTGCCTTGATCTCTTTACAGCAACTTGACTTACCTCTATTTTCCCAGAGAAATTGTTTTTTATGTAGAACAGCATCACCATTGCTATAAAGACCTCATGAGTTCTGACAGGTTCTTTAACTTTGGAAAAAATTAAAATTATGAGACAGAAAGAGATTGTACTTATAGTTTTTGTTTTCACTAAACAACATATACAATAAACAAAACAATTTTGTTAAAATTACATGTAAGGAGGCTTTGCCAGGTCAGGACGTCCAAAACCTTGAGATACACAAACTGTTTCTGAATTGCACATATTAAATTCAGTAGGAATTCTGGTATTAATACTGACTCAAACATCATTTTTGACAAGTCAAATAACACAGAGCTCAACCACTGTGCCAGCTCTCAGTTCCACATATTCTTAGAGAACAAATGAGTATTTCCTCATTTGGCAATTTTGAAGGAACAACTGTACAGCTGTATGTTGTGTCTGACCAAACATTGTTTTCTTAGTCTCAAAACTGCAAGACTTTGAAAAACTACACCGTACAGCTAAAAGAAGGAAAAGGTGTTGCAGACTTGGTTTGATTGGCAACAATTCTTTAAAAACAAATTATACTTGAATATGGCAAAGTTAATGAACTACATTATCAGGACAGAGTATCAGCTGTCAGAATCATTAGAACTAATAGAAATGATTGCATTATTGTGCCAGCACTAATATAAATCGTAAAAATTAATTTTTTTTTGCTAAGACTGTCTTCATGCACCCTGTCATAGCCCAAATATATGCTAACTTATCAGCAGATTTAGTTGGTGTCAACTGAGAAAGCGATATAAAAACTGACATGATTGTTCCTACTGAGCCTCCTGATCTCTCCTAACACTGTTGGTCACTTGGAGAAAATTTCACTGGCATGAGCTAGAACTGACCAGTCACCATGCTACTCGGCTGTTTGTCCTTCTCACAATCACCACATCACTTAACTTCTTTAAATTGCACTTCATTCCTGGGAAGAGACCAACTCCACCTCTGGCGGGGAAAAAAAGCTCCAAATGGCACCATGAGCGTCACTGTTATCTGCATCAGTGTTACATTCCAGAGACTATTACAAATGTTCTCATTTAGGCACCAAACTACTCTCCCCACCAGCACGGCAGCTCAGAGCGAGCCACAGCGGAGTGGTTTTGCTCCTTTCCAATTTACATGTGCCCTTCCGCAGGGCCATATAGGCAGATTGCCACCTTTAAATGAAAGAATCTGTAAAAGAAGTGTGAACTTGTCAGCATAGTCTATAGTCTTTCCTCACACATTCTCCTAAAACAAGCTGTGCCTTCAAAACAAACAACAACCAAGTGTAAGATAAAAGCCAACAAGCTGCCAGAAACCAACTCCCTCCAAGATAATCAAGATAACCCTGGACAAATCCAGCCAATGGACTGAAATGTTATTTAGGAAGGAGTCAACAAACAACATACAGAGCAAAAGACTACATAAAAATTGTTTCCATAGAAATCCTGTCTCCTAAAACAGTGATAGAAATCACCATGGCAACTAACCTAAGGAATTATGATGCAGATTTAAAATTTACCCTGGTTTAAGGATTAGAGGACAAATCAGTCTACTGCTCCAGCCGCTGTATCCCTCTTGGTGCAAGTGAAAGCAAGGATGCTTGCTTAATCACAAATTATTATTTATTTTGCTATCTATTACTAATTCTCTCTTTCAAAGGACAGAGATGCACATGAGTTTTGACAATTTTTAGAAGTTATGTTTCAGTTGTCTCCATAAATTGCAAACAAAACTACCAAAAGCACCAAGGTATCCTGGACATTGTCTGTAAGCTCTCTATAAAATGGGAATCAATAACCCGGTAGAAAAGAAAGAGATTTAAGTGTTTTTCTACTCATTCTACAGAAAAGCCATACAATTTTTTTTTGGTGCAGCCATGTATTCAAAGGAATCTGTGTGACTCCACTAGTAGGGAAGATAATTTGTCCTATCCTTATGAACAAAATGACGCATTCTCTGCTAGGTACAATTTATATTTTGAGTCTCAGCTGGCTTTAAAATCTAAATATTTTAGGTCTGTTTATATCTGTACTGATTTAGGGGAAAAAAAGCCCCAAACAAGTGACCTCTGGCCACTGAAAACATTTGGTTAAAAATTAGTATCTGTTAGGAATGATGAAACCATTGTTATCTGAATATTTACTTTCTATACTTAATGGCAATTAATCAACTCACAGGAGTTTGTGAAGCCATGCTTTAAGGACTTCATTTTCCTTCACTATCACAGTAGTAATTTTGGTGCTGCCACCAGTTTCAAGTTATGACAAATACTCAAAATCCTACTCTGAGGAAATGCGGAGTGAAAGTTAGTTTAGGTTGCTGAAAGTTATCTTTCTCGAGAGCTGTCTTGGTCCCTTTTAATTCCATTCCAGCTGTTGTATTTAGGACACAGATGGGTGAATAACTCCCTATCAACAGCTCGCCTGTTCAAAAAACACATTTATTTCAAATATAAAGGTTATTTCTGAGGACAGCTAACCTAATATTATGAGGTCTTATTGTCTTCCTGCTTTTTAAGACCTTACATAGCTTAAGACTCTAAATAAAAACTCTGGCTTTAAATGACATCTTGAAACAAAAGATATTTGTGAACTATTAGCTACAGTGGAATTTGCTATAATGCATATGGCTGGTCCAGTTCCCTCCCTTAATTGTACAGAGCCTGTATTTGGAAGCTCTAACTAATAAGCTAAGAGGGTCTTTATGGCTTTCAATTTTCAAACAGCTGGCTGGTATGGAAACAAGATGTCTTGGCACAGAGAATTATTTATTCCTGTGTAGATTCAGTGTGACTAATTACGTGTCACACAACAATGGAAATCTGCAAAATAAGTAATGTGAAATATCTAGCCAAATTCTGGCAAAAATTCTTCCCCATCATTTACCCATTAAAAAATGTTTTTATGCAGAGGTAGGATTTCAACAGCCCAAGAAGAACACCACATTTGGAATACGCTCAGCACCAAGAAAAACCAAAACCAACCCAACACACCTCACAAGCATTGTTCATTCATTCTCTGAAGTACATCAGTTCATTTTGACTATATGTTTTGATTGTAGTCTTCTCTGTTGTTTTACATTATGTTTTCTATGCATTGGTTCCAGAAGACTGGAAATTTTTCTTTATGCCACTGTGTTTCTCAAATTTTATCCTTTGGTTAAGTGCAGCATTAGTTGCTAAGATGTTACACAGGGATATACAATGGAGCTAAATTTCTCTTGCCCCTGTGTGTTTATCACTGTCAAGTAGAGGAAAAAGAGAAAATGAGATTAGACTATTCTTGCTTTTTCTGAAAACAGTTGTTTTGCCTTTCAGGTAGGAATGTTTTTCCTCTTCTTTATCTGCCCATTCAAGCTTTTGTGGAATTCTCATGTAAATAAACAGAAGAGGACAAGCACTCTCAACAGCTCTGAAAATGCTTCTGACTTCCACCACTCTGTCAAGTCAAGATCAGAAAAATTCTGATGTTTCACATCGGACAGGTGTACACAGAACACAAGCATTTCTAACCACTCAGCATGAGTTAAAATGGTAAATTAAAAAAGAAAAACAACAAAACACAACAATACAACTTACCAAGAAAATTAAAAAAACTTTTCCAAGTGGAACAGATAATTCCTTTTGTTTTGTCCCTCTTGTTGAACACCTTATATACCTTTTCTGCAGTACAAAGAGGCATTTTCATCATTAATGCCGGAAGGTAGCTAATTGCCAGTTGAGCAGTCTGCTATGTAACAAACTGCAAAAATTGTCCCTTATCTGCCGGATGGTTCCAGTGTAGTGCATCTGCCTTCAGCTCACCAGGCTTGAGAGACAAAGTCTTGGCTCCAGATGGAGCACTTCACAGAAGTGCTGGGGAAATCCTCCCCAGAGGGCTTTTTCTGTGGACCTATGCTTTTTGTTTTCTCTTAGGGACTGGTGGAGAGGACAAGCACTCTCTACCACCCATCAGCTTCCTTCCTGTTAACACATCCTGATTTTTCCTTGGTAAACGTGACCATTTGCCTGCAGACTCAGCAGCCACTGTTGCCTATCTCCTCTCCTACAGTTGGTTTCCTATGCAGAATTTACACCTCTATTAGAAGAAAACCAGTCATTATCCAGGTTCTTGACTACAAAGAAAGGAAAATGCCACCTTGGGCCATATGAGAGAGAAAAGCCTATCTGTCATTCCCTAGGATCTGGAGGTGGGGTTCTTGCACTCATATGGAAGGAAAGGATACGCATGCGCTGCATGAAGCAGAGGCTGCCACTGTGGGTGCCATGAAGACTGGCATACACAACAGACCTTTCTAACCAGGACCTGCAACAAGCAATGCAAATTTTCCTCCTGGGATTTGCCACTTCCATATGCAACAGTCTGTCCCAAGAGGTGTCATCCAACTAAAGTCACTCAGTGACCTGCACAGACCGCACCAGCCCTTACTGTGAGGACCTCCACAGGGCTTCATAAAATTCCAACCACAGGCTGCCATCCTGACTTCAGCAAATGAGCAGAGAGAGAGAACAAACACTCTCAACCTCCATAAAAATGGTCTCCTGTGGTGAAGTGTTTGAAGAAGCAAATCCACTCTCCATGTTGCGTCCAAGAGTAACATCTCTCCATAAGGATTTAGTAAGCAAACTGCCGTCTATTCAGTAAACTAAACAAACCACATCAAGCACAAGACACTTCACTACCAGAGGAAAAACGAAACAAATGAGAAACAAAAAGAAAAAAACAACAAAACACCCACAACCCTACAGGTAGTTACATACATTGCTAATCACATAGAAGACAGCAGCAGTGAAAAAAAGGACTAGATTCTATGAAACTAGACTAAAATATATTGGCTGGATATCCTAAAATAAACTGGAGTATCTTCCTGCTCTAATACATTTGTGATTAAATAGTGTTTAGGCATATCTTCTGAATTTGTTAACAGCTTCTCAGGAAGCTTTTCAGAGAGCAAAGGTTAATACACACTTGGAATTACCTGGTTGATTTGTCATCCCATCTTCATGTGGTTAAGCCCATCACAGGAACCAATATGAATTTAACACCATTTCAGGAAAGGCTTGATGATATCCTGTGTCATATCATTTAGAGGAGGTCACAAAAGTTCCAGAGGCAGCCTTTCACATCCACCGTATGACACTATTAAATCCAAATGTTTAAAACAAGATCTTATTAAGATTACCCAGCTAGACTGGGGATACATAATATTTTACCTACAAAGCACGGTAAAATGTCTTGAAGAGTCGGCTTCACACTGATGCTGATTTCAAAGATTGGCTGTTTGAGAGTCTTAATTAGGCAGCTGTATTCTAATAGACTGTTTAGCTTTCTCTGAACTAATATTTCCTAAGCAGCTTGCCAATTCAAAATACTTTATTCTTCATATGTTGTCACTTTCAGCTACTTTGCTCTACTAAATCACCCTCAAATTATTTCTGTCAGCAGTATGTCAGTCGAGTCTTAAGCTTCAGCCTCCCACTCAGGTGAAAAAACACACAGGAAGTCTTGTATTTTTTAAATATCAAAATTGAAAAAATAGGATTATTTGTTGTAGAGAATGCAAATATTAAACAGTTGTAACATGCAAATACATTACCACCTGTAGCAGTCAGAGGCTTCCCCATTAGCCCCAATCATTAGGCTATAATCAAGATTGTTTATCTTGTTCTCTGTAGAATAAGCAGACAAGGAGTTTTCTTCACCACTGCTTCTCATAATTTATTTATTCATTTTTGTCACATCTGCAATCAACCATAAAGTTCTGGAACAAAGACTAACCCCACTTTCCTTGGGCACATCCACAAGGGGTTTAAACAAAAAACAAAACACACCCACAAACAAACAAACAAATCCACTAATCCCATACAAATTTTCTGTGCAAATCAGATTTCTGGATCCTGGATGAAATAAAAACCAAAATGAGTCAAAACAAGATGCAACACACCCACAAACACCTTCTGCTTTTAACTATAAAGGTAAAGGTATGTGCAGCGTCATTATTTGAAATGAAATTCCTAGTGCTGCACAGCTGAATGAATTAACAGGCACAGGAAAGAGCTTCTCCACTTGCATTTCAGAGTTCATTTTAACAGTGTTCACTGTGAGATTTACAAAAGACTTCACTTACACATGTACACTTGCAAATACACAGCTCACCAAAATCCAAATTTCTAACTGTGCCTTGTTTGTAACATCTCCATCTCGAAAAATTTTGCTAAGATATTTGCTATTAAACATTTTTGTTGACTTGCACCTTTTTGTGACTTGAGCCACAAAAAACCCAACATGCAAAATGCATCAAGTGAGACAGATGAAGCCAAAGTGTGCCTTTTTAAAAATCCATAACCCTGTGTTTAAGTACTATGTCTTGAGATGAAATTCCCAGAACTTTTGCATCCTCCTAGGGTTTCCATCTGCAAGAGCAATGCTCTGATTTCCGTACCTTACAATACCCTGGTGAGAAGTATTCTCAGTTTTATCTGTTTAGGATTTTCATGAATGTCTATTAATCACCCACTGGAATACAGACTGGATCTCAAGGTCCCACTTGGTAAGGACCTACTCCTAGGGCTCCATTTCCCTCATCAGTGCATCATATTATTAGAATTCTGCCCAACAGAGTGGATATTTGCATTTTTTTTTCTGAAAACCTATGGGGATAGCAAAGCTTCATTAGAACGGATTAAAAAAATGCTTTTCCTTCTAGTCTAAAGTAGATCAACTCTGAAAAGGAGAACTAATTGCCTACAGAGATGGGCCATGTGGAAGTGGAAATCTCTTTTTTCACAGTGGGAATTGAATGGCTCACTCATACCCCACGCAACTACCACAATTACTCAGTTACTGGAGAAAAGAGTGGAAGGCAGCATAAAAATCCTCTTGCAGATGTTCTTAATCTTTCATTGTCTTGGGTTTGAAATTAAAAAAAAACAAACCAACAAAACCCTGAACAACCAGCAAGACACCCCCAAACACTGTTTTCTAATGAAAGAAAGAAAAAATCCAACATTATCTTTTTCACTAGAGTAAAAGAAGCAGAGGATATTCACATGATCAGTCCTGCCCTTGGCAGGGGGGTTGCACTAAATGACCTTTGAAGGTCCTTTCCAACCCAAACCATCCTGTGATGATCTGCTGTGTCTGCATTCTGCTATACACCATTATCAGAAAGAAACAAGGCCAAAAATAAAGACGGTTGCATAAGTGACAGAAAATATTTCACACAGATTGTAACAAGCTATGAAACTTCTCTCAGAGGGCAAGTTATTTGTGTTCTATACTGGACAATTAATGTCATTAGAGAAAACAGAATTAATAGTCCTCATTAAAAGCACCTAGAGAATTTCACTGATACAGTGGCTGTGACCAATGCAGAATACCCAAGAACAAATCAAGGTTGCATCTTTCACTCCTGTATGTAATTTTTGCTGAATATACTTTTATTCATCGTACATATGGTCACTCTAGATCTCTCTGTGTATTTATTTTCATTGAAAAAACATTGCTTTACTCTCGTTAGGAAAATTAATCCACGAACACCAGAGGTTTATGTCCAAAAAGGAGACAGAGGAGTCCTGTTACTTTATTCGAATAAAGGGAAAGGCCATGGGGCATTCCCCTGGGGTCTCAAATTTTTGGAGGTCGCAGCCTCCTTTTTATCCTAATTTCCTGGCTGCATTTCCCTCTCTCTTTCCCCATTGGCTGAGGTACTCAAGAGGTACAGACTTCCAGAACGCCTAATACCTAAGGTTCCCTTCTAATGTATAACCCCCCCTGTATTTTTAGTTCTTCTTGACTTTTATGATTTTCCCATTGTTTCTTTCATTTCTCAATATCCAAATTCATTTATCAGTAGACCTACAGTCTGTTTGTAGAGGCAAATCTCTTTTCCATTCATCAATCAGTGGAATCCTTCCCATTGTTTCCTCTTATCTCTCAGTGCTAATTCCATCTACCAGCAGGCCCAGAACTTGTTTGTAAAGATAAGTCTCTCATTCCTTTCAATCTTGTTGTAACAACATCCACTGGTTGCTAAGACAAGATTTCTACTTTAGCACTGAACAAGAGCAGGTACCCTGTTCTGAAGGCTTGAAATCTAAGGAGTATTTTAAGGGGACTGATAAGATTTAAATAAAAAAGAATCTCCAATATTAAAAAAGAGCAAGTTTTCAAGACTGGACAGACATGCTAGGAAATTTTTTTAAGTAATTAAAAAAAACCCCAGTAAGCTATTTCCCCATCAAGTCATTTGTAATCAAACTTGATAGTGGAACACAAATGTGGCTCTTAAGTTGTTTTTAGAACACATATGTAGAATACATATTCAGCTTTCTATGTCTACATATGTTCTGAACCAATTAAACAGATTTGCTTGTTAACTGATTTCAGAGAGATGGTAACAGACAATGAAGATTATCAGAAGACAAAAATCCTATGCTATACAGTGAACCATTATAGAATCATCACATATGACATACCAATTCATGGTATCTCTTAAATGGAATATCCAGATAAATTTAAAGAAACTGAAATTATGAGTCCTTCAGATAAGGATATGTTGTACCCCACTTTAGAATGGGTTGAAATAGTTTTGTGCAAATCACAGCTCATGTGATTTATGCCTACTTTTTTTAACCTAACATTTTCAAGGAGGGATTTCTAGAGGGTTGAAGGTGGGCAAGAGTCACAGGAATACTGGCAGAGAAACAAACCACTGAGAACACATTTTTAACTTTGTAAAAAAGATTCAGAATTGAGATTAATTCTCTAAAATAAGCCTTCATTAATACATGGCAGCACAGTGAATTTTCTATATTAAGTCATCTGGGAGTCCTGTCTAAAATGTTTCTTCAGGACAACTTCGAGAGAGCCAGCAACGCTTACCCTATTTGCATTATAATTCTTTTATTTAGAGCTGCGTTTCAGTGATTACTCTCAGACAGTGTGATATGAAGGTGCATGACTGATCCCAATCAGCTCTAGTTCATATGCCATTCCCTTTCCTAAAAACTCTTATGTGGTAGGCAACACACAAACTTGTGAGAAAGCTCTGACAAACTTTACTGAACCAGTCAGTTCTCCTACCGCAGCTCAAGTGTCTTGGGCAGCAGGATTAGCTCAGTGCTATAGGTCTTACAGAGGAAACTTAGAGAGCTGACTTAGAGAAGTACTTGCCTATAGAAAACTCCTACACCAGTAAGGGAGGTATGACCAGTTAAGCTATTCCCTGTTTGACAGCAGGAATAACAGCTCACTCCAGTCTGTTGTAAAGCTCCTCCCAGGGACTGAGGTGCCTGTGAGCAGAGGGTTAGCTTTGATACAGCTCTGCACTGCTACCTTCCCTCAGGGGCCTGAGACACTGCTAAAGTGTGAGACACATCTGGCAAACACCAGGCAAAATGAACACATTAACAAGGAAAAGTCACAGGTGGAGGCGAGGCTGCTGAGACAGAGATAGCATCTCCTGAATTTGTAAGTGTCAGAGACTAAAGTATTACAGTTTATGACTTAAATGTTTCATGAACGACTTTCAAAACTGTGTTACAAA